>NBAZ01000029.1:0-171926 GCA_002794735.1 Pyrrhoderma lamaoense | reverse complement strand
GCATCAAAAAAACAGCTGAATGGAGAGCATACCACCAGACATATACATTAGGATACTAAGAACATTCAGATACAATTGTGTTTTAATCAGAAATTTGCCATGGACCATTTTAGACTGAAAAGTGTTGAATGCTTTCATGTTAAATTGTGCAACCCACAAAGAATGGCACTCTTCTGTATCACTTTTTCTGGGAGCTAGTTTTGAAAGCAGAATGGTCACAAGAGTTTCTCCAATGTATGCAATGTCTTTAATATAAGCACTTGAAAATTCTTATAGGTGTTGATGCCCCAAGGAAATAAAATTCATCAAAACACTTCTTAGTGCTTCTATAGATAGTATTTGTCCATCAATAGAGACTTTTTTGAGTTTAGATACATCTTCATAATATATTGAGATTTTGGAGTGCTTTCATGTTTTTTTGATAATCCTAGCTGTTTTTCAGCTAATGCCACCTAGAATACTAAATGTATAAGGATTAGGTGGTGTGAGAGATAAGTATTTTTTGATAAGTCTGCAGTACTCCTCATATTGCATATCTTAAGAGTAGATATTCATGAAAACCAACACTTTCATAAAATAAAACAATACAGCAATGATTGGAGTTATATAACAATCTAGCTTAAAGTTAAAGTAGTCTTTTTTATAATGCAAAGCCAAAAAAAAACTGTGCTGCTGGATTTGTCCACTGATTAAAGTGAATGCTAGTACAGTCTTGAGAGATAATTGACATTATTAGAGAGGTCAAAAGCCATATTTCTTGGCTGTTTGTGAAATAGTTTTTAGTTGATAATTCCTTTTGGAATGAAAATTTCCTAGCTTTCAGAAATTTGAATTGATCATCTTTTTCACCGTCAGTCTTGTTGTAAAGCAATCCACAAAGACACAGATAGCATTGTAGCCTTAAGACTCTGGTAGTTCTCTAATGAGATCAACTGACACTTCTTCCCAAGAGTGTTTTGGAATGTTATAAGGGTGTAGAGGGTTATAAGGGTGTGTTCTTCATAGTTTGGTTTTTTTTCTGTGTGGCAACTTTCCACATATTGCTTGACATTTTCTTTAATTTCAGACTATATATAATTACAAGTGATCAGTTCTTGGGTTTTGTATTGTCTTAGGTGTCCAGCTATAACTGAGTCATGTTGGTTTCTAATGATGTCTTTGCATAGTTTTGCATCTCTGGGTATGTAGATGCATTCTTTGTAGGTAATAAGGTCATCTTTCAGTTTTTTCTAACATAGATTCTTTTTTCTTAGTGCTTTCTGGTCCAGTTGTGTCTTTGTTGCTTTAGCACATTCTAAAAAATTTTAATTCAAGGATTCAAGAGTTACATCTCTTAGCTATTCAGGGTCTCAGGTTCTCAGGGAGCAATGCAATTGTATAAACAGTGGAGCAGAGACATTAAGGGTTTAGACATGTGTTGGACACATAAGGTCTTCAAGGACTTGTGGAGCAAGGGCCCTTAGGGTTATGGTTAGGATAAAGGAATATCTATGGCATAATGGGTGTTGATGAAGGCTATAAAAGAAGGACTTTTGAACATAGTAGTGTAGATTGTTCAGACTTATTTATAGCCTTAAACTGGTAATAAGCCTGCTAAAAACTGTAAAACAATAATAAGTCATCACTTACACTTAAAGTACAATACTTGCACTCAGTCAAAATTGTTGTTAGCTGGCAAAGGTGTTGCTTTGAGGGTATCTGTATTGTAGGAGAACATCTAGCTTTCTTTAATATCATTACTTGTTCTCTATCGCTGTACAATGAGAAGACTACTTCTGTTACGATTGCAATGATCAAACAAACCTTATGCATGCGTGACGTGGCAATGATAACAAGAGATTGGCACAGTCCTATATATGATGCTCAAGACCACTAGTCGACTTAGTAGCAGTTGTCTCACTGCGAGAGAACTCTACAAGTTAGTTATATTAAGTGCTACTTAGTACAATGTGCTTATCTGCAAGAGAACTCTACAAGAGGTTAACTTTATGGTGGTGATGGTCAGAAAATGAAGTGTGTAGGGAGTTCTCTCGCAGATTGCCGGGTTTATATATTAGTGGGAACAAACATTAATAAGCAATGAGTCATGGATGATAAATCAGAATGTGAGTCAGGTAACGAAGTGAGTCGTGTGAGAATAAGTCATACAAACTGAGTCACAACAAAATAAGATAAAAAGATGAAACAAATAACACGTCAACAACGCGTCAACATGAGTCAATAATGGACTTAGAGAAATTAAAAAAATGTCTTTTAGTTCGTAACAACTTCTTTACTCTCCAAGAAGGACCACATTATTGTACTATGAGTTATTATATTGACATTATTTAGGTTGAATCAATACCTTGGTTGACACCTTGCATGATTACCTCTTTGTCACAATTTACTTGTAGTGTTCTCAGCACTTGGCACAACAACTTTGAGACTCCTTACCTTGAAGAAACACCAACTACTTGTTAGCTTTAATCAGACTAGGTGTTTATTTAGTTTGATAAACTACTCAGCACACTGCTAGTCCACCTCTTTTGACAACAAGATCAGAGTTGCTTTATCTGGGTTATCAAATCTCTCTTATTAAGACTGTAGATCACACTAATCTCTTAGTTTCAAGGAAACTGTAACATGTGCAAATCTATTGTTATTGTCACATCATGTGTGCATAAAGCTTGCTTAATCATTGTGACTATAACAGTAAGCAATGAGTAGTTTCAACTTAATATCAGCAACTAAACCCGGTTCATAGTCAAAGTCCAGCCTAAGTCACTAATTAACAAGTATTAATAGTAGTGGTGAGTAAAAAGATGTACTGGAAGTAGCTCTAGTGCCGAGTTAGAAAAAAGTTGGAATTGAGAACTATTTACTGATAGAGGTGCTACTTGTTGTTACAACCATAGTGGTTAGACAAGCTTGTTGCTTGTATAAGCACTGATATGGCAATAACAGTAGTCATGTACATAGTTTGTCTTGACGCTTAAGACCACTAGTAAGCTCAGTAGTTGTTGTCTCACTGCAAGAGAACTCTACAAGAGGTTAACTTATGGTGGTGATGGTCAGAAAATGAAATGTGTGAGGAGTTCTCTCACAGATTGCTGAGTTTATATACTTGTAGAAACTGTGATTAATAAGCAATGAATAATGGATGATAAATCAAAGAATGAGTCAGTTGCAAAGTGGAGTCAATTAATAATAAATGAGTCATGCAAGAATGAGTAAGCAATACATGAGTCATGTAAGCTGAGTCAACAAAAATGTATGGTTGGAAGTAATAAACAATGTGTCAATAACATGTTAACATTGGTGAATAAAAGACTTAAAAGAAAATAAAAATTTAGTCCTGTTCATGACACTTATATACAGTTTGAAGTGTGTGACATGACAATGTGATTATGGATAGAAAAGAAAAGAAATAGAATGTGATAGAACATTACAAAATGTTAAAGAATATAGAAGAATAGAAGTGTCTGTAATAGATCAGGGTTTTGTCAATAAGGCTGAGTAAAGAAGAATGAGCCAAAGGTTGTAAAGTGTTATGAATTAGTAAAGGGGCATAAAGTATATAATGGGTTTTAGTAATACAAGAAAAAGAGAAAAAGTGTGAGAATAAAGGAAAAAAAGAAAAGTATATAATATTCTATTATTAAGATTGTAGATCACACTGATTTTATAGTTTTAAAGAAACTATAACATGTGATTATTCAAACACTGTAAATCTTTCTTTATTTTAAGAGAGGATTTCACTGTATGTCATGACTGAATTCTTTATAGTTTGTAATAAGCAAAATTTGCAGCTTTCTTTATTTGGTTTGTATTTGACCCTTGACCTAATTAATGATTCACAAATCTTCAAGTTATAAATTTTATAACACATAAACTGAGTTTAGTTGTTGATAATAAGCTACCAAGCAGTTTTATATATTTATAAAACATAAAAAAAGTATGAGATAATAATTATATAACAAGTACAGTCAATAATCTAATAAAGAATTGTTTAGTAAGGAATAAATGTAATAAGAAATAAAAAACTGTGGAAATGTGCTCTGTTACAGCTAAATTATTCCAAAAATTTGTTATAGGATAAAGAATAGAAAAATTTACAATTATTCCTTATCAAATTTTTTTTAAAAATTAAATTAAATTCTGGACAAAATTTACCTTTTTGAAAAAATCAATTAAATGGGGATATCAAAAAAATAGAAAAAAACACATAACTATGTGTTGTGCATGTCTTCTTTTTCTTCCCATGAGTGAAAAACAACATAAACCTTGTCTAAAACCCAATCTATATTCTCCAAGAAGGCTTACAAATAATGAATCAAATTTTTCTGCAATAGCTAAACTAAAATATATATGACAACATCTTACTGTAAAAAACTGGCTTATTGTTATTAACTTTGTTGACAAAAATCGTTATTTAACTCATATTCAAATTCTCAAGCATTTTCAAAACTCAAATTGACCTGGAGACATACTACTTTTTTCACAAAGTGCTTTATTTAAGCATTGTAGTGAAAAAGGACATACAAAATTGAATGCAAAATTGAAATTAGAATAAACAAATGTTCTTTCTTTGTGTCAAGAACAAGTAGTTATAAATCCTATTATTAATAAATTACTGTGGTTATAGTACTTACACATGAAAGAAAAAGGAGAGGTTATCAATGATTCTATGTTAGCTGCTAAACATGCACAATTAGAAGAAAAACTTAATGTCTCAAAAGAAGAAAAATTTATAAGTTTGAGTTGGATCTTATTTTTTTGCAAAACATGAGTTAACTTGATTAAATATATTAGAATAAATATAAACTCACTAATTCATGATTATAGGTTGAAGAATTTTCAATATCATAGAGAAGCTGGTTCTGTAAATCAAGTTGAAAATATGAAAGAATGCAATAGACTTGCAAAAATTCTTGTAAATTATACAATAAAAGATTAGTGGAATTTTGACAAAACAAGTCTATTTGCATTGTAAATTGTATGTAATAAAAGAAAATATAAGTATTTACCAAGAAATAGTGCACTTCTGAATTGTGAACTAGCTAAACAACAGATGTTTAGAAGAAAATCTAGTAAATTTTGGATTACAATTGGTTTTGCATGTAATACAGATGAAAGTGAAAAATTATCGCCATTTTTTATTGGAAAGTCAGTCTATTCACAATGTTTTGGTCCTGGAAGTTTAAAGCATCAATTTTATTACTGCAACTAAAAATCTGCATAGATGAGAACACACCTTTTTAATGAGTAAGTTTTTTATATTCTAGAAGAAAAGATAATAGAATTAATAAAGTAGATGGATTCAAGAACAAGATAGAAATTTTCACTGACAAAATCAATATATTATACTTCTTATTGATAACTTTTCTGTGCATTATATCAATTATAAGTCATCTAACATTGTTATTGAGTTTCTTTCACCAAACTTGACATCTTTTATTCAACCTCTTGATGTTGGAATTATCTGCTGCTTTAAAGCTCATTATCAAAAAGCATTTTGTTTGCATGTTATTGAACAAAATGAAGCTGGAGTTAAAGATATCTATAAAATAAACTTACTTGAAACTATCTATATAACAATAGTAGCATAGAACAAGATTTCATCAAAAATGATACAAAATTGTTGGGCACATACAAAAATACATACTGTAACAAGCCTGTAAGTAAAATTCATACTTATAATAAAAATTGTGCTCATTTTAATATAAACCATCTATAATATTTTTGAGTCCCTCAATATTATCAAGATTAAGGTCATGGAAAATTCTTTATTTAATTGCTAAAAGAGAAGATTCTAAAATAACCTTATTGTCTGTTATCATGCAACTTGAAAAGTGTCTTGAAGCTGATTATCAGTGGGACAAGTGGAAGTCTGCAATTGATGTTATACTTGATGCTGAAAAAGACAATGTAAAAGCACTTCAAGACAAGCAATAGCAAAAATATACATTAATTTTGATGAACTATTTAGTCTAGTGAGTCAGTTAATAAGAAAATTAATTGACATATAATTTCCAAATAAAAAATAGATTCAAACTATACTAGACATCTTTAATAATAATATTTCACAAACTCCAGAGTTGAAGAATTTTAAAAGTTCACTTGAAATAATAGTTTCTGATCTAAAAACACATAATTGTATTATTGATGAACCACTTTTTGTCAAAGATTTTCTTAATCCAATTGAAAAACAGATTGTTGCCCAGAAACAGTTTGAGTTCATTAGAGGAGATGATGAGATTATCAAAAAGGCAAAAAAGCTTGTTGATTATTCTAAAGGTACTAGAATAGATATCAATACTGTAAATATTGATGAAAGTGATGATGAAGCTCTGAGTGCAGAATTTTCACTATTAGAAAGTATTAAGCTATATGAGCAAATGCAAAATCTTTATATTACTCACTATAAAGCAGTTGGGGTCTCTTTACTTAATTTCCAACATTAAATCCAACTCATGCAAGTCATTTTCAAAGAATTTACCAAGCAACTCAAAAACAAACAACTCTTGATAATTTCTTCTTTTAAATTATTTTCAAGCATTAAACATTCTAACCAAGCATCTTGTATCTTGAGGTATTGCCGGTTTCTTGTGTTTTAAAAAGGAATTTGAAGCAGGAGCATAAAGAAGGAAGCAAAGAGAGTAAATAGGGGTAGATAACAAACACACAAACATGACACACATTCAATGTCACGTGTGTCACAAAAAGTCACAATTTTGTGACATTTTATTAAAGAATATATCTAATAATGAACTAATATTTATTGTAATGGTGTTATGGGATTGGAGGTTTGAAGATTCACAGATCATTGGCTAGGTCAAAGATCAAACACAAACCAATTATAAGAAGCTGCAAATTCTGCTTATTACAAACAATAAGAAAACTCAGCCATGTCACACAAGGAAGTCCTCTCTTAAGATGAAGAAAGGCCTGTAGTGTTTGAACGATTACATGCACAGCCAGCAAAGCCATTGCTGGATCAAGTCCGTGGTTGGATAAAATCACAACAAAGGTCAGAAAATAAGATCTTACCAAATCCTACTAGAGAAGTAGGTGTTCATATAGCAGTGCATGAAACAAAATGAACTAGCGAATTTCAAGTACACAGTTAGCTGGAACAAGTCCTTTAGTACTAGATCAGAGTAGGATGTATCAGTTGTAAGAAGACTTATTCATTACAATCAGACCTTTATAGGATCACTTGAACTACTCTATTCAAGATGAGAGTGGATGCTACTGAGTTTACAGTGCAAGTACAGAAGTACTGGACAGATGTGTTATAAAACCAAGTCTAATTTCGCTTTTGTGCTTACTAATCACTTACATAAGCATCTTACATAAGTGAATTATCTAATCATCTTATATAAGCTGATTTACTTAATCATTATTACCTAAGCATCTTACCTAATCAGCTTAGTCAGCATGCTTACATACGTAGCTTACTAAGCACTTACTTATCATATGACTCAGTTGTCTTAATAAGCATCTCATCTTATCTTATCTCTCTTTTATTACCACTGCTTATTCATTTATTCTAGAACATTCCACCATATTTTACCACTTTCTATCATTCTCCATGGTCATCTTTCTTCATTTGGTTTTAGTCTCTTTGTAATTAGCCTAATTTAGTGTTTCAGCTAGCACAGTCTAGCTTAGCCTCATAGTTTAGCCTATTTCTTATGTTTTATTTAACACAGCCTAGCACAGCTTAGTTAGTCTAATAGTTTAGCCATAAACCCTGTCAGGTTTTTTCATTATTTCACACTGCCTCCCACATGTATAAATACCCCCCTCCTGTCAGTAGCTAGTCCTCCAGTCTTGATCTTGTCTTCTCTCTTAGACTAGTACCTTCTAATACATCCTCTTGTCCCCTCTTCACTGTCCCTCCCCTCCTCTTGTTCCTCCTTTCCTCTGTCTCTGTTTATATCAGTGTATGCTGGTTGTGCCCTGTCTTCAGACCCTGCTGACTAACACTGGTACTAGAACTAGTCATTGCTGACATTAGATCAAGACTCCCTCTATCACTACTTTCTTAGTGTTACTCTCTTATCACCACTCCTGTGGTGTTTCCACCAACCATCTTTCCCCACCCTTGTTCACTTTTTATCAGACATACCCATTAAAGTCTTCTACCATTTTCTCACCACTATTCTTATAAGAGTAAAGCTAGTCCTTTTTCCTTTTCTAGTAGTGTTTGGAACATTACTCTTTTGATTGTTTGTCCAGAGTTATTTCTCATTTGAGGATAACTTTTGCACTAAGTTACTTAGATACACAACACACTATCCTTTGGTTAGATTCTCAATTTAAAGGCTTTGGCCTGAAAACTAGTTTGAACACCTTTACTCAGTGGATAATAGTCAAAACCACTAGTGAGTTGTTGTTACAAGCAGTGTGTGTTTCCTTAAGCAGTAGTAAAACCCCATAAGTAGTTTTGTAAAGTGTAATAGAGTAAGGTTGATTTGCCTTCTCTTAGAATTAAACACTAGATAACCTAGAGTAAATATTCACTTATTCCCTTTATTATTTACCTTATCTAAATTAGTAGTACCTTCACTCAGTTCACCCTATAGTTACTTCATCTATGACAGATATTTCAAGTACCTTTGAGCAGCTAGATGCACTTGTTGACCAGTTATCAAGTGTGCATCTTAGTGACTCATTGAAGGGAAAAAGAAGACTGCATAGACAGATCCATGTAGCCAAACCCAACCCATTCTCAGGACAAAGAAAAGACTTCAAACCTTTTCTGAAATCCTTGAGGTTATACTTGTTAGCAGCCAGAGATGAACTCACCACTGATGAAGAGAAAATCATTTTTACTCTCTTATTTATGACAGATGGCTTAGCTGGGTTATGAGCAGACAATTACTTAGAGAAATATGACATGGTCATCACTGATAAGTGGGAAACTTTCCTAGCTAGGCTCAAAAAGACCTTTGATAATTCTCATGAGAAAGCTAATGCTCAAAAAAAGCTAAACAATATTACTCAAGGAAAGAAAACTGTAAAGAAGTTCTTCCAAGAGTTTGATTTGCTAATCAGAGCAGCTAAATACCATGAAAACCATGATGAATATCTTATCTCTATTCTTAGAGAAAAAGTTAACCCAAAAGTAGTCATGAAGATTACAGAGATGGTGGATGAGCCTGAAGATTACCATACTTGGAAAAAGATGGCAATTAAAATTGATAGAAAACTTCATTTGGCCAGTAGCATAGTAGCTAAACCAACTTCTTACACAAAACCTCCAGTTCTCCTCAAACAACATAACCAAATACCAGAGAAAAGAGACAACACTGGTGTTACTTTTGGTGGTAAAGAACAGCCCATGGATGTCTCTATTGACAGGGCCAAAAGAAATGGTTTATGCTATCTATGTGGACTTAAAGGCCACTTAACCAGAGAATGTCCTCAGAAGAAAGCACAGATTAGATCTATTTTAATGTGCATAGAACCTGAAGAGAGACAAGCTTGGGCTGATGAAGTTGATATCCTGAAAGAATCAGAGTTAGTTAGAGTAGAACAGGATTTTGTGGAAGCCTGACTTTGAATGTGGCAGAGGAAGTCATTAGTAATGATTCAAATACTAGTACAAATAAAGTTGTTTTTAATACCAGTAATGAATCAAAACCCACAGAATTCTGTAAGAAAGTACCCTCTTCTAAAGAAGCCAGAGATAGACTGTTGCAGATAATACACCCCAAAAGAACCAAAGAAATCACCAGAAGCTTAGTCAGACAAATAAATCAGCTGACAGGTGATTGTCAGCAACTAAACCCGGTCTATAGTCAGAGTCTGGCCTAAGTCACTAATCAACAAGTATCAACAGTAGTGGAGAGTAATAAGATGTATTAAGAGTAGCTCCAGTGCCAAGTCAGGAGAGTAGACAAGGTTGAAATTGAAGACTATCTACTGACAGAGGTGCTACTTATATACAGTTTGAAGTGTGTGATGTGACAGTGTGATCATGGATAGAAAAGGAAGAAAATAGAATGTGATAGAATATGGTAGAATGTTGGAGAATATAAAAGAGTGGAAGTATCCATAATGGATCAGTGTCAGTGACCAGCAGAGCCTCTACTTGATAAGTACTAAGTATGAGCAACACAAAGTGGGGAACAAGTGTATTGAGGTACCAGGATAAGACAAGAACAAAGCTAAGTTATACATGAGCTACTAAGCGGTCTTATATATCTAATGATTCTGGGAAAAGTATAAGGTAATAACTACGTAGCACCCAATCACCTGACTCCCAGTGACTAAGCCAATCACATGACAACCAGTAACCCTCTTAGTAACCATTTATGTGATAGAAGAAAAATAATAAGAAAATGAAAGAAATAACTACAAGTTTGTTTCCGTTCATGACATCACCCTCTCCTTATGCAAAACATCCTCGTTTTCTATTCCGCAAGTGGGTCAGTGAACCGGTAGACAGGTTGGAATAGTAGTTGCTAGAAGTCCACACTATGTAGCTTGCAAGGAGCCAATGAGTTTTGTCTATAAAACTCAGCTACAACTTCAGGCGCATTTTTCAAGTAGCTCGCTGGCAGCCACTGGTCATGGTCATGTGAATACCCTTTCCATTTCACCTTGAACTGTAACACTCCACGTCCCACTAATCTAGCTCTTAGCACTTCTTCCACTTCTCATTCTTCATTCCTATCTACAATCTCTAGTGGCGGTGGTGGTGGTCGTTGTTGTGACTCGAACTGGGGGGAGTGATATGGAGATAACAGAACTTCATTGAATACAGGGTGGATTCTCCAAGTGTCTGGTAGTTTCAACTTGTATGCAGCTTTGCCAACTTTTTTTACAATTGTGAATGGACCCAGTCTTTTGTCATCTAGCTTTTTCATGGGTTGTTTGGTAGTTATGTTGGTAGTTTCCAACCAGACCTTGTCGCCTTTCTTATATGCAATAGATTCCCTTTTAGTTCTGTCATAGAACCGTTTCATCGTCTCTGCTGCCATCTTAAGGCTGGCCCCTACTTCCTCTTGAACTTTGCTCATGTGTTCTTTGAACTGCTGGGCAGATTTGTTACAGGCTATTACACGAGGGTTGGAGCCTTTGTAAGGATGATGATCATGGTTGACAAAGAATGGTGAGTGGCTTGTAGATGTTTGTACTTTGTCATTGTAAGCAAACTCTGCAATGGCTAGCCAGTCTGCCCAGTTGTTCTGTCTGAAGTTAACATAGATCCAAAGGTATTGCTCGATCTCTTGGTTGATTTGCTCAGTCTGGCCATTAGTTTGGGGATGATATGCCGTGGATGGGTTTGCTTCTATTCCTAGTAATCGGTACAGGTCTTTCATAAAGCTAGACTCGAACTGTGGTCCCCAATCACTGATAACCTTTCGAGGGATGCCGTGGAGCCTGAATACCTGGTCACGATAAATCTTTGCTATACCTTCCGAAGTCAGCTCTGTGTTGGTGGGGATTGCATGTATCTGCTTGCTAAAGCAATCCACGATTATGCATATGGCATTGAACCCCCGTGATTCTAGTAGTTCACCAATTAGATCTACAGAGATGACCTCCCATGGTTTTGATGGTATCTCATTGGGGTTTAGCAGAGCATATTTCCTTTTCCGATGAGCCTTGGTTCTTTGGCAAGCTTCACAGCCTGAGACATATGTATACACTTGAGCAGAGATTCCAGGCCACCAGTAACTCTGTGTGATCAGTTCATGAGTCTTATATCACCCTGGGTGACCTGCGAGAGGGTCATCATGGTGTACTCTGATGATGTCTTCTTGTAACTTTGCATTCCGTGGCACGTACAGTCTGTGCTCTTAGAATACCAAGCTCTCGTCTTCACGTCTCCATTCCTTGTTTCCTGTATCTAGTGCTTTTTTAACTGACTTGTCTATTAGTTTACAACTGTCTTTGATTCTTTGGACCAAATTTGTGTCAAGAGATTCAATGGTTACGTTGTGGATAAACCACTCAGGCTTCAACAAAGTGACGTTTTTGTTGTCATTCTCCCCCCTCTTATGATCCGCTCGTCTCGAGAGAAGGTCAGCTTTTTTCATCTCTTTTCCAGCCTTTGGTACAATTCGCAAGTTGTAATCAGCCAGTTCAGTAACCCATTGTGCTTGTCTGCAGTTCAGATCTTGTGGAGCTTTGAAGTAGGATAAGTTTTTGTGGTTTGTCCATACTTCAACAGGGTGCTTGGCTTCTAAAAGATACTGCCTCCATTCCTGCAAGGCAAGCATGATTGCTAGCATCTCCTTGTTATAGATTGCATAGTTGTGTTCTGCTTGTGACATGGATTGGGAGAAGTATGCAATGGGGCGCCATTTGCCTTCTTGTTTCTGAGACAAAATTGCTCCAACTGTAAAATCTGATGCATTGCTCTCGACTCTGAATGGGTCTTCATCTGTGGGCACTGCCAACACTGGGAAACTCTTTACTGCCTCCTTCAAACCCTCAAAAGCCTTTCGCTCCTCCTCTCCCCACTGCCACTCCACATTTCCAGTCAACCGGTTAAGAGGTCTTGCTATTTTGCTAAAGTCTTTTATGAATCGATGATAGAAGTTGCAGAAACCCAGGAATGATTGGAAATTTGTGAGGTTCTTGGGTTCTGGCCAGGTTTGGATGGCTTCAACTTTCTTTGCATCCATGCGGATCTCTCCGTTGCCTATGATGAAGCCTAAGTATTCAATAGTGCTTTGAGCAAAAATGCACTTCTTGAACTGTAGGTACAGTTGATTTTGCTTTAGAATTTCTAGCACCTGTCGCACAATACGGTCATGCTCTTTCAAGTCCATGGTGTAGATGAGAATGTCATCTAGATAAACAATGACATGCCCTTCGTTTACCAGGTCCTTTAAGATAGAGTTCATGAAGCTTTGGAAAGTGGCTGGTGAGTTGGTTAACTCAAAGAACATCACCGTGAGTTCGAACAGCCTTTGGTTAGTTTTGAAAGCTGTTTTCCACTTGTCTCCTTTTTTTATGTGTATGTTGTTGTAGCCCCAACGGACATCAAGCTTGGTGAAGTATTTGGCTTGTTTCATCTTATCAGTAAGCTCTTGAATCAGGGGTAGCGGGTACTTGTTTTTGACTGTCCCCTGATTAAGCTTACGATAGTCTTGTACTGGACGAAGTTTGCCATCCTTCTTTTTGACAAAGAAGAAGGGTGATGCCATGGGTGATTTAGAAGGGCGAATGCGACCGTTTCGTAGATTTTTGTTAGGATCTGTATTGATCTGCTTGTATAAGCAAGGGGATAATACGACTAAGCGTAATTATATAAGATGCCCTTGTACTTAATATCACAGTGTTCAAAACAGAAACAACTTGTAAGCCAGATATACTGACAGATGATAGTGATGTATCAGATGTAGACAGATGAGCTGTCTTTGGGTTTGTGACAAGATTGATTTCAATGAGGAGATCTTGGTCAAAATTGACCTCCTTATATACATCTACTACATGTGAACTAACTACCCGTTTAATCATCAAGAAATACTATTATTATATTTAATTTGTGGCACTTAGTGTGGCACCATTGTGGCACCATTGTTTGTGGCACCGTATCCATGTCTCCAGCAATTTGTGGCACTAGTTAAAGTGTCTAATTCGTCCTTCATCCAAAAGCATTAAGCTTGTTATATTGTTTATAACTGTTTCTGTTGCCACGTCCATTACAATCACCTGACTTGTGAATTACCACATTCGTATTGTGAGAATTTATTCGACCGGCGCATCTACTCCCAGCGTGGGAATATCTTCTTAGCCCAGCCTCAGGCTTGCTAAGAGGAATGGCTAATCCGCCATTCATACTGTGGATGATCTGACGCTATGCTAGTTCTAGTATGGGCTGATGGATTGTTTCTATCCCATTCTTCTCTTGGGAGAATAGTATTAATGTGTGGTAGTATAGGGCGTTCCCTATTAGGCATGACTGGTAATGGAGGACTTTCTCGCTGTGGTATTACTGGAGGTGTTACTGATTGAGCTCTGTTAAGAGTGATCCAATCTACTCTCTCGAATCCTGGACGAGGAGCTTTATTATATGTTTCATATATCATTCCTCTCCACAGTGTGTGCATTCGCATTGCAAAATGGTTTGTCTCCTTTTCATCTATAATCATTATGCCTGGTCCTCGTAGTGCAAAGCTTTCGTCTGTAGCTCTGATTACAGATTTACGAATTGCTTCCTTGATTTCGTCTGAAGCTTGCTTGTGTAGTATAACACATACTGAGGATGCTACTAGGATTGGTTCTCCATGACTTCTAGCATCTAGCATTGCTTTGGAGCGAACCTGTAGTTCAGGTTGATCGGGGTATATGCCCTTGAATGGTTCTTCTAACCAAAGGTGGTTCTGTACTCTTGTTATGTTATGCAAGGTGGTATTGTACGGATAGTTGTTTGTATGCATATCAAACCATCCGTAATTATTGTAGTACCTCCAATCTTCCTTCTGGGTCTTGATTAAGGCTTTAGTTATTCGTATGACCATATTGTTACATATCTCTTCCATTTCCTGTATTGTTCTATAACAGGTATGGCATATGTTTTGGGGTCTATCCCGGCTAGTTGATGAGCTTTGTGTGATCTCGTCGTTAGACATGATGTAAGCGCTTTATAATTGTTATTGGTAAGCCTAAAGTTTGGAAATCCTAACAATTTTCTGCTAGAAATTCATCAAGAACCCGTTGCTCCTCTTGATTAAGTGGGTAGACTTTGCAATCAGTGGGGGAAAAACCTGGGGTGAGCTTGATAGCATGGTCCCAAGGACGTCATTCTGGGAGGTGATCAAATTCTTTTTCATTAAAGACTTCAGGGAAGTCCCTAACATAGTCAGGGGTCACCTCCTGTAGTCTTTGCTGCACTATTTGATGATTCTTTTCAACATATCGGTCCCAATCGAAGAAGAAGATTTGATCCCCTGGTTTTAGATCATCCTCTGGATTCAGCCCAATCTCCACATCTTGTTCTCTTTCGCGGTTGGCTTGGCTATATCCACACTGGGCTGAGCATCGGTTAAAGCACAGTGTTGCATCAGTCCAGTCAATTGAGGGGTTGTGGATTTTTAACCAATCGTGTCCAAGAAACAAGTCTGTGTCTCCTAGGTCCGTGACAGTGAGATCAATGCGCTCAGAGTGATCATCAATAGTTAGTTGCAAGGTAGCGAACTCCCTGATTGAACCATTCTTGTTAAGAGTGCTATTAGCATTATAAACTGGTATTGCAAGTGGTGTTTTGCATGTAGGTATTTGGTAGTCTATAACAAAACGCTGATTGATGCATGATCCTGTGCACCCACTGTTAACAAGAGCTCTGGTGCCTATTTGTGAGCTGTTGTCTAGCCTTGTAACCGTAACTGGGACTGTCAACTGCCTTCCCCTGCCTCTTTTCACAAACTGGATTGGCTCCCTCATCATCCCTGCTGCCACCTCCGCATCCTCCTTACCCATCCTCCATATTTCCTCCAACAATTCATCTGTCACTTCTTCTCTGCACCCCTCTGGAATAAGGAAGAGTAACACTGGACGTACTTGACTGTCAGAGTCTTCTCATATCCTTTGCACCATTCAAGGATTTGAAAACGGCTCTAGCAGGTCCTGTCATCGTGTTTTTGGTTTCACAGGTTTTAATGACTTGGCCAAAGAGTTAGAATAAATAGTTTTATTAGAAGAAAAAGAAGCAGAAGAAGTAGAGTCATTTTCAAAAGTTACAGGGTTAAAAGTACAACATTTTTTTACGGAAGTTTTGACATTTTCTGATTTTGTATTAGTGTTCTTGTCCATTTTTTCTGAAATTGGCCATGGGAAAAAAGAGAAAACCACGTCATTGCCCTCACATGCCGTGTTCATACTTGGGCTGCCACAAAACCCTCCTTGAACTCCGTTTCATCCTTGCCCTCACCTTCTTCCTCGAAATCACTCTCTTTCAACTCTTTCACCCCATCCGCCCACACTTTCCTCTCACTTCCACTCATAGCACGCAAGATTGCTCGGATCTGCATCTTTTGGTTGGGACATTTGTGTGCAAAATGTCCAACCTTTCCACACAAGTAGCAGCCACCTTGTCGTTGAGCCTGACCTACTAACACATCCATTGGCTGCCCAAGTCCTGCAAATGTGGTCCTTGAGTGGTCTCATTTAGTGGGGGCCTTGTTAGCTAGGTGAGTGGCAGGTGGGTTGTTCTGTGGACGTGGTTTAAACGTGCTCAGAAGAGAGTTACCTTGTCCCCATATCGCCCTCAGCTCCAACTTGGTTCTCTCGTGGAGCATAGCCTGTTCTTTCCATTCTTTATAAGTTACAGGGGTGAGACGAGAGCTGAGAACAAAGGTGAGAGTGTCTTCGGGTAGAGCTTTCTTTAGCAGGGAGATTAAGTAGGGTTTGTGCATGATAGTGTTGTAGCCTGCTTTTTGTAAGTAAATCTCGAACTGCTGAAAAAACTCGTCATAAGACTGTTTAACCACTCAAAGTCTCTCCAAGTCACGTTGTGCATTAGCTCATTTGTTGGGGTCTGAGAAGGCTGCCTCTAGTTTTCCAATAAACTCACGACTGGTGTCTTTGAAGTCTCCTACATCATCGTAAGCAGATTCCAAGTAGTTTTCTGCCCATACACCTGTGTGACCTCCTTTCATAAAAGACAGCACGAACAAAGCTTGGGATTCGTCGTCTGGAAAGTCTGCTTTGGCTGCTCATAGGTATGTGGTGACAGAGCGAATGAAAGTGTCGTAGTCTTTGCCATCAAAGGGTTCTGGTTTGGCTATGTGGATCTTAGCATGAGGGGCTGGGCGGTGCTGCCATTCCACTAGTGCCATAAGTCCTCTCACCACATTGTTGTTCCCTTCGATTTCTTCTCTAAGAGCTCAAAGCTGTAGTTGTAGCTGTTCCACAGTAGGGGGTGCGGGAGGTGGGTCGAGCTGCTTTTGTTGCTGCTGCTGCTGTTGTTGTTGTGGTTTTACGTTGTCCTGTTCCATTGTTGCCAAGCCGGGGTAGCTCCTCTGTTGTCGATGTCAAAGAAGATCTGGAAAGATAGTCCTTCGTACCAGAGTCGTATGAGTGGGTAAGCATTGATAGAGGTGAGTACAAAGGTGTGGACAAGAGTGTGATGAAAGAAGATACGTAATTGTAAAGCCAGCTTAAAAGTTAAGTACCCTTAAACAATGGTTAGCTTTATACACACCACTGATAGCAGAGTATTAGATAAGCGGATGATGATGTAATGTAAATGATAACGTAATAGGGGTTTAGGGTGTGGGAAAGTTTACGTGGAAAGATGATAAAAGCACTGGTCCCCCCCCCCTATAGTGAGAAAATAAAAAGGATTGTGTTGTGATAGATGATGAGCGCAAGACAATGAGTAGCTTTGTTCTGATGTCAGCGACCAGCAGAGCCTCTACTTGATAAGCACTAAGTGTGAGCAACACAAAGTGGGGAACAAGTGTATTGAGGTACCGGGATAAGACAAGAATAAAGCTAAGTTATACATGAGCTACTAAGTGGTCTTATATATCTAATGATCCTGGGAAAAGTATGAGGTAATAACTGCATAGCACCTGATCACCTGATTCCCAGTGACTAAGCCAATCACATGACAACCGGTAACCCTCTTAGTAACCATTTACGTGATAGAAAAGAAATAATAAGAAAATGAAAGAAATAACTACAAGTTCATTTCCATTCATAACAATCAGAGTTTGTCAATAAGGATGAGTAAAGGAGAATGGGTCAAGGGTTATGGAGTAATATGGATTAGTAAAGGGGTCCAAAGTGTGTAATGGGTTTTAGTAATACGAGAAAGAGGGAAAAAGCATAAGAATAAAGAGAAAAAAGAAAAGTATATGACAGTGATGAGATAACTTCTGCAATAGCTTCTCTGAAAGAACCCAAAAAATTTATCAAAGGTGGAAAAGGAAGACAACTTACTGTCCTCATACTCTTAGCTGCTCTTGATAATAATCTGCAAATACAATCTCAAGGATTGACTGATAGTGGATGCACAAGTTCATGCATTAATGAGAGTTTAGTAAAGAAACATCAGCTTGTTACAAAGAAAACACTACTAGCAATTCCTATATACAATGCTGATGGCACTCTCAATAAAGCTGGTGCAATAAGAGAATATATTTCTATGTGCTTGTCCATCCATAATCATGTAGAAAGAATAAATCTGGCTGTCACAAATCTGGGAGACACAGACATCTTCATTGGTCATGAGTGGTTAAAGAAACATAATCCAAGCATAGATTATGTTAGGATCTGTATTGATCTGCTTGTATAAGCAAGGGGATAATACGACTAAGCGTAATTATATAAGATGCCCTTGTACTTAGTATCACAGTGTTCAAAACAGAAACAACTTGTAAGCCAGATATACTGACAGATGATAGTGATGTATCAGATGTAGACAGATGAGCTGTCTTTGGGTTTGTGACAAGATTGATTTCAATGAGGAGATCTTGGTCAAAATTGACCTCCTTATATACATCTACTACATGTGAACTAACTACCCGTTTAATCATCAAGAAATACTATTATTATATTTAATTTGTGGCACTTAGTGTGGCACCATTGTGGCACCATTGTTTGTGGCACCGTATCCATGTCTCCAGCAATTTGTGGCACTAGTTAAAGTGTCTAATTCGTCCTTCATCCAAAAGCATTAAGCTTGTTATATTGTTTATAACTGTTTCTGTTGCCACGTCCATTACAATCACCTGACTTGTGAATTACCACATTCGTATTGTGAGAATTTATTCGACCGGCGCATCTACTCCCAGCGTGGGAATATCTTCTTAGCCCAGCCTCAGGCTTGCTAAGAGGAATGGCTAATCCGCCATTCATACTGTGGATGATCTGACGCTATGCTAGTTCTAGTATGGGCTGATGGATTGTTTCTATCCCATTCTTCTCTTGGGAGAATAGTATTAATGTGTGGTAGTATAGGGCGTTCCCTATTAGGCATGACTGGTAATGGAGGACTTTCTCGCTGTGGTATTACTGGAGGTGTTACTGATTGAGCTTTGTTAAGAGTGATCCAATCTACTCTCTCGAATCCTGGACGAGGAGCTTTATTATATGTTTCATATATCATTCCTCTCCACAGTGTGTGCATTCGCATTGCAAAATGGTTTGTCTCCTTTTCATCTATAGTCATTATGCCTGGTCCTCGTAGTGCAAAGCTTTCGTCTGTAGCTCTGATTATAGATATACGAATAACTTCCTTGATTTCTTCTGAAGCTTGCTTGTGTAGTATAACACATATTGAGGATGCTACTAGGATTGGTTCTCCATGACTTCTAGCATCTAGTATTGCTTTGGAGCAAACCTGTAGTTCAGGTTGATCGGGGTATATGTCCTTGAATGGTTCTTCTAACCAAAGGTGGTTCTGTACTCTTGTTATGTTATGCAAGGTGGTATCATACGGATAATTGTTTGTATGCATATCAAACCATCCGTAGTTATTATAGTACCTCCAATCTTCCTTCTGGGTCTTGATTAAGGCCTTAGTTATTCGTATGGCCATATTGTTACATATCTCTTCCATCTCCTGTATTGTTCTATAACAGGTATGGCATATGTTCTGGGGTCTGTCCCGGCTAGTTGATGAGCCTCGTGTGATCTCGTTATTAGACATGATGTAAGTGCTTTATAATCGTTATTGGTAAGCCTAAAGTTTGGAAATCCTAACAGATTAGGTTAAAGCCACTATAAACTTTGATAGATGCCCAAAAGAGTGTAACATACCAAATTCTTCTCAATCCACTGCAGAAAACATCAATTCTCCACTTAAGACTTGCCAGCTAGTTAAAAAAAATATAGTAATACCTGACTTTAGTTAAGAGTATCCCACTGTATTTAGTGAGCAAGAATTCAACAAACTACCAGAAAGAAGACCTTGGGATCATACTATTGAAACCAAACCTGACTTTGTTCCAAAAGACTGTAAAATTTACCCATTAACAGTTAAAGAACAAGAAGCTTTGGATCATTTTTTTGATGAAAATTTTAAAAGTGGTGGAATCAGACCTTTTAAATCCTCTCAAGTATCTCCATTTTTCTTTATTAAGAAAAAAAATGGTACATTAAGACCAATCCAGGATTATAGAAAGTTAAATGAGAGCACTATTAAAAATAGATACCCCATTCCTCTAATCCAGGAGTTGCTTGACAAAACCAAAATGTTTAATTACTTTACAAAATTAGATGTTAGATAAGGATACAATAATATCAGAATTAAAGAAAGTGATGAGTGGAAAGCAGCCTTTAAAACTAATAGAGGACTGTTTGAACCCACTATTATGTTCTTTGGATTAACCAATTCTTCTGCTACTTTTCAAGCTTTTATGAACACTATATTAAAAGATTTGATACAGGAGGGTTCAATAATAGTCTACTTAAATGACATCTTAATATTCACCAGATGTTTATCTGAACATATTAGACTTGTCAGACAAGTATTACAAGTGTTAAAAGATAATCACTTATGTTTGAGATACTCTAAATGTTCATTTGCTGAACTCAAAATTGGTTACTTGGGATATATAGTGGGTGGTGGTAAAATTGAAATGGAAACTGTTACGGGTTTGAAGGTTTGAAGATTCACGGATCATCGGCTAGGTCGGAGATCAAACACAAACCAAATATAGGAAGCTGCAAATCCTGCCTATTACGAACAATAGCAAACTCAGCCATGTTACACAGGGAAGTCCTCTCTCAAGATGAAGAAAGGCCTGCGGTGTTTGAACGACTACATGCACAGCCAGCAGAGCCATTGCTGGATCAAGTCCGTGGTTGGATAGAATCACGGCAAAGGTCAGAAACTAGGACCCTATCAAATCCTACAGGAGACGTAGGTATTCGTATAGCAGTACATGAAGCAGAACGAACTAGCGAATCTCAAGTACACAGTCAGGTGGAACAAGTCCCTTGGTACCAGACCAGGGTAGGGTGTATCAATTGCAGAAAAACTTATGCGTTACAATCAGACCTTTACAAGATCACTTGGGCAACTCTATTCGAGATGGGAATGGACACTACCGAGTTTACAGTACAAGTACAGAAGTACTGAACAGATGATTCTATTCGAGAGCTACCTCATTGGGAGCAAGATGTATGAACCTTCCATTATATTACTCTCTTAGAGATAAAGAGGAAGGAAAAGGTCTGGGGACAAGTCAGGATTGTTGTCTTAACAAACATGGAGCATACCGGACACCAGCACGATGAACAGTGCAGCAGTAGTGTGGTTCACTATCAGGTGGTACCACGGGACCCCCCGGAATGGGGAATACTCTTACTCTGTCAGCTACCAAGGAAAGTCTACGATCACCTCAAGTTAATTGATGTGCCTGGATACATACAATGGGGATACCATCTCCAGTTCAATGCAGAACAACGTGTGGCCTGTTGGGTCGGTACAGACCATACAGGGTCTTTGTGGAGCGAACATACAACACGTTTTAGCCACAAGTGAGGCTATCAGGGATTCAGGGCAGTGGACCCTAACTCAGGGACAGGAGATTGGGAATCTCTTTAGATCAGATCTAAGGGTCTCAGGGTCTCAGGGAGTAATGCGATCGTATGAACTGCGGAGCAGGGATGATAAGGGTTCAGACATGTGTGGGATACACAGGGTCTTCAGGGACTTGTGGAGCAAGTGCCCTTAAGGTTATGGTTAGGATAAAGGAATACCCATGGTATAATGGGTGTTGATGAAGGCTATAAAAGCAGGACTTTTGGACATCGTAGAGTAGATTGTTCAGACTCATTTATAGCCAATAACTGGTGGTAATATCCAACAACTGTTGGTAAAAGCCATCATCTGGTAATAAGTTATAACTACACTTGAAGTACAATACCTGCGCTCAGTCAAGATTGTCATTAGCTGGCAAAGGTGTTGCTTTAAGGGTATCTGTATTGTGGTAGAACATCTAGCTTTCTCTAACATTGTTACTTGTTCTCTATTGCTGTACAGTGAGGAGACTACTTCTATACTCTCCAAGAAGGACCACGTTATCGTACTACGAGTTATTGCATCAGCATCATTTAGGTTGAATCAATACCTTGGTCGACACCTCGCGTGATTACCTCTTTGTCACAATCTACTTGTAGTGTCCTCGGCACTTGGCACAACGACTTCAAGACCCCCTACCTTGAAGAAGCACCAATTGCTCGTTAGCTTTAACCGGACTAGGTGTCTATTTAGTCTGATCAACTACTCAGCACACTGCTAGCCCACCCCTTTTGGCGAAAGGATTAGAGTTGCTTTATCTGGGTTATCGAACCTCTATTACTAAGGTTGTAGATCGCGAGGATCCCTTAGTTTTAAGGAAACCGTAACAGAAACCCAAAAGATAAAAGCTATACAAGAATGGCCAGAACCCAAGAATGTTAAACAGTTAGAATCATTTTTGGGATTCTGTGGATTTTATAGACGCTTTGTCAAGAGTTACAGTCATATTACCACTCCACTCAACAGGTTAAAAGGAAAATCAGGATGGAAATGGGGAAAAGAAGAAGCAGAAACAGTGATACAACTCAAACAAGCTATCACTTCTGTTCCAGTCTTAGCAGTGCCCACAGACAATGATCCATTCAGAATTAAAACAGATGCTTCTAACTTTGCAATTGAGGCAGTTTTGTCTCAAAAGCAAGATAACAAATGACACCCCATAGCATTTATGTCAGAATCTATGACACCAGAATAAATAAATAATTCCATTTATGACAAAGAAATGCTAACCATTGTTAAAGCTCTGAAAGAATGGAGACCATACTTGTATGAAGCCAAACATACAGTAGAAGTCTGGACAGATCATGCTAATATTCAGTACTTTAGAGAATCTCAGGATTTAAACAGAAGACAAGCAAGATGGATGCTGCTTCTGTGGAAGTATGATCTTACAATCATTCACAAGCCTGGAAAAAAAATGAAAAAGGCTGACTTTCTGTCAAGAAGAGTTGATCATGACAAGGGGGAGAATGATAATAAGAGAGTTACCATGTTAAAACCTGAGTGGTTCAGAGCCACAAGTATTGAATCATTAGATACAAAACTGGTCAAAAGCATTAAAGAAAATACACATGCAATTGATCAGTCTGTAAAGAGGGCATTAGATAATAAAAAGAAAGACTGGGCAAAGAATGATCATTTGATTACTTAGCAGAACAGAATTTATATCCCAAAAGATAAAACTCTGAGAGCTAAAATTATCAAAGTTCATTATGATGAGACAGTAGCTGGTCATCCTGGTAGAAACAAAACCCAGGAATTAGTGACTCACAATTTTTGGTGGCCAAGAATCACAAATGACATTTGCTTGTATGTTTCTGGTTGTAATACATGTCAGAGAACTAAGGCTTATAAAAACAAAAAGCATGCTCCATTAAACCCAGATGAAATACTAACTAGACCCTGGAAAATTATATCTATAAACTTAATAGATGAATTACCAAAGTCTAAAGGTTTTAATACAATATGTGTAATTGTAGACAGATTTAGTAAACAAATTCATGCTCTCCCCACTAATATGGAACTCATATCTGAGGGGTTAGCAAGAATTTACAAAGATCAAGTCTTTAGACTTCATGATCTTCCCAAAAAGATCATAAGTGACAGAGGTCCACAATTTGAGTCTAATTTCATGCATAACTTGTATAGATTGTTGAGTATTACTAGAAATCCTTCTACTGCATATCACCCCCAAATTGATAGTCAAACTGAGAGAATAAATCAAGAAATTGAGCAGTATCTCAGAGCTTATATCAAACATAGACAATCAGATTGGGCTGAGTGGTTAGTAATAGCTGAATTCTCTTATAATGACAAAGTACAATCCTCTACTGGATATTCACCCTTCTTTGTAAATTATGGATTACATCCATATAAAGGGTCCAATCCCAGAAGAGAACCTGTCAATGAATCAGCTGGACAATTTGCTAAAACTATATAAAAAGTCAGAGAAGAAGTTGAATCCAGTTTAAAGAAGGCTGCTGAAGTTATGAAACACTTTTATGATAGAAATAAAGGTGAATCCATTGAGTACAAGAAAGGAGACTTAGTAATGCTTGAAGCAACCAACTTACCCTCTATAAGACCTATGAAAAAACTGGACTGTAAAAGGTATGGTCTATTTGAAGTAATAGAAAAGGTCAATAAAGATGCTTACAAGCTAAAACTTCCAAGTACTTGAAGAAAAATACATCCAGTATTTAATGAAGTTTTACTGTCTCCATATACAATTCCAGCCTTTGAAAACCAACAACAAGCCTCACCCCCACCTCTAAAGCTTATTGGCAAAGAACAAGAGTATGAAGTGGAATCTATTGTAGACTCTAAATTTGTCAGAAATAAGCTTAAATTCCTGGTACACTGGAAAAGATATGGTGTTGAAAGCAGAACTTGGGAGCCTGAAAAACATTTGAAAAACTCTAAAGAATTAATTGAAGAGTTTTACAAAGAAAATCCAGAGCTCCCAGAAGATTGTGAGTTATAGACATGAAATACATACCCTCTTTTCAAAGTTAAAATCATGATTGAGGACAATCAATCTAAGAGAGGGGGTAATATTATGAAACCAAGTCTATTTTGCTTTTTTGCTTACTAAGCATCTTACATAAGTGAATTATCTAATTATCTTATATAAGCTGATTTACTTAAGCATTATTACCTAAGCATCTTACTTAATCAGCTTAGTTAGCATGCTTACATAAGTAGCTTACTAAGCACTTACTTATCATATGACTCAGCTGTCTTATTAAGCATCTTATTTTATCTTATCACTCTTTTATCACCACTGCTTATTCATCTGTTCTAGAACATTCCACCATGTTATACCACTTTCCATCATTCTCCATGGTCATCTTTCTTCATTTGGTTTTAGTCTCTTTGTAATTAGCCTAATTTAGTGTTTCAGCTAGCACAGTCTAGCTTAGCCTCATAGTTTAGCCTATTTCTTATGTTTTATTTAACACAGCCTAGCACAGCTTAGTTAGTCTAATAGTTTAGTCATAAACCCTGCCGGGTTTTTTCATTATTCTCACACTGCCTCCCACATGTATAAATACCCCCCTCCTGTCAGTAGCTAGTCCCCCAGTCTTGATCTTGTTTTCTCTCCTAGACTAGTACCTTCTAATACATCCTCTTGTCCCCTCTTCACTGTCCCTCCCCTCCTCTTGTTCCTCCTCTCCTCTGTCTCTGTTTATATCAGTGTATGCTGGTTGTGCCCTGTCTTCAGGCTCTGCTGACTAAGCATTCTGCTGGCTAATACTGGTACTAGAACTAGTCATTGCTGACAAGATGATTCTATTCAAGAATTCTCTCATTAGAAGCAAGATGTATAAACCTTTCACTATGTTACTTTTTTGGAGATAAGAAGAAAAGAAAATGTCTGAGGTCAAGTCAGGATTGTTGTTTTAACGAATATAAAGCATACTGGACACCAGCATAAGGAATGGTGCAGTAGTAATGTGGTTTACTATCAAGTGATACTATGAGACCCCTTAGAATAAGGAATACTCTTACTCTGTCAATTACTAAGGAATGTCTATGATCATCTCAAGTTAATTGATGTGCTTGAATACATACAATGGGGATATCATCAATACTTCAAAGCAGAACAGTGTGTGGCCTGCTGGGTTGGCATGGACCATACAAGGTCTTTGTGAAGTGAATGCACAACATAGTTCAGCCACAATTGGAGCTATTTAGAGTTTAAGGCAGTGGACCCAAGGTCAGGAGATTGAGAATCCTTATAGATCAGATCTAAGGGTCTCAGGGTCTCAGAGAGTAATACAATTGTATAGACAGTGGAGCAGAAATAATAAGGGTTCAGACATGTGTTGGACACACAGGATTTTCAAGGACTTATAGAGCAAGGGCCTTTAAGGTTATAGTTAAGATAAAATAATACCTATGGTATAATGTGTGTTGATGAAGGCTATAAAAGAAGAACTTTTGAACATAGTAGCATAGATTGTTCAAACTCACTTATAGCCGTAAAATGGTAATAAGCTATTACCTACACTTGAAGTACAATACCTGCACTCAGTCAAAATTGTTATTAGCTGGCAAAGGTGTTGCTTTGAGAGTATCTGTATTGTGGTAGAATATCTAGCTTTCTCTAACATCATTACTTGTTCTCTATTACTGTACAGTGAGGAGACTACTTCTTTACTCTTCAAAAAGGACCATGTTATTGTACTATGAGTTATTATATTGACATTATTTAGATTAAATCAATACCTTGGTTGACACTTTGCATGATTACCTCTTTATCATAATTTACTTGTAGTGTTCTCAGCACTTGGTATGATGACTTCGAGACTCCCTACCTTGAAAAAGCACCAACTGCTTGTTAGCTTTAACCAGACTAGGTGTCTATTTAGTTTGATTAACTACTCAGCACACTGCTAGTTCACCTCTTTTGGCAACAAGATTGGAGTTGTTTTATCTGGGTTATCAAACCTTTATTACTAAGATTGTAAATCACACTGATCTTTTAGTTTTAAGGAAACTGTAACAACTTTATTATTACTTGTTACTTTATATAGATAAATAAAATACATTATTTGAATTTTCTATAACTTTAATTCAATATTCTCCCAAGTAAAGGCCATATTAGGGATTATTGAAAAAAAACTTTTTTTTCTGAGAATTTTGCACCATGACATAACGCATTACACGTGATGCTACAGTGATGTGACAGCGTGTTGAGTTTATCGTGCAAGTACCTTATGTATATAAGTTTTCTGGGCCATTGTAGTAAATACTAAAATGTGGGCTTTGCATTGCAAGCTCAACAAATATATCTTTTTCACTTCTTTTAAAACTGATAACAAAAATATTTGATGCATTATTACATTTATGCATTATGACACCATTCATAATAGCATATATTATTGTATAAAGTTATTTAGTTTGAGAAAATTTATTGTCAAAGACCTAACTATAACTATTATTATTTTTGTAAAGCAGCTATTAAAACATTCCTTCCTTTAACCGTTTCATTTTTTACATCACAAATCCGATCTATGAATGAACTATCAAACCAAGACTCTACTACGCTCCGTGCCGATTCATTCTCTTGATTTCCTTCTTTATCAGGACACTGAGAACGAACACGATCGATGAGAGCAGCGATAACGAAAGCCCCCCAGCGGAGTTAGGTTGCAGAGCAATATTCTGTGAAATCTCTTTTCTGTTGGTACTACCGATTGTTAGTTTGTTATTTTTCGAAAACCATTAAAACAGACACGGTGATTTACCTAGGACCAGAACTCAAAAGCCAAGCATATGCAAGTTGATATGGGGAAAAAACAGATAGAGGAACATTGACGATCGACTTGGTTGAGTGAGAATAATGACCTCCTTGGAGTAAGGTCTTGTAAACTCGACTAGAGTGCGGAAGGTCGATGATATGTGGTTTCGTGTCAGGAGAAGGAGGAGGGTAAGGTTGGAGGAGAAGATCGACGAGGGTCTTATAGGCTTTTGTTTTATCTGTTTGATTGAATTGTTGAGAAAATACGAGAGAACGATAGAGAAGATAGATTGTTACCTGCTTCAGCATACAGCATTATCTCTGTAACCAGAAGACTTCCTCCTGGGTCGCGGATCATGTCTTCTGCTGTAGTCTCTGATTCAAGTAATTCTACTAGTGGCCCACTCGCTTCCTTTAGAATTTCATCTCGTCTGACCTTTTCGTCTTTTTTACTAGTACTTGCTCGGATAGCATCGGTCTCTGCTAGTAAGGCACATTGAGCAGGGGTAAAATGGCGGGAGGTACGGGGGACAATGAGATAGAGAAGCGATCGGCGACCTTGTGGGGAAGTATAGAGTTCCTTAGCATGAGAAGTGATTTCCGAGACGATGGATTTCGCAGTAAGTTTAGTATCGCTGTCGTAGACGTTTATTTAGATGCGAGTGGTTAGAGAAAGAAGAGAACTAACTCAATAACATCCAAAGCAGTAAAAAGAACAAGTTGAGCCTCATCGTCTAGACATATTCTCTGAACATGGGGCTTCAAAACTTTCACAATCTGCTTTCGGTCCTGTTGGAAGGGGTCAGTAACAAGGATCAAATATGATCAAAATGCGATTTTACTAACCTTAGCTGTTCCGTAAGCGATGAACTCGCGGACAACTCGACTACCATCTTTTGTATGCACCATTTCGGCTAGTTGCTCGTGACATCTATGATACTGGACTTTAAACCTCTACTTTGTCATGGAGGTAGTTAGGAGACTCACAAATCAAATAGCTCTCTGCGAAGCTTCTCTTGAAGAGTCTCATCCTCAAGTTTGTTCACTTGTGATAGATATTCCCAGAGTACACGATGAAATATCGTATGAGAGAGAGCACCCTTTTCGGGATTATTTAAACTAGTTCAAGCCTATTAGCATCTCAGGCTAGATTTACTCATAAACGTTAATTGAGACTCACATTAGATCGAGTTTTTCCTTGACAGCCGCGAGAACACGTTTACGACGATCCAAGTCTGCACCTTCCAATGCACCCGCAAGCCCTTTTTTGAGAATCATTTTTTCATCTTCATCTACGCTACCCCCAGTAGAGAGCTTAGTGAGAGCAGGGGCGAAAAGCGTGGCTTCCTTCCCATAGAAATCATGTAAGAGAAGAGACCGCTCATAAGCGTTGGCATATAGCTCGAAAGCATCGGCAAGTACACTCCCAGCCTCTCGATGTAATAGCAACCGCACAACAGAGCCTCGGAACTCCAGAAAGATAGAAGCACGATGGGCAGGGCAAAGGCGAATTAACTTGCTTACAAGGAACTAAATAGTGTTCGTCAACCTATGAGAGCCAAGAGATCCAATAAATCAGCTCACTTTAGAGTACTTGCTTTGTGCAAGTTCTTTATACCCCCCTTTCAGTTCCTGAGCTATAGTATCTCGCTCTGCCTGTCCTCCATATTTAACAATCGTCTGTACAATTCGACTTGCATCATGTTTGAATACAACGTCACGAACATGACCACGTATAACGTCCATTAATTCAGAGACAGCCTTCTTTCGTTCTTCTCTTGGACATTCCTTCTTACGCGCCTGTGCCCAAAGAGGTTTTGCAGCAACAAGTACATGAGCATGTTGTTTTGCAGCTCGTCGTTCTTGGTGTAACGCTTTTTGTATCTTGTGACTTTCCCGGGCACCTACAAGAAAAGAGTTAAAATCAAAAATTAGCTTGACTTCATTCTAGCAAAGTCTCGAATTTATCACGGACTAGTACGCTCTTTACTTGTACCATTAGCCTTTTGATTGTTATCCACTTCACTGTTTCCCGATTCCTCGAGCGTTTCCTGTTCTTCATCAACTTCCATAGTTCCACTTTCATCATCTTTCGCAGTGTCCCAATCTTGTTCTTCGCCTTCATCACTCGAGTTGCTATCCTCGTTCACATTCCCGGCATTTGTTACAGGCATTTTTCTACGCAACTTCCTTTCCTCTTGAACCTTAGCAGGATCTTTCTCCTTGTTATACTTCTTCACATCCGCCTTTTCGGAGCTGGTCCTCGGCACCCGGGTGGCCACGCTTTCTTTCTAGTTTGAGGGCCATTTTTTTTTGAGTGAAGTCAAGGTTTAAAGAGATGCATACATCGAATTTTACTAAACTTAACCGCAAGACCAAAAAATGAAGATCATTACTAAGCTGCTCATACGTGATATGACAATTGTGACGCCAGCTCTGTGACTTCACCAATAGACTAAGACTCACTTTACTCGACTTATTGCTGTGAGTTATTTCGAGATGAGTATTAAAACATAGCAGTGAAACTTATACACTAATAGAAGCGAACGTCTAGTGACATATACAAACGCCAGCTATTATTACACGTGTAATATATTATCCTGAACTGCCGCACTTCAATTATCCGTTCAACCTCATATCAGTACTTCCCACACTTACTCTGGCTCTGGTGCATCCAAGGCACCCCTATCAACAGTGGTTCAGTGGTGTAGTGGTTATCACACTTGTCTTACAGTTTGGATGGTCTCCTGTTCATCTGTTATCACACAAGTGGTCCCCGGTTCGATCCCGGGCTGAACCAGACAAGGCTCATAACCTTTTTCCAGTTTCTATCTTATTTTATCTCATTTTCCAAAATCTGACTTTTTTTAATCTTGGGTACGGCAACGAAAACAGAGGTCTAAGTATGTTAATATGAGAAACATGACTACCATATTACGAACTCATCTCCGTGACTATAGTCATTCTAACTGTCAACTCTAATCGAACCAAACTGAAGTTTATTATACGCACGAATAGCAACAATCGGATCTCACGGGATTTGTCAGTACACCAATACCTATACCTCGGGGAAGGAACAAAATATCTTGATCACCAGGAATAAAGATCACACGAGAATCCAGCCAGGGTCATATCCGGAAATCTCAGTCCCCGTTCCCCTTTATCCCATAGAACGAAAAAACACTACAATATCAAAGTCACTATGATAGTAGAAGTGCTTGAAAGGAAGATGAAAAAAGTATGACACCAAACATCCAATTCTGAAAAACTATGTAAACATCCAACAGAACCAATCTCAAACGACCTTTCAAAACACCAGAACAAAGCCCGAAATTGTGATGAGGTAAATCAACTCAAGTTAAGAACAATGCTTCCAAACAGATCGCTTCTAAACAAAAAAAAGGCGCTTCACATCTAAAAATACAAAAGACGTGTGTATATCAGAAAAGACAGAAAAAAAGTTATATTTATCGTTATATGAGAAACCATGCCGGACCAGTGAAAACTGAGGACCCCCTCCTTATTGAAAGCGGATCGTTGCGTTGCCGTGCCACCGTTACCATCAATTTCATTCCTCTCCTTTTCTCAAAGTCACACACACTCACTTTATTGCGAGTCTATAATTAACCTCAACCACATATTTTTAGTTCGAAGAACTGCTTAAAACCTTTCGGCATCACATGCACGTCAACTATATAATTAGCATATCTCAAGATCCAATAGTCAAAGTCAAACATGCCTATTGATGGCTGATATCTCCAAATTGAGTCCAATGCGGCATCAGAAAGTCATATGAGCCTATTCTAGGACTTGCATGAAATCATCGCTTTCGTAATATGTTGTAATGCGTTGTGCAAATGTATTGATAGAGGACGTCATTTGTTCATATATATTTATGGCACACCGTATCAGTGAATGTATTGTCATAACGTATCGAGGTGGAAACAAGGAAACAATGATGCATAAATGATGTATGTGGCAAAAATGTATATGGAAGGACTGCGGAGATGGTTAAAGTATAGAAAGAAACCTTCTGGTCTCGTCTCGTGTTCAATGCTATCAGATCATGTTATGTTCGTGCATGACAGGACCAGGAATCAAGCATCTCAAATACCCAAACAAACTAACGCTCAAGATAAGCGAAGAAAAAGAAGAATCACAACACGGAGGAGGAAAGACTCGGATGATCCACCGCGGGTTTACAAGATACGACGTTCGCGAAGAACGAGGAGGAGGAAGGAAACGGATGGACGCGAACGGAAAGGACAAGCGCAACTCTAAAAAATTAGAAATTCCCTTGCACTTTATAAACACAGCCGAGCCCTCGGGGATTACAAGGAGAGAAAAGAAAGAGGAAAAAAGTGTGAGAAGGAAAGGTATTAGTTTAGATTAGAAGGTTAGAAGGAAACATAGGTGTGAGTGACGGATAGCGCGAAACGACAAGGAGCCGGAGCAGGATAAAATCCGAAAAGGTATGTTTACCCCGCACCCAGAGAGAGATTGCGCATATCCAGAGATACACCGACGGCGACACGTACATAATGTTTCCCGCTGCAAATCTAGTCGTTTCTATATTATGTAAGCAAGATATACAGAGAGAAAGAGGGGTTAATTGCCGATCTAGGAACATTTTAAGAAAGAAAAAGGAGAGAGGGTCCGAAAAAGGATTAGGCTAGGACTGAGCGAAAGGATAAAAAAGTGAGGAAAACGGTTCTTTTTTATATATGCATGGAGGTGAATGCGCAGTCACAGACGGAGACACGGTCCCGAACTTTGTTCGACCCAAAATCGGGTTGATGTCGAGGTCGGCGAGATCTGAAAATGGAGTAATGAAAGAGGCACACAACACTAGATGCGTGGAAAAAGTATGAATATGATGCATTGATGCAGTAGTATACATTGGATCAGTGAACAGAGATTAGCGAGTAGAAGAGTTATGAGATGAGTGATGGAAGTATTACAAGGTGGATTAACGCTGACAGGGATAGACGAGAGAAAGCACATGGACGGGCGGGCTGTGTTGGATTTACGGGTGAGCCGAAATAAAGCAGGGCGCTGATCCTACGGATCCCGAAACCAGGATGGGGCCCTGGTAGTCTAGGCTAAGGCTAAGGCTGATGTAATATCGGGACAAGAGAGAGACGAGAGGAGAGGATTGACCCAAGAACTGGAAGAGATGTTTAAACTGTTTATGAGAAAGAGCCAGAGTTGCCAAGACGATGAAGAGAAAGAAGCGAGAAAGCTGGGTTGACTTTTCGAACGCTCACACTCACAACGTCCATACAAGGCGAGAGTCGGGAAGAGGACTGGGAGTGGGCCGAGCTACTCTTTTTATTTTTTCGCCCTTTGAGCAGAATAGGGAATGTCGGGGGGCGGGAAAACAAATTTCTCGAGCTAGAAAATCAACGAGCGTTTGCTTATTAATTCATCTTTCTTGTTGCATTACCCTATCTCTATTTACCCAAATCAATAAGAAATAACCAGATTTGAAATCTAAGAATAGCTACAAGCGCACTAAAATCTTCGGCACAGCCAGGGAAGAGAACACGGGCAGAGGCGTGTGAGTGCCAGCCCTAAAAAGGCAGGATTGAGGACGACCCCCCCTCTCTCACCCCCAAGCTCTTCCCGTCGCTCTTTTCTTCTTGTTCTTATCCTTCAACCGTTTCTCCTCCTCAACCCCTCCCTCGGCGACGACTTCAACAGTGACGACGCCCCTCTCCTAGTCGTTAGATCACTACAACTCAAGCATAAATCCCTCTTCGTCCGCCGACACCTTCATTTCAATCCCCTCATTTCTCTCTTTACATATATTCCTCACTAAATACCCAAGCTGCCCGCAATGTTGACGCGGCAGCCAATCGGTTTAGCAGCAGCAGCTGCCGCTCTCTCATTCATTCCTGCCTCTCTCGCTCAGACCGCAGGTTCAATCGTCGATGGTGGTGATACTCTGGTCTCTGCTATGATGGTCCGTCCTTTCTCTTCACCTATTTCAAATTTTATTTCCTCGCTAAATACTAACCAATCCTGACTCGCGTTAACAGATGTTCGTTGGTAATGAGGAGAAAGTCTACATCCTCGACAAGGCAGAAAGCAATGCAGCCCAGATTAACGGACACCCTGCATGGGGTGCAGTCTGGGACATAAACACCAGAACAGCAACTCTTATGGATGTCACGACAAACGTTTTCTGCGCATCGGGAATGCACACGCCTAATGGCTCTTTCCTCACTTTCGGAGGTAATGCTGCAGTGGGTGTTCTTGGAGCGATGGGTTCCACAAACGATGGATATACCGGCACCTACGATTCCACTATCGGTGATTACGATGGACGAAAGGCAATTCGTGTACTCAAGCCATGTACTGGTGATGAATCCTCTTGGGACAGTGACTGCCAATGGGTGGACGATGCGGCACAGACACTCGCTATGCAAAAGAACAGATGGTACTCAGCTGCCGAACCCTTGGTGACGGCTCAGTTGCAATCATTGGTGGATTTGTCAATGGTGGTTACATTAACCGCAACTACCCAAACACTGATCCGACGTACGAAGGTGGTGCCGCTGAACCCACTTACGAATTTTACCCCTCTAAGGGTGATGCCACTATTATGCAGTTCATGATTGACACGTCCGGTCTTAACTCTTATGCGCACTCTTTCCTCATGGCCTCTGGAAAAATGTTCCTTCAAGCCAACGTCTCCGCTAGTAAGTTCTTTCTAATACTCACCTCTGCAGTTCAAGTATTTATTAGTATATTCTCTCAGTACTGTGGGATCCGGATACCAATGAAGAAACAGCTCTTCCTGGAATGCCTGATGGTGTTGTTCGTGTCTATCCTGCTTCTGGTGCGACAGCTATGATGCCACTCACACCAGCAGACAACTACACCCAAACTATTCTCTTCTGTGGCGGGTCAAATATGACTGACGAAATGTGGGGTGACTATTCATATCCTGCTATTAACACCTTCGACTACCCGGCATCTAACGATTGCCACAAAATCACTCCTGAGCCAGCTGATGGATCTACACCAGAGTTTGTTGCAGAAGATGACATGCTTGACGGGCGTACAATGGGTCAATTCATCCTTCTCCCTGACGGAACTATGTTGGTTGTCAATGGTGGCAGGAACGGTACGGCTGGATACTCGCAAGCTACTGGTGAGACAGCTCTTTACGGAGATATGCCTTATGGCGAGTCTCTCGCTTCGGATCCTACCTACACTCCTGCTATTTTCAACCCTAATGCGGCTGCCGGTTCAAAGTGGAGCGATGATGGTTTACAGGCATCGACAATCCCTCGGTTGTACCACTCGTCTGCAGTATTACTTGCCGATGCGAGTGTCCTGATTGCAGGTTCCAACCCGAATGTAGATGTTAACACCTCCACCATCTTCCCAACCACATACAAAGCTGAGATCTTCTATCCTCCTTACTTCGGATCTACCCGACCCGTACCAACTGGTGTCCCAACAAGCTACACCTATGGAGGAAACTACTTCAACATCACAGTACCTGCATCATCCTACAGCGGTAGCGCAAATGAGGCGGCTGCAAACACAACAGTATGGCTTATGCGTCAAGGTTTCACGACTCACGCGATGAACATGGGTCAGCGCGCACTCGCATTGAACAACACTTACACTGTCAACTCAGATGGCTCTTTCACTCTGCATGTTAGCCAGGTTCCCCCCAACCCGAACTTGCTCCAGCCTGGACCAGTTTTCACCTTTGTAACTGTTAAGGGTATTCCAAGCAACGGTACATATGGAATTGTAGGAAACGGACAGTATGGTCAACAGGATATTGCAGATGTCCAGGTATTGCCAGACCCAGTGAAACTCGACAGTGCAAGTGGAAGTGCGGATTCATCGAGCAGCAGCAACAGCAACAGCAGTAGCTCAGACAGTGACTCAGGCTCTTCACACACAGGTGCAATTGTTGGTGGAATTGTCGCAGCCGTTGTTGGTATCGGTGCTCTTGGTGCCGGTATCGGTATCTGCATGAAGTCACGCCGCCAGGCTAATGCTAATACCCAGTCTTCCTTCAACGACTACAACCAGTCCGCCATGCCAGGTAACATGAGGCCAAATGGTGCACAGATGGCACAGAGAGACAGCGATGCGACAATGATGCCATTGAACAATGGAAGCACTGCATGGGGAGCAAGCACTGGAGACTTGAGAGCACCAAGTCCATACAAAGATTACACAGGAAGGACAACACCCAGTATGAGTGGGGAGTTTGATCCGTATACACACCAGCCCGTAAGACAGGGTTACTAATCCCCCACCCTTCTGGTAAAGGGAGCCAAATATAGGGTCGGTAAATGAGGAAAATAGGAAACCTTTCCTCTTTTCTTTATTTCTATTCCGCTTTCTCGTTTTGTGTATGGTGCTTGATGCATTTTTACTTCTTAAAAAAGGGATTTCTTCTTCTGTGTGAGAGAGACCCTTCATCTTTGTGTGTGGGATTCATGTTCTTGTTTGTGGAGGACGCTTCTTTCTACTCACTGCTACTACTTTCTAAATTTACCTCCTTGACCTCCTTGCCTCCCTGTTAATGTTACTTTGCTCCTCGTTACGATCATAATCTCCTTTGCTGCCACTCGTTTGTCGTTTTTCTTGATATCTCCTCCCCCCCCCTGACGCTCTCATCCTCCTACCTTTCGCAATCTCCGTTTCAACATTTATCATCTCGTACCATAACATGGACAATCGTCGGAGTCTTTTTTCACGTTAATTAACCTAGCTTCATCATAGCAACACCTTTATATTTTCCCTCTCTCTTACTCTTTTCCCTTATTCTTGTTAGTGTTGTTGTGGATATGGATAATGGACTCCAATAGTTTTCTCTCCTCCAAATCTCTATTTCCCTACTTCTATTATCAATTTGAATAGTCTGAAAGGAATAGTTAAGTCGAACTACACATATATACATACGTATACTCTTTTCATCTCACCCCAAACCATATTACCACACAACACAAACTTACACTCGTTTTTATAAGTGACGCTCGTTAAGTATTACTCACACTCTTTTTATGATACCATTCCTTTTTATTTGAGTAATGAGATGGACAATAAAAATTGTTGATATGTAACATGCTGTTTTGGCCCGTGATAAATACCCAGCTTTTTGCTTTGCTGCCACCCTTTTTTTTGTTGGAAGCTATTCTTAGCTAATCATAGTAACGCCTTATCCATACAAGTAAATACTGAATGGGAATAAAATATTGCTAATTGAGATAAATAAGTAAAATTTAGGCTCCGCGCCATAAATCTATACCCGCGCTTTGCTATTATTTGCTCCCCCCACCTTTGTTTATAGCATCATTAAATAGCACCACCTTACTCCACCTCCCCCATCCTTTTTTTCTCTCTTATTCCCCATTTTCCTCGCCTCTTTTCCCGATCCCTTTCTCCTTAAAGCAAAGAAACTCCCAGCTCCAAGAGTCTTAGAGAAAAACAAAAAAAGAAAACTAGTGAAAGCATCAAAAATGAGCACTGAGCCGATGAACCAAGTTTCCAATGACAAAGTTCCCAAAACGGAGACAACTATAGTAACTACTGCTGCAACTACGAATACAACTTCCACTGCTACGTCTACGACTACTGATAATACCAACAAGCGGAAATACGAAGAAGACCAACAACCACAAAAGAAAGCAAAAAACTGTTGCCTAAAGGTCCATCCCAACCTAGACGAAAAACTCGCAAAGCATACCACAGGTACAGAAATACTTCCAAGTCCAGAAAATTCTGGGGCTTAAAAAGGAGGAAAAGAATACGAAGAAGGAAAGAAGAAGCAGGAATCAACCAAATCAAATCAACAAAGCCAATCAATAAGACTTGCCTAAATTAGTGGAGAGCTCAAATAAAAGGCATATATCATGATTACTACTAACTCATCAACCCTAGTACAAAATAGCTAAAATACCATAAAAAGACGAGCCTACTAACTAGTATTGCTGCGGAGATTAGGAACCGAAGTTGATAATAATGAAATTTTGAGTTGATCACCATCTCAATAATCATGAGTTCTTGTGTCTTACTTCGTTATGAAGATAAAGGTAGGTCGGCCCATCGAGATAAGCAGTTAGATTAAAGTGTATAAACGAGAAAACGAGAGAATCACATTTTTACGTTTCTTTGGAAGTAAATCGCAATCGAATTCTTCTTGAAACTGCTAAATTACAACTTGTTCTTTTTACATTTATCATGTTCATAGATAGCACTTGATTTTAATTTCCTCCTTGTAAATTCTTTGTTTTTTCGAGTAACTTTGCCCAGCGACCTCCATTCCACCCTTCAAGAGCCTTCCAGTCCTTGTCCTCAGGGCCCACAACAAGTTTCAACCACAAAAGGTAACTAGCAACAGCAATATCCGCAAACGTGATCGTATCTCCAAACAAGTATAGTTTTTCTCCTCCTTATCGTTCTTATCCAACAACTCAGCAATTCCATCCAAACCATCCTTCAAACCCTTCCACATCGCCTCACTGTCCGGACCAGGAGGAGCAAACTGTTCAACGGCTTCCCATACCACTCCTCCCTCGTCCTCTTAAAGTACTCCGCACTAACAGGGTTCAAGATCTTATACGTAGCTGACAACCCAACCATAAAGATCGGTCTCCATTTCTGGAGGAACAAACCCAGAAACGCCGACACAGCCGCCTTCGTTTGGATCTTCCCTCCATCAAGTACAGGATAAAGTGCCGGCGTATCAGGGTACGTCTCGTCTAGGTATGAAGCAATATTCGCAGAGTCAGTGATCACTTTCCCAGTGTTCGAGTCGTGAATCGCAGGGAGCGTGTAGTGGTCTTTTCCATTTTCTTCTCCGTTGGCTCTCCCCGATTTTCTTCAAAAAGGATGCAATGTCCGGGTATTCAACGAACTCGGTCTTGAATGGTAAGCCTTTGTAGTTCAACGACAACCTGTATTAAACGAGTAATTCCGATATGAGTATCCGTAAGTTTCAGTGAAATTAGTAAGCCAATATATATGCAAGAAATATATGACTTCAACCACATATATGCTCTACAAGATAGAACAAGTATAATACTAACCTAGTTTTAAACGTATTCGGTGACCAGACATTACCATCAAGCTTAGAAGGAAGGTCATAAAAAGTAATCATCTTTTTCTTATTAACACTGAGAAAGCTCAAGGAGTGTATGCGTATGTGAACACCACACCTAGAGTACTTAAGTATATATCAACTTGTGAATGGCAAGTATTGCGTGCTCACAAATACACTGACTAATCAATACATTAATTAAGCGCACTATCGGATCAGTCAGCAAATTGCTTGATAATACGACTGATCTCGGGAAAGCAAAGAGTTCATGAGAAACTCAGAGAGCAATGTCAAGAAAAAAAAAAGACTTGGTACCGAAGAGGAAGATATCGCTTGTTGAGGCTCAGAGCTGAGAATAAAATGTTGATAGATAACCGAGACTAAACGGCTTGGAACATAAATGAGGACGGGAACTGAAAGATAGTAACATTGATAATATGATAGAACAACCCATGTGAGATATCCATACTATAATGCCTTCTTATTTTAGACGTTAGATGAGCTCTTAACAAAGAGTCTGATAGGCTTTTCTTCATATTCGAAGATTCTGCCAAGTTGTATTGAAAAAAAGGACTAGGGAGTTGTGTGTACAAATTACCGGGTATTTCAATCTGGTAAAGTTGGCTTTATATAGAAAACTACTAAATCAAGCCTACTACCATGATAAGCTGATCGATAATCTGTTTTCACAATTGTTCTTAAATTATAAACAAAAATATCTAAATTACGTAACAACCACATGTATTAATAGTTGTGGTATTGGTGGTTTGACCTCTCTCTCTCTCTCTTTCTCTCTCTCTCTTGATACCTGTGTATGATAGTCATACTGTGAGTTCTTTTCATCTGTTCTATAAGCTGGTCGGTGTGGCTTACAAGTAAGATCAGTCTTTTATGATGTCAAATTCTGGCGAAACAGTAAGCTTTGGTACCTACAACGACATTGGAGGGACTCAGGTAAATATAGGCAAATATAGTGGTAAGTGTCCTTTATTTCTCCTGCCTATCTGCTCAGATATAGATCATGAATCTTAGGAAAAGGGAACAAAGGTGGTAGAAAGTATTTTGGCCGAAGTGGCCGGTCTTCTGACGACACAGAAATGATATCTTCTGACGACATACCGGATGAGGCCAGTGATACAGCTTCAGTAGATACCACAGATCAGATGGAGATTAGTCAAGGATATGCAAAGGAAGGTAGCTCTGGATCAAGAACCGAAGTAGTAGGCGCATCTTATATCGCCGATCCGAGAATCCGTGGATTACTAGCTAAACTTGCGCACCTCGATAAATCAGGTCTCGTTACAAGAAGAAAACAACGAGAAATAGGTGGTGGATTCGGCGACGTCTACATAGGAACTATCGATAAAAACAATCTCAATCCAGAAATATTTGTTGAACAACCTGGACCCATGGTCAAGATTGCAGTTAAGTTCTTAAAGTTCATGTTACCCAGGATCAAGCCATCCTGGAGGTGAGTAGAATATTATAAATTTGAAAAAATCAATACTAAATACGAAGTTGGATTTAGCCATTCGTGAAAGAGATACGACTGTGGTCAAAGCTCAACCATCCAAACATACTTCCATTATTTGGTTATCTCATGGATGGTGATTCTCCGTCTATAATTTCCGAGTGGATGGACAATGGAACTGCCAAAAAATACGTAAGTGAACATGATCTAACCACCACAGATTTATTCGATATGGTGAGTATTCTCATTAACTCTCATGGATTTTTGAGTGACACAGGGTATGATCTAGTTTCTTGGTATCTCAAAAGGAGTCGAATATTTGCATGGAAAGGTATTATTCACTCAGACCTGAAAGCTGTTAGTATTATTCTCTAGCTTATAACAGGATTCCACTGAAACTAGTAATAATTATAGGTCAATATCCTTATCAGTCAATCGAAGACGCCCCTAATTTGTGATTTTGGTGTTTCCCGTATACTCGGCTCGTCATCTATGTCTATGACTGTTACTGCAGGACACACCCGCGGATCCACAAGATGGATGGCCCCAGAGCTATTCGACTATAGAGAAGACACAAGTCCACTAACGAACGAATCTGATATCTGGGCAATGGGGATGACATTCTATGTTTGTTGTATCCACTTCTTTTACTTTCAAAGCTAACACATGCTATCTAAAGGAGCTTCTCACTAAGCAAGTACCATTCTATGAGTTCTGGCAGGAGGGTCCCCTGATGTTCAATGTAATGAGTGGCAAACTACCACGGTTCCCTATGAAAGATGGGATGCACCCGAAAAGTTGTTGTATACTATCTGCTTATTGTGTTGGCTATTCGAACCCAAAGATCGACTGAAGTCTGAAGAGGTGATAAAAGCCATGACTAACTATATCGAGAGCAGTTCACAAACAATGGATCCATCAGAGCAGAAGGAGCTAGTAGAATGGATAATACAAGAACTTGTGGCTAGTATGGAATCTCGGTCGAAACACTTAGAAAAGCATATTTCTCCATATACCCAACCAGCCAGCTAAACGATCATCTTTAACTGGCGTCTGTAATACGAAGGGCTTATGTATATACACTTAATCTATCAAGCACCGAATCAAAAGTATCTGAAAACCATTATTGTGCTATCGATGGTTTGGACATTAATTTCTCACAACTGAACCAAGTGAGAACTACATAAGTAGTGAAGCTTATCCTCATATCATGTTTAGTCGGAGCTATCACATTATAAAAATGATTTTTTGACCGTTTTTCATTTCTGCTATTCAAGATCAAATTGTTTTATCATCAACTAGAACGTACAATAACGTTTGATACCTGCATACGGGATGCATATAATATATTCTTCTCATTTATGAATATCTCAAAATACTCGACTACGAAGACTTGACTCTACTGTCATTACAAGGATATGCACAAGCTTTACTTTTGACACTGTTTGGACATGTGGAATATGGAAAATCACTCGATGACAAACCTGAATCGAGTGTATGTCGAAACTTTCTAAGATCACATCCGCAGGTTAAGCATTTCATGCTAGGTGTTCCTCCACTTGCGACAACAGCCGAAGATGAACTCGCAGCTGCTGTAGTAGTAGTTCCATTGGTTTGTTTAGCGGATTTAGCTGGTTTAGCGGGTCTCATAGGAACGCCGGACATTGCTTATGATGAGATAAAAAGAGATGTTGTGGATGTGGAAGGAAGCTATTTGACCAATAGTCTATGTTTTTTATACAAACGATAAAGCAAAAGGCGACACGCAATGGTGTTCTTTGCTTTTTGTTGATACGATCAATTTTGCAGAACAATGCATCCATGAAAGACAGGATCATAGAAACTATACTATTATGTGTCCGGATAATTTATCCCGGTTTGCATTTGGTAATTTTGCTTAATGTGCCTGTACGCTACGGCATTGATTATTAGATCCTCAACATTGTGCTATTCTATCTGGAACGAAGGTATATCTATGGAGCTCTTTGCAAATGAGGATATTTATACATCAAGTGGATATGTATAGATGAATTAGGTATAAGTCCCCGATTTGTAAGCTGATTCTGGGCCAGAAGTATTCCCATCGCTCCTTCTTTAAACCTGATACATGCTGAATAGGATGAAATGTAGGTTAGGATCAATTTGTCTACCAAAGTTATCATGCTCTAGAAGTTCGCAGAGAATATACAATTCTCGATCCTTCACGAAACTGTCACCTAAACAACTATCGGAACTTGAAGATTGGCAGCAGAAAGTGCAGCAAAGCAGCTCTGGTTTACAGATTGTCGACGACATTTCTCTCTCTCAACTTGCTAATCTCTTTTGTACTCTTCCCACTCGTGACGTTGATGCATACGACTTTCGGAGGACTTTTGACAAGTACCATGATGGCAACACTGGTTTTGAGCTCCCACCACTGCACACACTTGTATTTTTCTACCCACGTCTTCCCGAATCACAGTTGGCAGCCAACCAGACGGAAAGACTATTTTGTCCCCCGGAACCGTTCACTGTATGTTCAGACGTCCTTTGCTAGATCCTGGCCCCGCTCTTTAAAGATGATTATATTTAAATATAATATTATACACTTTCGTTGTGTCGTGTTTATTCTTATAGAGACGCGTATGGGCTGGTGGCTCCTTCAAGTATAAACCCGATTGTGGGTTAGTGGTTGGTACCCCTGCGACGGCTTTCGCTCATGTAGCTCGTGTCGAGAAGAAAGGCTTTGAAGGAAAGAGCCAGGACTCAAATCCTCTGATATTTGTGCAGCAACACATCAAATATCGCCAAAAACAAGGACCTGTTCTCGTTGAAGAGAACAGACTTCATGCTTACATGCCTAAGGAAATTAGAACTAATAAGAAAGGAGTGAAAGAAGGTAAATACTTCCTGTTATGGTAACCAACATGGTTATGCATGTTTAATGCGTACTAACACACGTATTCCTGCAAAGTGAATAACCTCCCAAGACCCGACTGCACTTTTACATGGACTCCAACAGCAACAACACTCTTTCGATTCTCCGCTCTTATTTTCAATGCACACCTTATTCATCTTGACAGAAGTTACACTCAAGATACAGAAGGTTATTCAGGTCTGTTTCTGATACCATCATGTGTATCGTAGCTGTGTTGACTCCAAAGATCAACATACATAGAGCTACTAGTTCATGGGCCACTTATCGCACTTATGCTTGTTGAAGCACTACATCACTCTGGGATGCAATTGCACAATCGTATTCATGAGTTTACATACAAAGCCGTAAATCCAAGCTTTGTTGGAAAGAGGCAACATGTAAAAGGAGCTTTCCGAGGAAAAAAAGTGATAGTGTGGACCGAAGACGACGAGAACGTGGTAGGGATGACAGGAGAAGTTGTATTTTTTTGAAGACGAACAGATGGAAAGGGTGACCGTCACAAGCACAGTAACACGGATAAGCAGTGTAGCTGCATTCGAATAGTTATATATTTGTTGAAACTGTCACAAAATAGTATCATGTAGTGAAGTCGGCGAATACCGAGGCTGCGCTTTACCGGATCCCTGACTGACATCTTCGGTACACCGATCTCGTACACGTAGTTCAGAGACCTACTCTCACTCTTTTGTCTGGCAACAACTTGAGTTTATCGACTAAAAGAGGTAAGAGGGAACTATATCAAGATATGAAACAGCTTTAACAAGTACAGTAACCGAAATAGGCGTTGCTAATTAGCGCTTAACTTAGCCATGTCGATATTTGGTGGTGACTTCATGCGTAATTTCTCTCCTCTACAAAACCTGATTGCACGCGCTGTCGACCCATATAAACACGAGCCGGACTATGCTGCGCACATAGAAGTAGCAGAATACATCAATAATAAGAAGGCTAATACGTATGTCGTTTTGACCTATAACATATGGATGCCAAGACAAGCTTGCTTTCAGGCCCCGTGAGGCTGCAATGTCGATAGCCCGTATCGTAAATAACAGAAATCCGCATATCTCACTTCTCGCCCTTGCCTTACTGGACTCTCTTGTTCAACAATGTGGATACCCATTTCATCTTCAAATCGCCACTAAGGAATTCTTGAATGAACTCGTCCGACGCTTTCCCGAACGCCCCCCACCTTTCCAGGTCCCGTTATGACAAAAATTTTGGAACTTATACACACTTGGAAGGAAACAATATGTACGGAGAGTAGATGGAAGGAAGACTTAGGGAATATCAGAGACATGCATAGGTTATTAACATTCAAGGGATATCGATTTAGAGATCTACCTCGAACCCAACCTACGATAGCTTCTACGTCGGTAAGCCATTTAGATCTTTTCTTAAGGAACATGGTCAATTAATCTGTATATAACACTCATGTTTAGAACTTAAAATCGGCTGAAGAGTTGGAGGAAGAGGATCGGGAGGCTCAGCAGGCAAAACTTCAAGAGCTTATCCGCCGCGGCACCCCTCGGGACCTTGCAGCGGCGCAAGAGCTTATGCGATCCCTTGCCGGCGCAGAACCTGACAAGAAACCCGATTATCGGTCTCAGTCACTCAACGAACTCAACAAGCTTGAACAAAAAGTTATTCTCCTGAATGAACTGTTGGACAATGTCGACAGAGAACGTGGAGAAGATTTGCAACTGGAGATGCTTACGATGTTCGTCGCCATACATCCATTAATCTATCTTTTTTTATCGCTAAAGCTCTGCTTACAATACAGCAAGTTAGCAGTATACTCACTGCAGCTCGACCCAAAATTCAAAAGTGGATCTCTGATGCAGAGTCAGGAGATCCAGAGATGTTAAGTGAGTAGCATCATTTCAATGAGTAACACGTTCTGATTGGATCTTACTAGATATATTCCTACAAATGAATGATCAAATTAACTCTGTTCTAAACCGATACGAGGCTTTCAAAAAGGGGATTTTACGGCTGCTGCAAATCCTATACCAGCAGAGCTTGTTAGGTTAGCCGCCTGTACTTTCATCAATACTGTTTCTGACTGCCAAATGCAATAGCTCATCTAGGACTCAAGATTCATCTCTTATAGACTTCGATGATCCACCTGATACTTCTGCTAGTTCTTCGAAGTCACCTGTAGATGATCTTGCTGATATATTTGGACCTTCAACGGCTGCCTCTTCTACAACTGCTCCATCCATGTCCGCCCAGTTCTCACAGTTCTCTAACACAAATATACCTGTACGGCATCCAACTCCTTCCTCAGCAAATGGTAGTGAAAATCCATTAGCGGGTCTATTCAATACTTCTCCACCCCCTTCAGGATCTCATGGTGTGACAGGATCGATAAGCCTTCCATGGACACCGAAACCTCAAAGCCCACCTGTGACGGGTTCAACTCTAATACAACAACAGCCTTCGCAACCACAGGGTACATTCTGGGGTATGCAAGCCAATAGTGGGATTTCGTCGTTGAACTACAATAGTAGCAATAATGCATATGGAAGTGGTGTGGGTTCACAAGGGCGTACACTGGCACCACAACGGCCAAATCCCCAACAACCCCCAACTTCAAATCCAGTTACACCTTCAACATCTTCTACTGGGCAAACGCAAGGAAAGGACCCATTCGCAGACTTGGCTGGGTTGTTTTAATATCCTGGTATTGAAGTATAGATGTAATGCTTGTATGAATTTCTAGTTTATGGGGAGAAGTGTAGGTTTTTTCAGTGTCATCAACTTGAGTTTTTCCTTCTTGGAACTTTGAGCGTTCCTCGAGTAAATGAATTGAGAGTCATAATATAGGTACGAGCAAGTACTAGAGGAAAATCTGTAAAGTCGTATTCAGTAATGTGTTTTTGATTCGACTTTTTGACTCGATTCAAAGCAATAATCGCTGTTTCATCTGGAATTTAAAACCACCTTCTGATATATTTTTACCCTCCTCTCGTTTAGCCCATAATATTCTGGGTTTTATGTTTTAGGTGAAATTACAAAATGTACTTGTAGGTTTTTTCTACTTGATAGAGCTCTCGAGAAATTCTTAGGAAGTAGACGTTAAGACAGAAGCTCAATCTAATATCAACCTCTTGTTTAGTAAAAAATGATTTGAGTAGCTTGATGCTTTTATATTCGGATTAAAATCAAACATCTCATCTCATATCTGACAAAGACCCAAAAGAAGATGTTTCATTTCCTTTTAAGAGCGGTTATACACCGAAATTCAAATTCGACAAGGTAGTCTCAATCATCATTTTAGGTCAACAGGAGACCTCTTGCATCTTATTACTGGGGTGACATACCTTACGAGACCTCATTAATAGAAACGAGATGATCACTTTTTACGATATCGCATCAAAGCTCGATGGTAACTCCTGGTCACCCAGTACATATCGAACGAGGTGATTTTCAGAGATCTGATGTCTTCGCTTACAAACACTGGAGCGAACTTATCTATCAGAATTTCGCTTAACTACAAAGGAATCCCATACAAGACAGAATGGGTCGAATTACCTGATATCACTTCTGTGTTGAAAGAACTCGGGGGAGGCCTACAAAAAAGAAAGACGAAAAAGACTTTTACACTCTCCCTGCAATACACGATTCTACTACTGGGCTGGTCATCACAGACTCTCTTAACATCGCCAAGTACTTAGATGAAAAGTATCCCGATAAGCCGGCTCTATTCCCAATCGAGCTAGAGACACATGCTGCAGTTGCAGCATTCATATCACTTTATATTCAAAAATGGACCCCAATTCTTTTGCGAGCAGCGGCGGGGACATATGATCTACTTCTCCCTCGAAGCGCAGAATATTTCCGGAGTACACGAGAATCTTGGTTCGGTAAAAAGATCGAGGAGTTCGCTCCTCCTGGACCCGAGAGGGATGTAATGTGGGAAGGACTAAAGGAAGGAATGAATCAAATCGCAGAACTTCTAGATCAGAACAATAAGACACTTGGAGAGAATCTATTTCTGTTCGGGGATACTTTTTCGTTTGCAGACATCACTATCGTCAGCTTTCTTTTGTGGCTTAAGACTGTTATTGGCCCTGAAACCGATGAATGGAGGGCAGTAGAAGAGTGGAACAAGGGACGCTGGGCATATCTATTGGAGAGGACCAAAGACTTACAGGGGGCTGTCTTGCAAGTAACTAACTCAACAAATGAATGTAGTATATAACAATTTAGCTTTCATAGATCATCTACACGAGATTATATTACTTATTTTTGGTCGTCTAGAGCGAACTGATACATGATATCAACATTCGTCTTTAGAACAGATTTTTGATATAGAAAAGTTAAATTCATAACTTAAGTTCTATTTACAAGGGAGATATAAAGATAGGTCAGTCAGTATTCTGATTCCTGGGTTGCACATGCCCTAATTAGATTTTTCTTGAACGGGAATACCAGCGAGTTCGTCATAACCAAGAGCTAGGTTGAGGTTCTAGTTAAGAGAAAGGAAGAAAATTAGCTTCTTGGAATACTATCTTATGCATACCACGCACCTGTAGGCATTGGGTCGCTGCACCCTTTAATAAATTGTCCAGTCCACCCTGTAATTAGACAATGAGTCAATATGATTTAGAAGAACATTGAACAAAATCCAAAACTTACCACAACAACTACTCGGTCCCCTTCGCTATGTACCTGAAAACCGCCTACGCTCCATCCTTGGCGTCCTTGTACATCGCTGAGAGTGGGTCCGTCTTTCAAGATATTAATCAAAGGTTCATCCTTATACATATCCTCATACAATGCTCTGACGTCTCGGGCGCTTACTCGTTGGGTAAGCGGTGCACTCAACACACTGATGATACCTGAGAACCAGGAGCAACACTTGGCACAAAAGCAACTTTCATCTTCCTCTGTTCCTCTCCCTCTCCCTTGATGAGCCTAGATAAATGCCATCCCGCTTCACGCTCATGTATATGATCCGTAAGTGCGTACGGCTTAACTCCACCAGCAAGACTCTCAGGCGAAACTTTGGGCGCGATTCTGTACCCGTACCCGCAACTGTTCCAGCTCCGGAGTAGCCCGACATACCAAACACCGTAGGCCATGCAGTCGGGTTCGCGGAGGATTCCGATTCGGAAGGGTTTTTCGAGGCGAAAACAGAAGAGGAAGGGCTAATTTGAGAAGACGAAGAAGAGGGAATAGAAGGGATCAATCCTGCACGGACGAGGGGTGCAAGAAGGAGCTGAGCTGAGGTTGAGTAGCATCCCGGATTTGAAATACGGGTCGAGGAACGAATGGACGGGCGACCATAGAGCTCTATTGGATCGTAAAACATTGAAGTTCACGTATAGTTTATACAATATTTCCGTGATATTTGTAAAGCACCCCATGTATTTAGTTGAAGAGAGTAAGACATCGAACGCAATAACATCGCGCAAAAAACATCATGCAAGGATGTGAGAAGAACGTAGTTAAATTTACAACACAGAAAAAGTTAGATTCTACACATCAATTTGTAAAACAAATGCTCATTTACTGACCCGGAAGACCATACGTCCAACCTTTACTGCCCTCGAAACGATAATCTGCACTCAAGTCCACAATAACACTTTCCTTAGCCCCCTTGCTTGCTGCTCCCTTGTTCAAAGCTTCAACATAAGTCTTTGCCATCCCGTTTGGTAAAGCCAGTACCCACGCATCTACTTCACCTTCTTTCTCCATCTTCTCTACGTCTTCCGTGCTCAAGTTTTCGTAGATAACCTCATCCTTTGTCACTGGGTTGCGATAAGAAGAAAGTGGAAGACCAGCCAATTGACGGGAGGAAACGTGAGTAAGCTGCAAGTGGGGATGAGAGGAAAGGAGAGTAGTGAGTGCCTGGCCGGTATACCCTCTAGCACCAATAAGTCCGAGGCGCTTCGGTTCAGTGGAAGTTGCAGTGGCATATCCCCTCTTCTGACCTATTGATGAAAATACACCATTCCTGACGGAAGTTGAGTATGATCTTGCGCCGGATACACCGGAAGATGAGGAAGGCTTAGCAGGAGGTCCTACAGGAAGGTAGCTCCTCTCTACTCTACCCTTCTTCTCGAGCTCCTTAACATACTTCTCAACATCTTCTACATTTGAGATACCATACCAGAACAAAGCGCGTCCTGCACGAGTGAAACTACCGTCCGCTCGCTCAAAGTGCCATTCCGGAGCTGGGGACGAGCTGAGAGAGCTTGTGCTTCCATCACCACTAGTGGTAGCAGGAGAAAGAGATTCATCGGTATTCTTTCTCGTCCAGAAGAGACGCTTATGGTCTCGCTTAATGGCAGCAAAGACATTGTCAACAACAGAGTTTAGGATACCATTCTTTGATGCCAGTAGTTTCGTAAGGACAGGAACCTCACCAGGAGGATGAGAAACGACAGCAAGTACATCAAGAGCTTCATCACCATAGAGTGTATAGTTTCCATCCATCTCTCGAATCTTTGTCAGTGTTTCCGCAACAGATTGCTCGCCCGAAAGAACCTCAGGATCACGATCCGCGATAGCTTGGCGCACACGATCTGCACCCACGGCGTCGATGCTTGAATGCTTGAAGAGTTTGTAGCCCCGACGAATCAGAGTACCTGCGCCCGAGTCTGTGAAAAGTTCCTTCTGAAGCATGCTCGCTTCAATGATGGCTACACTACTTGTGCGTGGGAGGTGGTCTAGAAGCTCCTTGATCTCCCGAAGTTTAAGTTTGGTACCATACTTAACCCATGGCTCTTTCATCAATGCGTCGTACTCTTCGTCAAGGTTTATCGTAGTTATCTTCTCTCCTGTAACACCATGGAAAAGACCTCCCTTATCGTTCAAGTAAACAATTTTTAAGGGTTCAACTTCCTTTGCCAACTCTCCAGCTGCAACATCGGCATTGACGTTAAGTATTTGACCCTCTGGGGTCTCTGCTAAAGAACATAAAATCGGAAGACAACCTGAGCGTATAGCAGCCTCAATCGGACGTTTGTCAACTTTTGTGATACGTCCAACTAAACCGTATTTCTCTTGGTCGAGGTAAGCTGCAGAGAATACACCAGATGTGATGGGGCGGGCACGACATCCTAGAGCCTCAAGAGAGTTAACGAGCTTGAGATTCTGTTCATGGAAGACTTGACGTGCAATTTGAAGTGTTTTGGCATCTAACATAGAGTGAGATTAAAATTCCTGCATATAGTGAGGTGGACGAGAGTTATATCTTACCAGTGATACGAATTCCATCGATATAATCTGGGACTACGCCAGCTTGTTCAAGGATACCGTTGAGCTGGGGTCCAGCACCATGAAGCACTACTGGATACAAGCCAACACGATAAAGGAAGGAGAGACTGAGAGCAAGCTCATCAAGCTGATCGAGGACAGCCCCTCCAACTTTAATGACAGCAAAGCGGGCAGGATGAGAGGGATGGGAAGAGGACGAGAAAATTCGGAGATAGCGTTCAACTTCACGTTTGGTTCCAATAGAATATAGTAGGCGTGTTATAGTTTCCTGTGGCGATAATAATGATGAAATAGAATAAGTATTCCCATTTTAAAAACGTATAGATAAACTGAGAGCACTTATAAACAGAAGGACTGTTGCTATGCGTATACAAATACACCGCAAAGATAAGGGAAAATACTCACTCTATCAGTCTGTTGAATAGATGATTGGGAATGAAGAGACCTTGCAACCTCGCGAGTTGGAGCTAAAGCCACTCCAAGTGGCGAGCGGGGCTGTCTAAAGCGAACTGCGCGTACAGCAGCCCGGCGAGAGCCTGCAGTTAATCCTGTCGCCGAGATTGTACGGGAGGAGAGCATTGTAATTCTATCTTTTCAATGGAGTTTTAGATGATGAGTTCTGGAAGAGAGAGAGATAAATAAGAGGATGATGTTGAGAGATGAGGGATACAAAGCTCAAGGCCTCGCTGACCTTGTCCTAGGACAGGGATATAAGCCTGGATGAGTACGAGTCCCGAGATGACTTCAAGTTTAAAAAAAAGCAGGACAAGAAATTCCGCGTGACTCAACCGGCCGAAATAGGCTACTCTTACTCCGAATTTTGCTTTTCCACTTCGGTTCAACCAATTAGGTTTCATTTTCTTTCTAGAAAACAGAATTCAAGAAAATTGATGTCACTCGACTTTATTGGTCCTCATATACATGTACTTTTCCTCTTATCACACGCATATGGCTACAATGCACAGCACAGTGCTGATGTAAACTTCGGGAAAATTTGTATCATCCATGTGTTACAATGTGTAACTTTCGCAAATAGACTGGTTCTTACGAGTACTATCGAATGCTTATGAGCACTGCTTGGGGGTAGTGTCCGATGCAAATGTTTCTAGTGGCGTCTTTGGTCTATTATCACCGCGCTAATTTTGCGATAGCGCTGTGTTTTCATATGTACAAGTTTATGTTATACGGAGGTCGATACTGAACAGAACACCTTTGCCCTTTAATATCTAGCTTCCATATAGTAATATGATACCAGAGAAGGGATAAATAACTTGTACAGGAGTCTAAACCGTTCAGTTATGCATATTCAATAACTGGGAAAAGTCAAAGTGAACGACAAAGTCTTATTGGTATTTTCAGAAAAAGATGATTGCATTTATCAGAATGTTCGTTTCAATTATTCGAGACCCACAAAAGTGAGAAGATCATGTAGAGACTCTGTGGCATTAGTTTGGACGATAACCCAGTACCAAAATACCATTTGTACCGCGATTGCGGTAATTACCGACCTATGATCACGTGTATTGACTCGTCGAATTCTGTAAGTAACGGGTTCACACAAGAACCACTACTACTTCTCATACCGCCATAGATATGAGCTGCTCGGAGGATCTGAAATTTACCCTTCTATCAAGATATCCTTCATTCATATACATAAACAACCAGTCGAATAACAGTAACAGGACTCATGAGCTATTGCAAGAAGCTATACAGCAAGCCGACAAACTCACTGAATCCGGCCCTAAACCTCTGATCCAGCTAAAACTTGCATTCGTTAACGCTATCGCCGCATTCTCTCAGCGCATACTATTCGATACTCTTCTCAACTCCCTTATACACCAATTATCAATACCAATAGATCATCCAATATACTCAAGTAGAAATGATACTATGGACGATTTTCTACATAACATCAAAACACTTACGACTCTTCCCGAGTCAAGTTTATCAAGTAAAACTAGATTTGTGCTGGTGATCGAACGTGCTGAGAAGCTGAAGCAATCGCTACCTAGATTGATCACACCCTTAACAAGAATTGCGGAATTAGTGAGTAACATTATACATCAAATGCATTGTATATCAATTTGAACTTCAAATGTACATAGACTGGTACAGATACGAAAACCATCTTCGTCTCTGATACAGACTGGGAGACACTGACGCTTACACCCGGAACTATTTTTGATCCATATAAGATTGATCTCTGGTCTCTTTCAAAGGAGTGTACGTCTTATGTGAATCAAATCTAGGTTCAGACAGTACTTGACTCAACTTACCCTCACTAACAATAGCCGTGATAAACACCATCTATAATACATATCCCTCACTTGAGGAGGGGAGTCATCTCTATCATCCCGTACTAAAACCTCTTTTTAGGCATTTCATTGAACATGTTTATAGCGTTTGTTCTCCTTTCCTTGCCTCGGATGCAGACGAAGTCACAGAACTTGCTTACATAGCTGCCGCACGGTGGCCAGGATTCGTACAACCTATTCTAGATGAATGGAAACAACTTGAATTATCAAGATCGACTGGTGAACTCGATCTTCAAGATGAAGACATATACCAAGCGCCAACAGAGGAAGCGCGCATTCGCCTAATCCGACACTTTACTCCATCCCTCACAAATGCGCTCGAAGTACTCTACCCACGTGAGAAATCAGCCGCAGAGTGGGGATGGAGTAGATTCAGTCGGGTAGATGCGGAAGAAGGACAAGAACCTCCGGAAGAAGGCCAACAAGTCTTGTGCCAATTGAATCGCAATTGTCTCGAATCGCGTGCTTTGTATCTCTTGCTGCTTTTTTGGCTAGCTATAATCCAGTTAAATCTGACCACCGAATGTTCGCTCGGGGAGCAGAAGCTAATAACCGTAAGAAGCGACGGGGCGGAGGAACTCGCGGAGGAAGAGGTAGAGGTAGTACTATAGCAAAGGTTTGTACTAGCATCATATCCATTGTCTGCGGTAAGCTGACATAAAATATCTCTAAGGTCCCTCAACGACTTCTCGGGCCCCAAACATTTTCTTTGGATCGATTAACAGCCATCCTTGGGGCATTGTTGCGTGAATATGATGAAAGTATGACGAGTATGGATGAAGAGGGTATGGATGATATCCGGGCAGAAGAAGATGTCTACCATGTTTTAACCTTGTCAACGGTCTGTTCTATGTTCTCTTTCAACTTTTTACGCCCTAGAGATGAACCAATGAACTCAAACCTGCTATTTCCCTCAGATACGTGATCTTTGTGCGCAACATATCTTACAGACGAATAACCCTTCGACAGCTTCTTCAGTGGAAAGGCCTGAGAAAATTGATGGATATGCATTAATGCTCCGTTGTGGGAGTGCATTCGGAGCTGAAGAAGCTCGCAAAGTAGCGAGGAGGCTTGGCATCCCTTTGGGAGAACTCTTGTGGGAGGGAAATTAAGAGAAATCATACCATACTGTCTTATATATCGCCGTCTTTGTTATCTGTAAGTACTTACGTATTATTTCACACAGAAATAATTGAGTGAAGAACTACAATAAGTAAATATCTGTATTTTCTCGTTGTTTGATGAAATTTAGTCACATCCTTGTTGTAGAAGGCTAGGTTTACTTATAGTAGGTGTTTTCTCAAAACGTTATCTTAAACCTATTAACTATTACATGTGCATAATACCATATGCTAATTCATACACAATTAGTAGAACATTTATACAATTATACAGTGAAGAGAGGGATCTGATCATTTCCACTCCAGCCGAGAGCAGAGAAGTTGTATAACAAATATACAGTGCCATTGGTGACCTTGATTCCAATACTCCCGCTGAGCACTCCAGGGTATCCAATCTGGATCGACACTCCATCGGCGAGACTACCAGTGACCTGTCCAACGCTCACTTGACCAACTATCGGGATGTTAGCAAACGCCTGCAGAGCGATTGCCCCGGTGGACGCTGTGTACGAGATAACAATCTGTTGTTATGAATGAGATATAAAACACTACTATACAAACATTCTTCAATTACTCACTTCGAGGATGTAGATGTTAACCCTCCAAACTTGGGTGTCATTTGCGACAAGACTGACTTCATTGGCAGGCTTCTGTATATAAACAGTGTCGGCGCTGTTAGGAGGGGTGAACTTGATAACATTCTTCTGGAAATGGTCCATGGTTGCTGTTGAGATATATCATATCTAGTCAACATCAAAATATCATGAGCACAGGGTTAATCATACCGCCAATCTCTGTCATCAATGTAGCAGGTGAGACATAGTCTATATAACTATAAATTGTAGGACGAACCTTTGACTCCTCTAAGAGAGAGGTCAGTAGAATAGTGGAAAGGGGCGGTTGTTGCTGTCATTGTTAGAATACTTGTGAGTAAAGAGTTCTTGCGAGTGAAGGATCTTTGCTTGAGTCTTTAGATACTTGTGAGCTGGTGACTATCTGGGCATCCCAGAGCACCTATTTTATAGCAAACTGTAGCTTACCCATGTATAATCCACTTATGTAGTCCCTCAACGCCTCCAAACTGCAATAGATGGTAGTGCCTATACTAGTGCAAGTCTCAGGTGATCGAAGTAGTAACTATATCCGCCATCTGAAGACTTTTGCTGCTTTGTCAGAATTTGAGTGGCACCTCCGAGTCTGTTTTTTATTGTGACACTAATGGAAGTCGTTTAGACGTTTCAAGTATAAGCACCACTCTAGCAAAAGAATCAATATTTATATCCGGTCCGAGATCCATCACAGGAACGATAACGCGTATTTAATTTGAAGCATCACTATTAGACTTCGATACCTTCCCACGAGACTAGCAGAACAATGCAGGTGTCCAAAATTATACACAACACGTTTGACGTTCATACAACCATATCCACTACTGTTGGGCTTACTAACAATCGGAGAATCAGAAGCAAAATAGGACAATACAAATAGTTGCACTTCTTATCTTACTAGAACCCCAAAACAGATTTTACCTAGATTATATGTTGCAACCTGGGTATTCGAGCCTCATTGTGCGTTTCGTTTATATTATCAATCTATCAGCGCGTTGTATGAGGGAAAATAAAGCTACCTCTGTATATAGAAGTCATATATTGTGAGGGAATTTGTGTGTTTCTTTGACCTACTTACAGATTAATTTGTATGTGCTTCATGAGAAACCTATTCCTGAAACGTATTAATGACTTCCAAGTAGCACCGAGTCTCAGTGGCACACTCTTCAAGAAGGGTGGCATAGAGCTCTTCGAGGAAGGGTGGAAGAAACTCCGAGGTACACAAAATTGAACATATGAGTGTTTACAATGATGTGACACATAAATTCTATGTTTCAATACTTCACTTATTTGATATCTTATCCTCGCTTCCTCTTTGTAAATCGACGTTTTCATCATTGTAAGTCTAATAAGTAACTATTCCTTTGTCTCCTGGCTTGTACTTTCTCAATATGCCCAGAACTAGGACAAAAAGTACTTCAATCACGTAGTAACTTTCTCAAAGCACTATTTTAGTAGTTACTACGACCGAGAAGAAAGAGATGGTTATAGATGTTGGAAATCATCTTGATAAAGGTATATGAGATCTGCGAGAGATGAGGTACGCTTGATTCTGTAGTACATAGCTCAAAATCGTTACAAAAATTGATAATCTGATGCCTCATGGATCACAACAATTCGGAGTGGACTACCACGCTTCACATATAATTGAAGTAGATTCATTGGTATCACCTGTTCTTCTGATATGAATTGACATATGCGAGGCTGATAACTATAGTATGATAAACTTGTAATAGGACCCAATACAGGCACGAATAAGGAAGTCATGTCGTAAAGAAAATGACAAGATAAAGCGAGTAACAGGAATATGAAGACACATAAAAGCAGCAGCAAATATACAGATGAGCTCCAAGAGATACTTCTATCTAGTGACGCATGTGTCGATGATGCCAGTAATCACTTATTCCTTAACATCAAATTAGATTACAACAAGTGATGGGTTGTGATGAGATGTATACTTTTGTCGCTTTGGCTGATAATCTCCATCGTTCCTCTCAGTGACTCGTTTTAAACGATATTTCCGAGATACTTGTCAGATGTGGAGTTGTATAGACTAAAACAGATTCTTCAATCACGACATGGATAGACAGTATAACCTTGAGAGTATCTCTGTGAAGATTTGCTTTAGCTATTATATCTCTTTTAATCTTTCTGCAAATGCAAGACACACTGCCTAGACAACTCCTTTTAAAACCCTCGCGATATCCAGGAACTCACTCTACAAGCACTATGAATGCTACTTCTGCCATAAGGAAAGTCTGTTGTATATGTCTCCGGAGAGAGAGATTTTCTTTATTTGCCTTACGGTGAGAGAAATGCCTTGATCAGGGATATCATTTTCTAAGATCCACCATACTGTAGCGATATCGTGGATATGATTATATTAGATATCAGGACTTAGATCCTTGCTTGACCCTCCATTTCTGTATCCTTTCAGCGCCGCAGCAGCGATATCAGAATCATCTGAGTCATATGGATATGTACCTAGAATTCGAAGTAAAGAGATACTCTTCAGCGGCTACATAGCTATAAGCTTGGGTGGACCCTAAAGACAACGTACTATGAGAGAATAATTATGAGGCTCATATTAGATACAGTGCATACCGTCCGTGCATCGAATTCGGCAGCAGCCCCAACTTTCTTCGCAAACATCGAATCTCAAAACATCCCTAGCTTCATATAGATGATAGGGCTCACAAAAAGATGTGTATCATCTGGATCGATACCTCGACGAACCCACTCTGTTTCATAAATTCGATAAAGAGCTATATACAATCAGATCATAGTCAATACGCTACGAAATAGCTAGTAAAACTCACTTTCAATTGCACCAGTAGTTCAAAAGTGATGTCCATACTACTACAAAGTGCTTCTAGATGAGTTACCAGACAAGACTATGAGTGTACATGCAAATGTACATATCCTAATATGGCTTGAATCTGGCGGTGTCAAATCACATTTGCTAGTGTGGATTCGAACGATACTAGGCAAGAATGATACATTTCCTACGATCGTTGCTTTACTGCTGCCTGAGTTTTGAGAACTATTATAAATATCATATCACTTTCATATATACATATTCTCTTCATATGTGATTCTATCACTCATGGATAGTCATCTCTATACTACGACTCAGATAACTTAGATTCTTTGTTTTCCTTTTTTCTGATTTCTAATTCACTATCTCACGTTGTTAGTTGCACAATCGATTACTGAACTACTTCATGTTATGATTACCATAGACTTCCTCAGGGGTTTTCCATTAGCAAGCTTTATAAGTATTGAAGCTATCCACTACGGGCTGTTTACGTGTATTACTTTAGACATGACAATTACCGACTCTCATTGAGTTCATCAAGAAATCTATACCACCTTTAAAAGAATCGGCGCCATCAGATTACAATGCGACATTAATGGATGCTACTTACACGCTCCAAGCTTGCGTATCTTATGTAGTGCATGTAAGTCGACTGGTAAGGTATGTCAAAGAAATATTCAAACTCCCTGATTCGAGGCGCTTTGAGGGATGGCGTTATCTTTTACTACCTTCGAATTACGCATGGGTGAATATTATTTTCTAAGAATTACACAATGAAGCTAGAATACCCAGGCAATAATGTCTAATCTAAGTAGAGACTATACTAGAATTTGAGAGTATTAGGAATTGTGACTATTGGAAAGATGTACTAAAATCTCTTCGGTCGTCAATAAGTCCAAACGTGTTGGGCGGCGGGCGTCTTCTTCTGCTCTTCCCGTAAAGATGTACCGAGATTTTGATTGAAGCGCTTTAACTAGATCATGTGTTGTCGCTCCTATGATAGATCTCAAGCTCTAATTGCGAATTGTTCCACTTCCAAAGTGATTTATATAGTGATTTATACTCGAAACGTCTTGATGGGCTCCATAGATGTTGTGATGAGCACTGAGCTTGAAGGTGCCGCATGGATATCAGTGTCGCAATGAACATTGAGCTTGAAGGTTCCGCATGGATTCCTAGAGATGATCCTTTAGCGAGGAGGAAAATCTGAACTTGGAACACTCAAGACTCGCTTCGATAGGAACACTGACAGCTACTGAAGCTTAGAACACTGAGGGACGCCATAGATGGACCATGCGTATACAACGACGGATAATAATAGATAATTTAGGACTTGCTATAAAATGGTACTCCAGAATGGCCAGATCGATATCAACTCTCAAGCATCTAAAGACTCAAGCAAAGATCTTTTACTCACAAACTCTTTCCTCACTGTTGTTACAACAATGGCAGCAACAACCGCACCTTTCCATTATTCTACTGATCTCTCTCTCAGGAGGATACAAGGTTCGTCCTATAGCTCATAGTGATAAACTGTGTCTTATCTGCTACGCTGGTGACAGAGATTAGTGGTATGATATCTCCCGTATTCCTTATATTTGTTATCTTACATACTGGATGTTACAACAGCGACTATTGACCATTTCGAGAAGAATGTTGTCAAGATCACCCCTCCAGGCAGCAAGGACATAGTTTATATACAGCATCCTCAGCACGAGGTCGGCTTTGTCGCAGATGGCATCAAAGTTTGGAGAGTTAGCGTCTACATCCTCGACGTGAGTACACTTAGAAACGATTTTACGCTACAGTAATTAATATCTTGTACATACCAGCTTGTTATATCCTACAATCCTGCCACTACGACAATCGCCTGGAAGCATTTGCTAACATTCCGATTGTTGGTCAAGTAAGCGTTGGAGAGGTCACTGGTAGTCTCGCCGATGGATTGTCGCTCCAGATTGGATACCCTGGAGTACTTAGCGGAAGTATTGGAATTAAGTTGAACAATGGCACGGTATATTTGACTTATGACTTCACAGCATTCAGCTGGAGCGGAAAGAACGAGTTCCCCCTTTTCACACTATAATTATATAACTGTTCATGAAATTGTATCTTGGTGAATTAGCATATAGTACTATGTGCTTGTAAAGATTAATAGTAATAAGAAATTGACTAAGAGTATTTCTACAGAAAACATCTACTCCCGGGCAGCTCAATTAAGCAGAAGAGTAATAGATTAAGAGTACAGGAGACTATCAGAGAGCTACTTCGGAAAGGGGGGTATATTGTAAGGAATTGACGGAGGGAATTGACCCCTCAACAACTAGTCTGCCTTCTTAATACTTATACTATATTTAGAGATTGTTGACATGCGATGATTGACATTTTGATTGACATTTGAGATTAGATAAGACAAGACGATCTTGTCTTATCTAAATTCATGCTTTTTATACATGTCAGGCAAGACCATCTCTTTCTGATTATATTATGTTTTATTACTAATATACATCATCTTGTAAGACTATTGTCTGACAGTAACAAAGACAACCTTTTCCAGGTCGGACAAGATCGGTTCTTGACGCAGTAAGACCAATTGTGATGTTAAAAGGTATACCAAATAAAGCGAGCTAACAGATAAGCTAGGGTTTGTGTTAGTAAAAGTTCCAGTATCCTGTTCTAATAACATATCTCAGAAAATATCCAACCTTGTCCGCAGATATCAAGTCCCCAATCACTCCTCATATCCTATTTGTTGTGGGATCTGTATGTGAGTAGATATTTCTCCTACTAATATCACAAACTAGGACAAGATCTAATTCGATCACGTATAATTTCTCTTCAAAGCTCCTGCTTCTGGATCAATTGATCAGATTCGGCAAAGGACCGAATAGGACGGTCAATAAACAAAGGTTGGAGCCTTGCGATGCTTAAACAAGACTTTCAACGAAGTATACTTCACTCAATCGAGTTTCCCCACTAAAACAATGGTAAGAGATCATGCGTCGCGAAATTTATCAAGTACAAACTCAGGTTTACAAAAGGTTTCTCTATGCTTTGATATCGAAATCAAGTCATGTATTAACAATACCGTCTCTGGGATTCTCATAACAACAGGCTTGGTCTATAATAGATCAAAATATGAAGTACAAAGAGAAGTTTATGCTAGACAGTAGAACAGATACAACAAAGAATATTAGATAGTTATAAAATGATGCGGTAATGGAGATGGCGGCCTGGGGAAAACTCGGAGATGCGAAAAGGAATCAACTTAACAAGGGTATACTAAACAATCTAGGTAGCAGTTACGCAGCTCCTGCATTTTTCCAAGTGATTGGCTGTATCTTGGAGCCGAGTGTCAACATATAGATATAGATAAGTTGAGTAAGAATGCGTATCAATGTTTCTTCGACAAGTTTCCTTCATCGTCTCTTATAGTGACTCGTCTAGAGACTACTGATATCACCGATCTGTGGACATGTAAGTAGTATCAAAGTCATCAATATTGGCCAGGTGGAGAAAATTGATGAATCTAGTATGAATCTCCGTTAGTCCGAATTTGACGAGTACGAGTCATTCAGTTCAGTTTCCTTGACTTCATACTCCTCCATTATTTTACCACGTATAATTCCCAGTATTGATTTTAGGTTGAGGAAATAATTAGGAATGCACCGGACATCTTCATCGTAAAATTTAGGAAACGCAAGAAAGCTCCGCCGTTTTCCTGTATCCAAAATTCCAGAGAAGAGACAAGCCCGATTTATCCTACGTATGAGATGTTTCTCCTGACTAACGATATCATCCGCTGAAAGTGTCCTTTTCTCGAGTGAAAACATTGCCCAGATTGCGACCCACCAAACTGACTCGATATCATGGATATAATTATAGAAGATACCATTATTACTGGATCCCGCAGCTAGAATCTTATGTTTTTCTCTTTCCTCTCGCACTAACTCTTCGTCATTCTTTGGCTGGCTTTTCCTCCCGAACAGATGTTCTTCGGCTGCTATCTCAATTGACATGAAATCAGGTGTTCCCTAATAAACATATCAAACAAACTAGATTCTTGAAGAAAAACATATGCATACCGTTCGAATATCATATCTAGCACCTTCTCCGGCCCTCTTTGCACATTCCAGGTCCCCAATCATTCCTCGCATCTTATTCATTATGGGATCTGTATACAAATATATATTTACTCCACTGATATCTCGGTGAAACCATCCTGCCTCATGTATGCGTCGAAGAGCTAGATATAGTCAGAATTTTAATCAGTTGTCCAGGGATCCAAAGTACTCACCCTCAACAACATCAATTAAAACAAGTATAATACTCATACTATTCGTCAGGTCATATAATGGGGTTGCAGCTTCCTTGTATAAAATACGGTAATGATTTCGCTGGACGTGCCTCTTCTCTTGATTATCCCCCTGGACTTGAGAAGTCTTAACAACAATATCCTTATTTTCATTCTCTGCCCTGAACGAGGTCTTGGCTCGCTCTATATGATTAGGTACTTTATTTTGAAGTATAACAGTTTCAGTATTATCGTCAGTGTTCTCTACCTTAGCCCTTCCGTACGCTAGAGGGTAAGAATATGCTCGTCAACATACTCTCGGTCATACACATCAACAATATCTCTCAGAACTTGCTCCCGTATGAAACACTCAGGAACTCTCCTATCTTCTATCCAGTAGTCCTTCAGAACAAGAAGCTCGGCTTTTTCTTCATTTACAATCCTACGGACTTTGTAAACACGGGCTCCTGAACCGAGGATCATCTTCGATCGCTGAAGAGAGAGTGCCATTGACTCGTCTGTTTGTACACGGATACCAGAAACGTCGATTGTGTGAACACGCTCTCCATCAACACGTCTCGTATATATACTTGGATCCCATCCAAGGTCCGATTTAGATGCATATAACAAAGAGAGGAATATCCTGACTACACTCTCGTAATCCTTCACATGTCTCAGCTAGTTCCGATTCGTGTACAAGTGTAAGAAAGTGCATACCTTATTGAAGTCAATTCCATTACTGACTAGTATCGAATTTCTTGATAGGAACCATACATACATAGTTCCGTTGTCGATATGAGTTCCGTATACGAATCTTCGGCAGAGATCATGTGCCATTATATGTTGCATGCAGTGCACAATTTGTCCATTATCCTATTCCAAATATTAGAGTTAGAGAATAGCACTATGATCAGCTCTGACGCACATCACAGTATCTATCATGTTTACCATCATTGAACAAGATAGGAACGGCAATATCATCGCAATATCTTTTATCTCCATTCTACCCTGTATGGTCAGTGAAGAGTAATGCAGCGTCTATATTGATATCTGCAGACAATGATATTAGATTATCGCCTGACCCATTACTTAACGTACTGCGTGATCCACTTGATAACGAGCGATTCGCATCATATTTCAATTCCGTAATAATATGCTGCAGCGATATGTCGTTAACATCTTTCTTCATAGACATGTCTACTCCCTTCCATCTGTATCTTCTCTTCCCCATATTCAGAAGAACATGTCTTCTCTTCAGTCTTTTACATACCCTTTCGATATCCAGACCTCGACGAAGTGGTGGTAGAACATGCTCGAAGAGATACTTGTCAGATACATAATATAACGATCTTCCGATAGTATCCATAATCTCTCTATGATATATCTCGTAAGATCCGGAGATCATATCCAGTGAGGATTTCTGTTGTATATTCTCTATCATGCTCATATTGAACTTATCATTCAGTGTATCTCTACATGTGCAAATACAGACTCCGTGATGATGAATTATCGAATTGGGACCAGAGACTTGATTCAAATTTATGAAAAGATAATCTAGTTGAGTGTGTATTAGATAATGCTGTATCGAATGTGGTGAAAAGCGTACCTGCATTCTCTTTCGTCTGATCGAGAATTTGAGCTTCTTTTATAATAGATGAATATGGTAGATTTGAAACTGGATTCGAGAGTTCATCAGAGAATCTGAAGAGCTCTTTCGTCATTGAAATCATTACGCGTACAGGAACAGTACAGAGAACTCACGTCCAGAGATGCAGGATCAGATGCCTCGTCCTGGTTTACCATACTCAGATAAGACACAGGATGTGGGAGAGAGATGAAAACACAGAACTTAAGGTAGATGGTGGTTTATGGTTGATCGCATCTAGTCACGACTCGGTCCGTTGATGGCAGACAATCATAGATGTGATAAATACGTAATAGGTACTTTCTAACAGACATAAAAGGCGTATTCATGATAGGAAGACGTGCTGTTGCAAGAATGGCGTGAGATAAAGAGCAGTATGCATCTCATAGAACCGAGAGACAATCTTTGAGGGTACAAAGAAGACAGAATCAGTGAGTTAACTATTAAGTAAGATTATACGTTACACGTTACACAGCTGTGATAATAACCATGATTGTAACAACTTCTTTATTTTTTAAAATCTGAGTCCATACTGTGTATACCTCGTCTGTGACCTCTAGGGAAGGTAGTATGCTTAAGTAGCGTATAACTCAACTAGTATGATTTATCTTTTTAAGACTTGTAATATCTGGTATATCACCACTGCTATATCTTTTACCTTTCTATCTCGAAACTACCAAAGACCCATATCAGTATCTCTATTCTCTAATGATACTGGTGTCGACCTAAGTTGCTATGTGGATCTTTCCGTACGAGTATTGGCTAAGTATCTATCGCTATATCTCTACGAGGATTTTAATTGTTAGTTCAACTCCATCTTATTACTAGTCTTCTCATGATTATCTGTTTGAATATTCTACCTCCGTAAATGTTGTAAAGCCGAAAGGATTAGAGACATTCTGAAGCAAGACATTGCCTTGAATAGCGAATCTAATAGTAATCGAGTCTTAAATTAGGAGTTTCTGTGGGTAGCATAACACTCAGACTATTGTCGTTACCAAGCAATGGCCTGTAGTCCTAGTCGTGGCTCATGAGAATCTTGAGCGATGAGTTTTTGCCTCAGGTTCTTAATCGGTTGCTCCTTGTTTAAGATATCAGAAAAATCTATTCATTAACAATACTAACTCTAAGTTCTAATCATGAATGGAATGATATACAATACGTTGTGAAAGAGATACATGAGAGATTATGCTAGATTCCAGAACAGATACAGTACAAGATGCTACGCTATGAGAGAGTGACAGAGCAATGCGAACAGAAGTGCGATAAGAAGAGCAATCTAACAAGCGGGTTTTGAACATTCTAGTCCTCAGTGAAGTAATGAAAGCATAGTATCTATGAAAGTGAATGGCTACACCTTGGAGTCTAGCGTCAGGCTATGAATACAGATAAACCATATTAGATTACATACTTTTGTTTCTTCGACGAATGCCCTTCACCGTCGTCTACAGTGGCCGTTTAGAGGCTGTTTTTTGGGTTTATCGGGAGACATGCGGACAATAGCGAAGCTCTCCAATTGATACGGCAAGGTAAGCAATGAATCGGTCATGAAGTTTCGATGATGTGTATTTGATAGATTGCGGGTTATCATCTTCCTTGGCTCGATACTCCTGCACAATTTCCTTCCGCACAAGATCCAGCGCTGCTTTGATGCTGTAGAAGTAGCTGGGAGTGCACTTGACGTAATTTTCGTAATCTCCTGTTTTTGAGAAAGTTTCGTCGTAACGATGATTCAAGATCCAGAGAAGAGATTTTTCCGATTCTTCCTACGGGTGACAATATCTCCTCGATCAAGAAGTTCTCCTCTTCTCAAATGTGAACAGCGCCCAGATCATGACCCACCATACGGATTCAATATCATGGATATAATTATAAAAGATGCCATTGTTATTGACTCTGATGTTAGAATCGCATATATGGCTTCATTGCTGCGCGCATCGCTGCGTCATTTCCGCATCAGTGTCTTTCAGTTGACTTGGTTGCTCGGATCTAAAAATATATCTGGTTTGCTATTTCAATTGCCATAAAGTCAGGTGTGCCCTATGGTCGAGTTGTCAGTATAAGCAGGATCTTGTAATGATATATGATAAAGTACATACCGTTCGAACATCATATTTGCACCTTCTCCGGCCCTCTTGGCAAATTCTAGGTCACCAATCATTCCCCGTTTCCTATTTGTGATAGGATCTGTATATAAGTACATATTCCTCCACTTATATCTCGGTGCACCCATCCTGCCTCGTGAATACGCCGAAGAGCTAGATATGGTCAGTATTATCACAGGTGTTCCAGAAATTATAATACTTACTCTCAAGCACGTCAATTGACACGAGTATGATATCCATACTGTTCTTCAAGTTATAAAACGGGGTCGCAACCTCCTTGTACAAGATCCGGTAATGATATCGATGGTCGTCCCTCTTCTCTTGATTATCTTCCGGGCTCGAGGTATCTGACTCTTAGTATCATTATTCTCATTCTCTGACCCGATCATCATCTTCTCAGACACAACCTCTACAGGAGTCAATGAATCGATCCGCTCTGAGAGATCTAGTAGCTTCTCTCCAAGCATCATCATCTCAGTATGATCATCAATGTTTCCTACTTTAACCCTCCCATACGCTAGAGGGGTAAGAATATGTTCATCAACATACTCTCGGTCATTCTCATCTTCAATATCTCTCAGAATTTGCTCCCGTATCAAACACTCAGGAATCTTCCCGTCTTCTATCCAGTAATCCTTCAGAACAAGTAGCTCAGCTCTTTTTTCATCGATAATCTTATGAGCTTTGTAAATACGGGCTCCTGAACCGAGTATCATCTTCGATCGCTGAAGAGAGAGTGCCATTGACTCGTCTGTTTGTACACGGATACCAGAAACATCGATTGTGTGAACACGCTCTCCATCGACAAGTCTCGTAGATATACTTGGATCCCATCCAAGATCCGATTTAGACGCGTATAACAAAGAGAGAAATATCCTGATCACACTCTCGTGGTCCTACACATACTTCACTTAGTATCAGTGTGTATAAGTGAAAGAAAGTGCATACTTTATCGAGGTCAATCCATTACTGACGAGTATCGAACTTCTTGAGATGAACCATACATGCATAGATCCGTTGCTGAATTGAATCCCGTATACGAATCTTCGGCAGAGATCATGTGCCATCATATGTTGCATGCAGTGAACAATTTCACCAATATCCTACCCAGATATCAGAATTAGAGAATAACATATGACCAGCCCTGACTCACATCACAATATTTATCATGGTTACCTCCACTGAGCAAGATAGGAACGGCAATATCATTCCAGTATTTCTTATTTTCATGTTTCCCTGTACGGTCAGTGATGAATAGTGCAGCGTCTATATCGGTATCTACAGACAGTGATATTCCATTCTCATTTGCCTTGAAATTCAACGTATTCTGTGACCCATCTGGTAACGCTAAATTTGCCTCGTATTCAAGTGCTGCCATTATATTTCTCAGTTTTTCCCCTATAGCTATTTCTTTCTTATTGCCTTTCTCCTGCACGTTGTCAGACCCTTCCATCTGTATATCCATCCCCATACTCATAAGAGTATGTCTCCTCTTCAATCCATTACATACCCTTTCAATGTCCAAGTCTCGCCGGAGCGGTGGTAGGACATGTCCGAAGAGATACTCATCAGATACATGATGTATTGGAGGATCGATACAGTTCATGAACCGATGTATCTTGCAATGACCGGAAGATATATCTTGTGTTGATGTCAGCTGTATAATACTGTCCTTGTTCATAATGAGATTATCTCGCGAACTAGTCTCCACATATGCTGATGCAGCAGCGAGAGTATCTGGTAGATCACACTTAGAATCAGTGGAAACTTGATGCTTAGTGAAAGGACATACCTGCTCTCTCCTTAATATCATTGGAAATCTGAGTCTCTTTCATGATGGATGAGTATGGTAGATCTAGTTTCGAATACTTTAAAGAGCTCTTCTCATTGTTACTATCGTTGTATGTATAAGGACGGACTTGAGAGTTCGCGTCCAGAGATGCAGGTATGGGTATATCATCCAGTTTACCATAACTGGATGCGGACACTAGAGCGAGGACGAGATAGAATTTACAGAGCTAAAGGTAGATGGTGGTTTGTGATGAAACGCGACTAGATGAAAGACAGTAATTTTCACATCTATAGAGATACATGTAACAAACACGTAACACTGTTCAACATACACACAAGGAAGTGATAATGATAGAAAGAAGTGCGTTTGTAAGAATGAACTTGAGCGTGATTTGAAGAACGGTTGTGCAGCTCATAGGATAAAGGGACATCCTGAGATTGCAAAGAAGATAGAAACATAAAAAACAAATATGTGAACCGACGATACAGTTGCGCCGTGACCTTAGTGATGAATAATCGTAACAACCTTCCATCTCTTATTCTCAACTTCGAGACCTTACTCCAGTATTTGTCAGAGAGGAAGAGATATAGCATGCTTACAGGGAATGAATAGCTCTGGGTAATGTCATGTATCTTACTATCGATACACAAAATATGTTCTTTATTGAATCACTACCACTGATAATATCGAATGCCCTTCTATTTCGAATCTGCCTTCTATTTCGAATCTTCATGGCATTAACTCTCATGCCCTTTGTACTGTATGCTACTGACATTGCATTCATTATGTATGATGATTCATACAAATGAGTACCCTAAGCCCAAGCCTAATGATGATAAGAAAGTGCTTAAAGTATGCTCAGGGGTAAATCTACCAGCGGTCCCCTATAGTTAGTCTCTAAAAGGCTTTGCATATCCCATTCAGCCCTAACTTAATATGCGTCTTATCATACTTATCAAATTAGGACAAGGTCTGCCTTTATATTGCTTGATTCTCTGTAATGGCCCTGCATCCGTAAACTCTATGAATCAGAAGTGAGCCTGTGGTCTCACAGCATGTGTTTACCCCCTTAAATGTATCCCTGATCTTTAGAAAGTGCTATGAGTATGCGAGTCCTGTGCCTTTTGTCAAATCGGTTTGTTTGTGTGCACAAAAAGCGCCAAACTTTATAGTCGCCCTTACATAGTACACTATGTTTTATATACAACTCTTGCGTATAATACCCTAAGTATTTTGATTGTTTCAAAAAGAAGTAAAGCATACACGTGTATTGAGATCACCGAATTTCGACGTAAGACTATACTGAAAACACTGACAGTCCAAACACTGGTACCCCTGACCCAGCCCGATACGTAAGATACTACAGTGCTAGTATAATCAATATAACTTAAAGTGAAACATTGGGTGAATGAGGAGCTTCACATATACATGCATACTTATGGGATCACGCTTCCTAGATCAGATACGGATCTCTCTTGCTTCAATGCCGAGTTCTCTTCACAGAAGTACCCGAGACAAGTTAATAACTACGACTACAAAATGGTGCTCAAACAAGGCCAGAGAAAACTCGCTGGTGTCATCTATTATGTGAAACGCAATTACTGAAAGTGATTTAACTATACACTTTGATATACCACTCCAACAGTGAGCCATCCTACACAGGGCTGTGCGTGTAAGGCTATAAACAAAGAAAGTTGCAAACCACTCCAATGAAAAGTTGTTCAAATCGATATTCTCGAATTAACTACGCGAGGTCGTGTTGTGCTGCACAATGGTGAATGAAATTCTGCCGATACACAGTGACAGGTCCCATTATATCATCGCCTTTGACTGAACTAATGCAATGAACTTGAATGAAAGTGGTGTCTACTGTGTGCATATAGCATCTGTGTGCGTGTGTTTATAGCGTGACGTGACGCCCATTGTACTAAACAAGATATAAGTGACCTCTCGCGTTATGCTTAAAACCACTTCTTGTACTCCTACTCTTTTCATCCTTTTGTTCGCATCCTAGTATGGCTAAAAGAGGAAGGCCAAAAACAAGAAATAGCACCCGTAGGAATGCACCGACGCGCCCCGCTGCTCGGGCCGTTGCTAGTGTTCCCAGAAATAGAAGGAAAGTATCAAGGCGTTCCCCAGAGATCCCGGAGCCGTCCCCACTTGTTCCCCGTACAAGTGAACACGAGGCAGACTCTCTATTGTGTGTGACGGAAGAGGATATAGCATGTATGAATTTTAAATCTGAATAATCGTACAATTGTATATAGATGTCTTATTTTTCCTTTTGCAGCCTCGCAACTACCAGAGTCGCAGATCGCTGGTCCTTCGAATTTGGGACAATCCGAAGAACCTATTACACCGCCTCCCAATACACCACCAATCGATGGCGCCAACGAACTGAACCTACCTGCCCCTTTTAAAACCCCAAATAATCGACCAAGTGTCCAAAAGAACAATACTCCATTCAGATTGAGTCTCCGTAACAATTCGGAGATGGCCTCAAAGTTCTGCAATGTTCAAAGAGAGGCTATCATGGACAATATAGGGAGATATATTCCACAGGTCACTAACAAATACCTCTTCGAAAATTTATTGCCACCTCTCCCTCAGAATCTGACTTTCGAAGATTTATGTCAAAAATTAAAGAGCAATTCGGACCTTGTTGATCTTGGTGAAGGAGAGTGGAAATGGGCCGCCTTTGACTGTGAACTGAAAAAAGAAGCCGATTTCTTCAATCAAGCGCTTACTGATGTCTTCAACGCTCTGATCATTGCGGTAGATGGATCCTTATCAGAGACAACCTCAACCGTAGAATTTAAGCCTGAAGGGAATCATGCATTCCAGCCAGGCGACCTCAGACCTGACGGCGCTTTGTTTTTGAGGGATCCTAGTGAGAAGGCAACTAATAATCTCACTGAGAAGAAAGATTATAAGAGACTTTGGAGCAATACCGCTGTTGCTTTCGCTTTCAAGCGGAACAAAGGTACTGGCGACTTATATGAAGTGAGTTATACCTCTATTATGCCGTATCAGAATACTGATGTTTGGGATAGAACATAAAGCAAGTTGTACACTCCATGCAACATGTGATGGCTGTAGATCCCTGCAGAAGATTCACATACGGGATCCAGATAGACGGAACAGTCATGCGTGTATGGTTCCGATCGAGAAGCTCGATATTCATTAGTGATGAATTGGACTTGAACAAGGTACGTATTCTGTCTTTTTAAATTATAAACTATACTGACGTATACATGTGAAGGACTATGAAAGTGTAGCCAGAATATTTGTCTCGTTGTTGTATGCCTCTAAGTCGGATCTTGGATGGGATCCGACCATTTCTACAGAGCTCGCCAGTGGCAAACGTGTCCATACGATCGATGTTTCTGGTACTCAAGTCGTGACAGATGCGACCAAGAATATCTCAGATTCAAAAGCTCAGAACATCATTGGGTCGGGTACGCGTATCTACTTGGCCAAAAGGATTGTTGATGGGAAGAAAGCTGAGGAGGTTGTACTCAAAGACGTCTGGCTCGAAGATGGGCGAATTCCTGAACATGAAATCCGTGAGCAAATCGTAAATGACATTGCTGACGCTGACGATCAGGAGTATGTGAGAGAACATGTCCTCACACCGATAGCATATGGGAAAGTCAAAGTGGGAGATACCGAGGACCATACGGAGAAGGTTATGCTTCGCGGGAAATCACCCGATTATACTCGTCAGTATAAAATCCCGATTCCGCCAGAGCTTGCCTCCAATAAGGGTACAACTGAAGTACAACATGAAAATAAGGAAGTCATCGAGTATACACGGCAGACTCCCCAAGTCCGTGAGGATAATAAGAGTAGGAGCTACCCGCACCGCTATCATTACCGGGTTTTGTACAAGGAAGTTGCGACCCCGTTTTATAATCTGAGTCACAGTATGGATATCCTACTTGTGACGATTGACGTGCTTGAGAGTAAGCATTACAACTTTTCGGATCACCTGTTAGTAATTCTGACCATATACAGCTCTTCGACGCATAAATGAGGCAGGATGGGTGCACCGAGATATTAGTGCAGGTAATATCTATCTATACGTAGATCCCATCACAAATAGGAAGCGAGGAATGATCGGGGATCTTGAATTTGCGAAGAGAGCAGGAGATGGTGCTAGATATGATATTCGGACGGTATGCATCTGTTTTATATCAGAATTCTCGTTTATCTAATTAGTTTTATAGGGAACACCTGATTTCATGTCAATTGAGATAGCTGCTGAAAAATATCTATTCAAGCCAGGCTCTCAACCGATACGGGCAGAGAGTATAGCAGAGAAAGCAAAAGCGATAAGAAACAGTCACAGAAATAAACGTTCGGTGCCCAACCCTTCTGGCATTTTTTATAATTATATTCATGATATCGAGTCGGTCTGGTGGGTCGCTATCTGGGCATTGTTTTCGTTCCAGAAAAAGAATTCATCAGGCGATGATATCCTGGATCTGGATAAAGCTACTACACGTAGGGAAAAACGTGGCTGCCTCTTCTCTGGAGCTATCTCATCTACATTTCGCGAACATTTCCTCGCAGTCGATGGGACTTACGATGAATATGTTCAATGTACTCCCGACTACTTTCTCGACCTGAGATTAATGTTGAACGGAGTACGTGAGGAAATAGTGAGAGAGTACAACGCCAAAGAAGCCAATAACCCCGGCTCCATTAGACTCGAATCGACTGATCTCCATACAAAGTTCATCGGCTTCCTTCACCAAGTCGAGATAGAGGAGTTTAATGTATCTTACGTATCCATGACTAAGACCGAGAAACTGGCCTCTAAACGAGTCACCGTAGGAAATGACGAAGGGCATTCGTCGAAGAGGCAAAAGTATGTATTTTAATATGGTTTATCTGTATTCATAGTCTGACGCTAGACTCCAAGGTGTAGCCATTCACTTTCATAGATACTATGCTTTCATTACTTCACTGAGGACTAGAATGTTCAAAACCCGCTTGTTAGATTGCTCTTCTTATCGCACTTCTGTTCGCATTGCTCTTTCACTCTCTCATAGCGTAGCATCTTGTACTGTATCTGTTCTGGAATCTAGCATAATCTCTCATGTATCTCTTTCCACAACGTATTGTATATCATTCCATTCATGATTAGAACTTAGAGTTAGTATTGTTAATGAATAGATTTTTCTGATATCTTAAACAAGGAGCAACCGATTAAGAACCTGAGGCAAAAACTCATCGACCAATATTCTCATGAGCCACGACTAGGACTACAGGCCATTGGCTTGGTAACGACAAATAGTCTGAGTGTTATGCTACCCACCGAAAATCCTAATTTGAGACTCGATTACTATAAATCCGTTATTCAAGGCAATGTCTTGCTTCAGAAATGTCTCTGCTCCTTCCGAATTCACAACACTCGCAGAGGCAGAGCCTTTCATTGAGAGATGACGTTTGATCGAGGTAGCCCTTGTCTCAAACAGACTAGCAGCAAGACGGAGTCAAACCAACTATGCAAATCCCCGTAGAGATATAGCGATAGAGACTTAGCCAATAAGCGTGTTGTGAAGTCCACATAGCAACTTGTATCAACACCAGTATCATCAGAGAGAAGAGATACTGATATGGGTCTTAGGTAGTTTTTAGATAGAAAGGTAAACGATACTAGCAGTGGCGATACGCCAGATATTACAAGTCTTAAAAATATACATCATACTAGAGTTATACGCTACGTAAGCATACTGCCTTCCCTAGAGAGTCACAGACGAGATATACATAGTATGGGCTCAAGATTAAAATATTAAAATAGAATCTGTTAAACTCTATCATGACTGAGTGACGCTATAATCTCGCTTAATTGTTTTCTCGCGGATTCAGTCTTCTTTGTACTGAAATTTAAACTTTAGGTCAGGGTTGGACCTTTGAGTCGTATTAAGTGGCGAGGACTCGGGTTTAGAGTCTGCCTACACTAGACACGATGCTCTGGCTCAGATTTGAGTGCTAAAAAGCGACTAACTCGACTTCGGCCGGGGTGCAAAGAAATCGGCCAGAGAGCAGAGAACGATAGAGACCTTGGGGAGATCTGAGACTTCACAGACCAGTAGTTGTAGTAGTAACGTATAGAGCAGAGTCCTGACCGAGGCTGAAGTTTGAGATAAAAGTGTTTGTATTTCAGTCCGCCCGGACGAATTGCAGTACGGTCAAAGCGTTACAAGACGTCCGGACAGCCTAATAAAGCAGCGGAGTAGTAGATAAAGAGTACAGGCGACTATCAGAGAGTTAATTAGGGGGCAGGAGTGGATCAGATCGAGAGAGAATTTAATGGTTTACTACGACCTCAAGTCTGTAGGCTTATATATCAAAACACGAGATAAAGGGTGGATAATAAGGAAAGCATGGCGTCCAGGTGGCTATATGCTATTGGACGAAGGGTTTAAGCTGTCAGAAATGAGGGGGGCATATAAACGGACCCTGTCTTCGAGTAAGAGTAGAAAGTGAAGCCAAATAGTAAGAGAAATGAACGAGGCGCGCGGCCGAGTAGTAGCCATGGACTTCTTGGGCGAGTTAGAAAGTGCATTATAAATGCACTACGACCGGCCAAACACTTAGCTGGTCCTACATCGCCCCAAGGTCTCTATCGTTCTCTGCTCTCTGGCCGATTTCTTTGCACCCCGGCCGAAGTCGAGTTAGTCGCTTTTTAGCACTCAAATCTGAGCCAGAGCATCGTGTCTAGTGTAGGCAGACTCTAAACCCGAGTCCTCGCCACTTAATACGACTCAAAGGTCCAACCCTGACCTAAAGTTTAAATTTCAGTACAAAGAAGACTGAATCCGCGAGAAAACAATTAAGCGAGATTATAGCGTCACTCAGTCATGATAGAGTTTAACAGATTCTATTTTAATATTTTAATCTTGAGCCCATACTATGTATATCTCGTCTGTGACTCTCTAGGGAAGGCAGTATGCTTACGTAGCGTATAACTCTAGTATGATGTATATTTTTAAGACTTGTAATATCTGGCGTATCGCCACTGCTAGTATCGTTTACCTTTCTATCTAAAAACTACCTAAGACCCATATCAGTATCTCTTCTCTCTGATGATACTGGTGTTGATACAAGTTGCTATGTGGACTTCACAACACGCTTATTGGCTAAGTCTCTATCGCTATATCTCTACGGGGATTTGCATAGTTGGTTTGACTCCGTCTTGCTGCTAGTCTGTTTGAGACAAGGGCTACCTCGATCAAACGTCATCTCTCAATGAAAGGCTCTGCCTCTGCGAGTGTTGTGAATTCGGAAGGAGCAGAGACATTTCTGAAGCAAGACATTGCCTTGAATAACGGATTTATAGTAATCGAGTCTCAAATTAGGATTTTCGGTGGGTAGCATAACACTCAGACTATTTGTCGTTACCAAGCCAATGGCCTGTAGTCCTAGTCGTGGCTCATGAGAATATTGGTCGATGAGTTTTTGCCTCAGGTTCTTAATCGGTTGCTCCTTGTTTAAGATATCAGAAAAATCTATTCATTAACAATACTAACTCTAAGTTCTAATCATGAATGGAATGATATACAATACGTTGTGGAAAGAGATACATGAGAGATTATGCTAGATTCCAGAACAGATACAGTACAAGATGCTACGCTATGAGAGAGTGAAAGAGCAATGCGAACAGAAGTGCGATAAGAAGAGCAATCTAACAAGCGGGTTTTGAACATTCTAGTCCTCAGTGAAGTAATGAAAGCATAGTATCTATGAAAGTGAATGGCTACACCTTGGAGTCTAGCGTCAGACTATGAATACAGATAAACCATATTAAAATACATACTTTTGCCTCTTCGACGAATGCCCTTCGTCATTTCCTACGGTGACTCGTTTAGAGGCCAGTTTCTCGGTCTTAGTCATGGATACGTAAGATACATTAAACTCCTCTATCTCGACTTGGTGAAGGAAGCCGATGAACTTTGTATGGAGATCAGTCGATTCGAGTCTAATGGAGCCGGGGTTATTGGCTTCTTTGGCGTTGTACTCTCTCACTATTTCCTCACGTACTCCGTTCAACATTAATCTCAGGTCGAGAAAGTAGTCGGGAGTACATTGAACATATTCATCGTAAGTCCCATCGACTGCGAGGAAATGTTCGCGAAATGTAGATGAGATAGCTCCAGAGAAGAGGCAGCCACGTTTTTCCCTACGTGTAGTAGCTTTATCCAGATCCAGGATATCATCGCCTGATGAATTCTTTTTCTGGAACGAAAACAATGCCCAGATAGCGACCCACCAGACCGACTCGATATCATGAATATAATTATAAAAAATGCCAGAAGGGTTGGGCACCGAACGTTTATTTCTGTGACTGTTTCTTATCGCTTTTGCTTTCTCTGCTATACTCTCTGCCCGTATCGGTTGAGAGCCTGGCTTGAATAGATATTTTTCAGCAGCTATCTCAATTGACATGAAATCAGGTGTTCCCTATAAAACTAATTAGATAAACGAGAATTCTGATATAAAACAGATGCATACCGTCCGAATATCATATCTAGCACCATCTCCTGCTCTCTTCGCAAATTCAAGATCCCCGATCATTCCTCGCTTCCTATTTGTGATGGATCTACGTATAGATAGATATTACCTGCACTAATATCTCGGTGCACCCATCCTGCCTCATTTATGCGTCGAAGAGCTGTATATGGTCAGAATTACTAACAGGTGATCCGAAAAGTTGTAATGCTTACTCTCAAGCACGTCAATCGTCACAAGTAGGATATCCATACTGTGACTCAGATTATAAAACGGGGTCGCAACTTCCTTGTACAAAACCCGGTAATGATAGCGGTGCGGGTAGCTCCTACTCTTATTATCCTCACGGACTTGGGGAGTCTGCCGTGTATACTCGATGACTTCCTTATTTTCATGTTGTACTTCAGTTGTACCCTTATTGGAGGCAAGCTCTGGCGGAATCGGGATTTTATACTGACGAGTATAATCGGGTGATTTCCCGCGAAGCATAACCTTCTCCGTATGGTCCTCGGTATCTCCCACTTTGACTTTCCCATATGCTATCGGTGTGAGGACATGTTCTCTCACATACTCCTGATCGTCAGCGTCAGCAATGTCATTTACGATTTGCTCACGGATTTCATGTTCAGGAATTCGCCCATCTTCGAGCCAGACGTCTTTGAGTACAACCTCCTCAGCTTTCTTCCCATCAACAATCCTTTTGGCCAAGTAGATACGCGTACCCGACCCAATGATGTTCTGAGCTTTTGAATCTGAGATATTCTTGGTCGCATCTGTCACGACTTGAGTACCAGAAACATCGATCGTATGGACACGTTTGCCACTGGCGAGCTCTGTAGAAATGGTCGGATCCCATCCAAGATCCGACTTAGAGGCATACAACAACGAGACAAATATTCTGGCTACACTTTCATAGTCCTTCACATGTATACGTCAGTATAGTTTATAATTTAAAAAGACAGAATACGTACCTTGTTCAAGTCCAATTCATCACTAATGAATATCGAGCTTCTCGATCGGAACCATACACGCATGACTGTTCCGTCTATCTGGATCCCGTATGTGAATCTTCTGCAGGGATCTACAGCCATCACATGTTGCATGGAGTGTACAACTTGCTTTATGTTCTATCCCAAACATCAGTATTCTGATACGGCATAATAGAGGTATAACTCACTTCATATAAGTCGCCAGTACCTTTGTTCCGCTTGAAAGCGAAAGCAACAGCGGTATTGCTCCAAAGTCTCTTATAATCTTTCTTCTCAGTGAGATTATTAGTTGCCTTCTCACTAGGATCCCTCAAAAACAAAGCGCCGTCAGGTCTGAGGTCGCCTGGCTGGAATGCATGATTCCCTTCAGGCTTAAATTCTACGGTTGAGGTTGTCTCTGATAAGGATCCATCTACCGCAATGATCAGAGCGTTGAAGACATCAGTAAGCGCTTGATTGAAGAAATCGGCTTCTTTTTTCAGTTCACAGTCAAAGGCGGCCCATTTCCACTCTCCTTCACCAAGATCAACAAGGTCCGAATTGCTCTTTAATTTTTGACATAAATCTTCGAAAGTCAGATTCTGAGGGAGAGGTGGCAATAAATTTTCGAAGAGGTATTTGTTAGTGACCTGTGGAATATATCTCCCTATATTGTCCATGATAGCCTCTCTTTGAACATTGCAGAACTTTGAGGCCATCTCCGAATTGTTACGGAGACTCAATCTGAATGGAGTATTGTTCTTTTGGACACTTGGTCGATTATTTGGGGTTTTAAAAGGGGCAGGTAGGTTCAGTTCGTTGGCGCCATCGATTGGTGGTGTATTGGGAGGCGGTGTAATAGGTTCTTCGGATTGTCCCAAATTCGAAGGACCAGCGATCTGCGACTCTGGTAGTTGCGAGGCTGCAAAAGGAAAAATAAGACATCTATATACAATTGTACGATTATTCAGATTTAAAATTCATACATGCTATATCCTCTTCCGTCACACACAATAGAGAGTCTGCCTCGTGTTCACTTGTACGGGGAACAAGTGGGGACGGCTCCGGGATCTCTGGGGAACGCCTTGATACTTTCCTTCTATTTCTGGGAACACTAGCAACGGCCCGAGCAGCGGGGCGCGTCGGTGCATTCCTACGGGTGCTATTTCTTGTTTTTGGCCTTCCTCTTTTAGCCATACTAGGATGCGAACAAAAGGATGAAAAGAGTAGGAGTACAAGAAGTGGTTTTAAGCATAACGCGAGAGGTCACTTATATCTTGTTTAGTACAATGGGCGTCACGTCACGCTATAAACACACGCACACAGATGCTATATGCACACAGTAGACACCACTTTCATTCAAGTTCATTGCATTAGTTCAGTCAAAGGCGATGATATAATGGGACCTGTCACTGTGTATCGGCAGAATTTCATTCACCATTGTGCAGCACAACACGACCTCGCGTAGTTAATTCGAGAATATCGATTTGAACAACTTTTCATTGGAGTGGTTTGCAACTTTCTTTGTTTATAGCCTTACACGCACAGCCCTGTGTAGGATGGCTCACTGTTGGAGTGGTATATCAAAGTGTATAGTTAAATCACTTTCAGTAATTGCGTTTCACATAATAGATGACACCAGCGAGTTTTCTCTGGCCTTGTTTGAGCACCATTTTGTAGTCGTAGTTATTAACTTGTCTCGGGTACTTCTGTGAAGAGAACTCGGCATTGAAGCAAGAGAGATCCGTATCTGATCTAGGAAGCGTGATCCCATAAGTATGCATGTATATGTGAAGCTCCTCATTCACCCAATGTTTCACTTTAAGTTATATTGATTATACTAGCACTGTAGTATCTTACGTATCGGGCTGGGTCAGGGGGTACCAGTGTTTGGACTGTCAGTGTTTTCAGTATAGTCTTACGTCGAAATTCGGTGATCTCAATACACGTGTATGCTTTACTTCTTTTTGAAACAATCAAAATACTTAGGGTATTATACGCAAGAGTTGTATATAAAACATAGTGTACTATGTAAGGGCGACTATAAAGTTTGGCGCTTTTTGTGCACACAAACAAACCGATTTGACAAAAGGCACAGGACTCGCATACTCATAGCACTTTCTAAAGATCAGGGATACATTTAAGGGGGTAAACACATGCTGTGAGACCACAGGCTCACTTCTGATTCATAGAGTTTACGGATGCAGGGCCATTACAGAGAATCAAGCAATATAAAGGCAGACCTTGTCCTAATTTGATAAGTATGATAAGACGCATATTAAGTTAGGGCTGAATGGGATATGCAAAGCCTTTTAGAGACTAACTATAGGGGACCGCTGGTAGATTTACCCCTGAGCATACTTTAAGCACTTTCTTATCATCATTAGGCTTGGGCTTAGGGGTACTCATTTGTATGAATCATCATACATAATGAATGCAATGTCAGTAGCATACAGTACAAAGGGGCATGAGAGTTAATGCCATGAAGATTCGAAATAGAAGGGCAGATTCGAAATAGAAGGGCATTCGATATTATCAGTGGTAGTGATTCAATAAAGAACATATTTTGTGTATCGATAGTAAGATACATGACATTACCCAGAGCTATTCATTCCCTGTAAGCATGCTATATCTCTTCCTCTCTGACAAATACTGGAGTAAGGTCTCGAAGTTGAGAATAAGAGATGGAAGGTTGTTACGATTATTCATCACTAAGGTCACGGCGCAACTGTATCGTCGGTTCACATATTTGTTTTTTATGTTTCTATCTTCTTTGCAATCTCAGGATGTCCCTTTATCCTATGAGCTGCACAACCGTTCTTCAAATCACGCTCAAGTTCATTCTTACAAACGCACTTCTTTCTATCATTATCACTTCCTTGTGTGTATGTTGAACAGTGTTACGTGTTTGTTACATGTATCTCTATAGATGTGAAAATTACTGTCTTTCATCTAGTCGCGTTTCATCACAAACCACCATCTACCTTTAGCTCTGTAAATTCTATCTCGTCCTCGCTCTAGTGTCCGCATCCAGTTATGGTAAACTGGGATGATATACCCATACCTGCATCTCTGGACGCGAACTCTCAAGTCCGTCCTTATACATACAACGATAGTAACAATGAGAAGAGCTCTTTAAAGTATTCGAAACTAGATCTACCATACTCATCCATCATGAAAGAGACTCAGATTTCCAATGATATTAAGGAGAGAGCAGGTATGTCCTTTCACTAAGCATCAAGTTTCCACTGATTCTAAGTGTGATCTACCAGATACTCTCGCTGCTGCATCAGCATATGTGGAGACTAGTTCGCGAGATAATCTCATTATGAACAAGGACAGTATTATACAGCTGACATCAACACAAGATATATCTTCCGGTCATTGCAAGATACATCGGTTCATGAACTGTATCGATCCTCCAATACATCATGTATCTGATGAGTATCTCTTCGGACATGTCCTACCACCGCTCCGGCGAGACTTGGACATTGAAAGGGTATGTAATGGATTGAAGAGGAGACATACTCTTATGAGTATGGGGGATGGGATATACAGATGGAAGGGTCTGACAACGTGCAGGGAGAAAGGCAATAAGAAAGAAATAGCTATAGGGGAAAAACTGAGAAATATAATGGCAGCACTTGAATACGAGGCAAATTTAGCGTTACCAGATGGGTCACAGAATACGTTGAATTTCAAGGCAAATGAGAATGGAATATCACTGTCTGTAGATACCGATATAGACGCTGCACTATTCATCACTGACCGTACAGGGAAACATGAAAATAAGAAATACTGGAATGATATTGCCGTTCCTATCTTGCTCAGTGGAGGTAACCATGATAAATATTGTGATGTGAGTCAGGGCTGGTCATATTGTTATTCTCTAATTCTGATATCTGGGGTAGGATATTGGTGAAATTGTTCACTGCATGCAACATATGATGGCACATGATCTCTGCCGAAGATTCGTATACGGGATTCAATTCAGCAACGGATCTATGCATGTATGGTTCATCTCAAGAAGTTCGATACTCGTCAGTAATGGGATTGACCTCGATAAAGTATGCACTTTCTTTCACTTATACACACTGATACTAAGTGAAGTATGTGTAGGACCACGAGAGTGTGATCAGGATATTTCTCTCTTTGTTATACGCGTCTAAATCGGATCTTGGATGGGATCCAAGTATATCTACGAGACTTGTCGATGGAGAGCGTGTTCACACAATCGATGTTTCTGGTATCCGTGTACAAACAGACGAGTCAATGGCACTCTCTCTTCAGCGATCGAAGATGATACTCGGTTCAGGAGCCCGTATTTACAAAGCTCATAAGATTATCGATGAAAAAAGAGCTGAGCTACTTGTTCTGAAGGATTACTGGATAGAAGACGGGAAGATTCCTGAGTGTTTGATACGGGAGCAAATTCTGAGAGATATTGAAGATGAGAATGACCGAGAGTATGTTGATGAACATATTCTTACCCCTCTAGCGTATGGGAGGGTTAAGGTAGGAAACATTGATGATCATACTGAGATGATGATGCTTGGAGAGAAGCTACTAGATCTCTCAGAGCGGATCGATTCATTGACTCCTGTAGAGGTTGTGTCTGAGAAGATGATGATCGGGTCAGAGAATGAGAATAATGATACTAAGAGTCAGATACCTCGAGCCCTGGAAGATAATCAAGAGAAGAGGGACGACCATCGATATCATTACCGGATCTTGTACAAGGAGGTTGCGACCCCGTTTTATAACTTGAAGAACAGTATGGATATCATACTCGTGTCAATTGACGTGCTTGAGAGTAAGTATTATAATTTCTGGAACACCTGGTGATAATACTGACCATATCTAGCTCTTCGGCGTATTCACGAGGCAGGATGGGTGCACCGAGATATAAGTGGAGGGAATATGTACTTATATACAGATCCTATCACAAATAGGAAACGGGGAATGATTGGTGACCTAGAATTTGCCAAGAGGGCCGGAGAAGGTGGAAAATATGATGTTCGAACGGTATGTACTTTATCATATATCATTACAAGATCCTGCTTATACTGACAACTCGACCATAGGGCACACCTGACTTTATGGCAATTGAAATAGCAAACCAGATGTATCTTTTTAGATCCGAGCAACCAAGTCAACTGAAAGACACTGTTGCGGAAATGGGCGCAGCGATGCGCGCAGCAGAAGCCAGATATGCGATTCTAACATCAGAGTCCAATAACAATGGCATCTTTTATAATTATATCCATGATATTGAATCCGTATGGTGGGTCATGATCTGGGCGCTGTTCACATTTGAGAGGGAGGGGGAACTTCTTGATCGAGGAGATATTGTCACCCGTAGGAAGAATCGGAAAAATCTCTTCTCTGGGGTCTTGGATTCATCGTTACGACAGAACTTTCTCGAAAAACTAGAAAATTACGACAATTACGTCAAGTGCATTCCCAACTACTTCCTCAGCATCAAAACAGCGCTAAATTTCGTGCGTGAAACGATTGTGAAGGAATACAAAGCCAAGGAAGCCGATAACCCTCAGGCAATCAAATATGCAAACCCTAAACTTTATGAGCAATTCATTACTTACCTTCGCCTGATTGTGATGGACGATTTCAAGATCGTCCGCATGTCTCCCGATAAACCCCAAAAAACAGCCTCTAAACGAGCCACTGTAGACGACGATGAAGGGCATTCGTCGAAGAAACAAAAGTATGCATTTTAATATGGTTTATCTGTATTCAAAGCCTGACGCTAGACTCCAAGGTGTAGCCATTCACTTTCATAGATACTATGCTTTCATTACTTCACTGAGGACCAGAATGTTCAAAACCCGCTTGTTAATTTGCTCTTCTTATCGCACTTCTGTTCGCATTGCTCTTTCACTCTCTCATAGCGTAGCATCTTGTACTGTATCTGTTCTGGAATCTAGCATAATCTCTCATGTATCTCTTTCCACAACTTATTGTATATCATTCCATTCATGATTAGAACTTAGAGTTAGTATTGTTAATGAATAGATTTCTCTGATATCTTAAACAAGGGGCAAGGCGAAAACTCATCGCTCAATATTCTCATGAGCCACGACTAGGACAATGGGCCATTGGCTTGGTAATGACAATCGGTCTGAGTGTTATGCTACCCACCGAAACTCCTAATTTAAGACCCGATTACTATAAATTCGCTATTCAAGGCAATGTCTTGCTTCAGAAATGTCTCTGCTCCTTCCGAATTCACAACACGCAAGGGTAGGACATTCATAGAGAAATCACGTATGATCGAGGTAGCCCTTGTCTCAAACAGACTAGTAGTAAGATGGAATTGAACTAACCATGCAAATTCTCGTAGAGACATATTATAAGGGGCTGCGGCAGACTTAGCCAATAATCGTATGGTGAGATCCATATAGCAACTTAGATCGACGCCAGTATCATCAGAGAGAAGAAGTACTGATATGAGTCTCAGGTAGTTTCGAGATAGAAAGGTAAAAGATATTAGTAGTGGTGGTGATACACCAGATATTACAAGTTTTAATTGAAACACTATACTAGTTTGAGTTATACACTGCTTAAGCATACTGCTTTCCCTTGAGAGTCACAGACAAGATATTGTAGGACCAACTAGGTAGATAGACGGTCATAGTGCATTTACAATGCACTTTGTAACTCTCCCGAAAAGTCCATTACTACTACTCGGCCGCGCGTCTGGTCCATTTCTCCTACTATTTAGCTTCACTTTCTACTCTTACTCGAGGGTAGGGTTCGTTTATATGACCCCTCGTTTCTGATAGCTTAAACCCTTCGTCCAGTCGTATATAGCCACCTGGACGCCATGCCTTCCTTATTATCTAACCTTTATCTCGCGTTTTGCTATATAAGCCTCCAGACTTGAGGCCGTAGTTAGGGGATCAATTCCCAATCAATTCCTAGCTACTCCTCTCGGTCGCTATCTTTCTACACCCCCCCCCCCGAGTAGCTCTCTACTAGTCTTCTGTACTCTTTATCTACTGCTCTGCTGCTTTATTAGGCTGCCCGGGAGCGCTTGTAACGCTCTGACCAACTGCAAGTCGTCCGGGCGGACTGAAATACATACACTTTTGCCTCAAACTACAGCCTCGGTCGGGGCTCTGTTCTATACGTTTCTACTACTTTTACTGGTCTGTGAAGTCTCAGCTCGCCTCAAGGTCTCTATCGGTCTCTACGGTCCGACCGAGATCTCGGCCGGACGGCCGAGGTCGAGTATCTCGCTCTTTAGCCCTCAAAACTGAGCCAGAGCATCGTGTCTGGTGTAGGCAGACTCTAAATCCCAAGCCCTCGCCACTAGATACGACTCAAAGGTTAAATTCTGACCAAAAGTTTAGTTTTCAATACTCACTCTCAATCACAGCAATCAACACAAGTATAGTATTTATACTATTCTTCAGGTCATATTATGGGGTTGCAAACTCCTTGTATAAAATACGGTAATGATATCGGTGGATGTCCCTCTTCTCTTGATTATCCTCTCGGGCTCTAGGTGTCTGACTCTTAGTATCCTTCCTTCTCTGACCCGATCATCTTTTTCTTAGATACAAGATCCACAAGATCCAATGAATCGATCTGATCTGAGCAATTAAATGATTTCTTTCGAAGCATCATCAACTTGGTATGATCATCAGTGTTCCCTGCCATGACTTTTCCGTAAGCTAAAGGGGTAAGAATATGTTCATCAACATACTCCCAGTCATTCTCATCTTCGATATCTCTCAGATTTTGCTCCCGTAACAAACACTCAGGAATCTTCCCATCTTCTATCCAGTAATCCTTCAGAACAAGAATCTCGGCTTTTTCTACATTTACAATTTTATGAGCTTTGTAAATACGGGTTCCTGAACCGAGGATCATATTCCATATATCGTTGCATGAAGCGTACAATTTGTCCAATATCCTATTCCAAATATCAGAATTAGAAATTAATACTATGATCAGTTCTCACTCACATTACAATAATCATTAATATGTAAGATAGGAACGGCGATATCATGCCAATATTTTTTATCTCCATTCTTCCCTGTATGATCAGTGAGGAGTAGTTCAGCGTCAAATTCGGTATCTGCAGACAATGATATTAGATTATCGCCTGACTCATAATCTAACGTACTCTGTGATCCGCTTGATAATGAGCTAATTGCATCATATTTCAGTGCCGTAATATCATGCTACAGCGATATGCCGTTATCATCTTTCTTCATAGACATGCTTACTCCCTTCCATCTGTATCTTTCTCCCGCATATTCATAAGAGCGTGTCTCTTCATAAGTCCTTTGCATACCTTTCGATATCCAGACCTCGATGAAGAGGTGGGAGAAAATGTTCGAAGAGATATTATCAGACTCATAATATAACGATCTTCCGATATTATCCATAATCCCTCTATTATTATATACCTCGTAGGATCCGGAGATCATATCCAGTGAGAATTTCGGTTGTATATTCTCTATCTTGCTCATACTGAACTTATCGCTCGGTGTATTCTCTACATGTGAAAATGTAGACCCCGTCAACGATATTTTATCAAATTTGGAACCAGAGACTTGATTCCAATCTATAAAAAGGTGATCTATTTGAGTGTGTATTAGATGCTAATGTATATTTCAACGGGAAAGCAAACCTGCATGCTCTTTCGTTCGGTCTGGAATCGGAGTCTCTTTCATGTTGGCTGAATAAGGTGGATCTAAAATCGGATTCGAGAGCTCATCCGGATAATTCGAAGAGCTCTCTCAGAAACTGTGCATACAAGCACGGTCTATGAGATTGGCATCCAGAGATGTAGGATTAGGTGTGTTATCCCGGCCTATCATATCCGGATGCAAGGACCAGCAGGAACGGATGGGAATCATAATACTAAGAATGGATGGTCATCATGGTGGTTTGTACTAAAACGCGACTAGTCACGGCTTGGATCCATTAGATGGTGACGTCATCTGATCCCTTTACAACTTCAAAGAAGATTTCCACAGAAGGACGGCTCTTGCCCCGATTTGGATAGTCTGAGGAGATACGTAATACTAATAGGGTGGAGTCGAACCAGCTGCATTACCAAACTAATGTACCGTAGTCCAAGCCGTGGCTCATGAGATTATTGAGCGATGGGTTTTTGCCTGAGGTTCTCAATCGGCTGCTCCTTGTTTAAGATATCAGAGAAATCTATTCATTAACAATACCAGCTCTATGTTCTGTTCATGAATGGAATGATATACAATATGTTGTGAAAATAGATACATGAAAGATTATGCTAGATTCCAGAACAGATACAGTACAAGATGCTACGCTATGAGAGAGTGACAGAGCAATCTGGCAAGCGGGTTTTGAACATTCTAGTCCTCAGTGAAGTAATGAAAGCATAGTATCTATGAAAATGAATGGCTATATATTGGAGTCTAGAGTCGAATTATCAATATAGATAAAATGCGCTAAAATACATACTTTTGCTTCTTTGACGAATGTCCTTCATCGTCGTCTACAGTGGGTCGTTTAGGGGCCGTTTTCTCTGGTTTATTGGGAGACACGCGGACAATAGCGCAGCTCTCCATATTGACACGGCGAAGGTAAGCAATGAATCGGGCATGTAGTTTCGGTGATGTGTATTTGATAGACTGCAGGTCCTTGACTTCCTTGGCTCGATACTCCTTCATAATTTCCTCCCGCACAAGATCCAGCGCTGCTGAGAAGTTGAAGAAGTAGTTGGGAATGTACTTGACGTAATTGTCGTATTTTTCTAGTTTTTCGAGAAAGTTCTGTCGTTTCGATGAATCCAAGACCCCAGAGAAGAGATATTTCCGATTCTTCCTACGGGTGACAATATCCCCTCGATCAAGAAGTTCCCCCTCCTTCTCAAACGTGAACAGCGCCCAGATCATGACCCACCATACAGATTCAATATCATGGATATAATTGTAAAAAATGCCATTACTATCGGACTTCGATCTCAGAATCCCAAGTCTGGCTAGTTTCGCGCGCATCGCTGCGTCAAAGTCCGCTTCAGTGACTTTCGGTTGACTTAATTGCTCGGATCTAAAAATATACATCTGGTTTGCTATTTCAATTGACATGAAATCAGGTGTGCCCTATGTTTGAGTTGTCAGTATAAGTAGGTGCTTGTGAATATATAAGATAAACACCATACCGTTCGAGCATCATATTTTCCACCTTCTCCGGCCCTCTTCGCAAATTTTAAATCCCCAATCGTTCCCCGTTTCTTATTTGTGATAGGATCTGTATATAAGTAGATATTTCCTCCACTTATATCTCGGTGCACCCATCCTGCCTCATGGATACGACGAAGAGCTAGATATGGTCAGTATTATCATCAGGTGTTCCAGAAATTATGATACTTACTCTCAAGCACGTCAATTGACACAAGTATGATATCCATACTGTTCTTCAAGTTATAAAACGGGGTCGCAACCTCCTTGTACAAAACCCGGTAATGATATCGATGGTTGTCCCTCTTCTCTTGATTATCTTCCAGGGCTCGAGGTATCTGACTCTTAGTATCATTATTCTCATTCTCTGACCCGATCATCATCTTCTCAGACACAACCTCTACAGAAGTCAATGAATCGATCCGCTCTGAGAGATCTAGTGACTTCTCTCCAAGCATCACCATCTCAGTATGATCATCAATGTTTCCTACTTTAACCCTCCCATACGCTAGAGGGGTAAGAATATGTGCATCAACATACTCCCGGTCATTCTCATCTTCGATATCTCTCAGAATTTGCTCCCGTATCAAACACTCAGGAATCTTCTCGTCTTCTATCCAGTAATCCTTCAGAACAAGTAGCTCAGCTCTTTTTTCATCGATAATCTTATGAGCTTTGTAAATACGGGCTCCTGAACCGAGTATCATCTTCGATCGCTGAAGAGAGAGTGCCATTGACTCGTCTGTTTGTACACGGATACCAGAAACATCGATTGTGTGAACACGCTCTCCATCGACAAGTCTCGTAGATATACTTGGATCCCATCCAAGATCCGATAAAGAAGCATATAACAGAGAGAGAAATATCCTGGTCACACTCTTGTGGTCCTACACATGCTTCACTTAGTATCAGTGTGTATAAGTGAAAGAAAGTGCATACTTTATCGAGGTCGATTTTATTACTGACGAGTATCGAACTTCTTGAGATGAACCATACATGCATAGATCCGTTGCTGAATTGAATCCCGTATACGAATTTTCGGCAGAGATCATGTGCCATCATATGTTGCATGCAGTGAACAATTTCACCAATATCCTACTCCAGATATTAGAGTTAGAGAATAACACTATGACCAGATCTGACTCACATCACAATATTTATCATGTTTAACATCACTGAGCATGATAGGAACGGCAATATCATTCCAATACTTCTTATTTTCATGTTTCCCTGTATGGTCAGTGAGGAGTAGTGCAGCGTCTATATCGGTATCTGCAGACAGTGATATTCCATTCTCGTTTGCATTAAATTCCAAAGTATTCTGTGACCCATCGATAACGCTAAATTTGCCTCATATTCAAGTGCTGCCATTATATTGCTTATTTTCTCCCCTATGGCCATCTCTTTCTTACCATCTTTCTTCCTGCACGTTGTCAGACCCTTCCATCTGTATATCCCATCCCCATACTCATAAGAGTATGTCTCCTCTTCAATCCATTACATACCCTTTCAATGTCCAAGTCTCGCCGGAGCGGTGGTAGGACATGTCCGAAGAGATACTCATCCGATACATGATATATTGGAGGGTCGATACAGTTCATGAACCGATGTATCTTGCAATGACCGGAAGATAAATCTTGTGTTGATGTCAACTGTATAATACTGTCCTTGTTCATAATGAGATTATCTCGCGAACTAGTCTCTACATATGCTGATGCAGCAGCGAGAGTATCTGGTTGATCACACTTAGAATCAGTGGAGACTTGAAGCGAATCTAGGATATAAATATATTCATCAGATGACTGTTCAGTCAATAATAATGTATATGCTAGTGGAAGAACATACCTGCTCTCTCCTTGGTATCATTGGGGATCTGAGTCTCTTTCACGTTGGATGAGTACGGTATATCCAGTTTCAAATACTTTGAAGAGCTCTTCTCACTGTTATCGTCATTGCATGTATAAGGACGGACTTGAGAGTTCGCGTCCAGAGATGCAGGTATGGGTATATCATCCCGGTTTACCATAATCTGATACGGACACTAGAGTGAGGGCGAGATAGAAATTACAGAGCTAAAGGTTGGTGGTGGTTTGTGATGAAACGTGACTATATGAAAGACAGTAACTTTCACATCTATAGAGATACATGTAATAAACACGTAACACTGTAATAGTCACATTCAACAGACACATAGGCACATAGTAGACACCACTTTCATTAAAGCTCATTGTATTCGTTCAGTCAAAAGCGATGACTATGCATGGTATAATGGGACCTGTCACTGTGTATCAGCAGAATCTCATTTACCATTGTGCAGCACAACTCAACCTCGCGTTAGGGCCTTACTCGCACAGCCCTGTGTATGATGGCTCACTGTTGGAGTGATATCTCAGAATGTATAATTAAATCACTATCAGTAACTGCGTTTCACATAAAAGATTTTGAAGTCGTAGTTATTAACTTGTCTCGGGTACTTCTGTGAAGAGAGCTCGGCATTGAAGCAAGAGAGATCCGTATCTAATCTAGGAAGCGTGATCCCATAAGTACGCATGTATATGTGAAGCTCCTCATTCACCCAAAGTTTCACTTTAAGTCATATTGATTATAGTAACACTGTAGTATCTTACGGATCAGGCTGGGTCAGGGGTACCAGTGTTTGGACTGTCAGTGTTTTAAGTATAGTCTTACGTCGAAATTCGGTGATCTCAATACACGTGTATGCTTTACTTCTTTTTGAAACAATCAAAATACTTAGGGTATTATACGCAAGAGTTGTATATAAAACATAGTGTACTATGTAAGGGCGACTATAAAGTTTGGCGCTTTTTGTGCACACAAACAAACCGATTTGACAAAAGGCACAGGACTCGCATACTCATAGCACTTTCTAAAAATCAGGGATACATTTAAGGGGTAAACACATGCTGTGAGACCACAGGCTCACTTCTGATTCATAGAGTTTACGGATGCAGGGCCATTACAGAGAATCAAGCACTATAAAGGCAGACCTTGTCCTAATTTGATAAGTATGATAAGACGCATATTAAGTTAGGGCTGAACGGGATATGCAATACCTTGTAGAGACTAACTATAGGGGTCTGCTAGTAGATTTACCCCTGAGAATACTTTAAGCACTTTCTTATTATTATAGAGCTTGAGCTCAGGAGTGCTCGTTTGATAGAGCCAGCATACATAATGAATGCAATGCCAGTAGCATACAGTACAAAGAGACATGAGAATTAATGCCAGAAAGGCTCGAAATAGAAGGGCATTCGATGTTATCAGTGGTAATGACTCAATAAAGAACATATTTTGTGTATTGATAGTAATATACATGACAGTACCCGGAGCTATTCATTCCCTGTAAGCATTCTATATCTCTTCCTCTCTGACAAATACTGGAGTAAGGTCTTGAAGTTGAAAATAAGAGATGGAAGGTTGTTACGATTATTCATCACTAAGGTCACGGCGTAACTGTATCGTCGGTTCACATATTTGTTTTTTATGTTTCTATCTTCTTTGCAATCTCATGATGTCCCTTTTTATCCTATGAGCCGCATAACCGTTCTCAAGATCACGCTCAGGTTCATTCTTACAATCGCACTTCTTTCTATCATTATCACTTCCTTATGTGTATGTTGAACAGTGTTACGTGTTTGTTACATGTATCTCTATAGATGTGAAAATTACTGTCTTTCATCTAGTCGCGTTTCATCACAAACCACCATCTACCTTTAGCTCTGTAAATTCTATCTCGTCCTCGCTCTAGTGTCCGTACCCGATTATGGTAAACCGGGATGATATACCCATACCTGCATCTCTGGACGCGAATCTTCTAGTCCGTCCTTATACATACAACGATAGTAACAATGAGAAGAGCTCTTCAAAGTATTCGAAACTAGATTTACCGTACTCATCCATCATGAAAGAGACTCAGATTTCCAATGATATTAAGGAGAAAGCAGGTATGTTCTTCCACTAAGCATCAAGTTTCCACTGATTCTAAGTGTGATCTACCAGATAATCTTGCCGCTGCATCAGCATATGTGGAGACTAGTTCGAGAGATAATCTCATTATGAACAAGGACAGTATTATACAACTGACATCAACACAAGATATATCTTCCGTCCATTGCAAGATACATCGGTTCATGAACTGTATCGACCCTCCAATATATCATGTATCTGATGAGTATCTCTACGGACATGTCCTACCACCGCTCCGGCGAGACTTGGATATTGAAAGGGTATGTAATGGATTGAAGAGGAGACATACTCTTATGAGTATGGGGGATGGGATATACAGATGGAAGGGTCTGATAACGTGCAGGAAGAAAGATAGTAAGAAAGAAATAGCTATAGGGGAAAAACTGAGAGATATAATGGCAGCACTTGAATATGAGGCAAATTTAGCGATATCAGATGGGTCACAGAGTACGTTGGAATTTAATGCAAACGAGAATGGAATATCATTGTCTGCAGATACCGATATAGACGCTGCACTATTCGTCACTGACCGTACAGGGAAACATGAAAATAAGAAGTATTGGAATGATATTGCCATTCCTATCTTGTTCAGTGATGGTAAACATGATAATTATTGCGATGTGAGTCAGGGCTGGTCATAGTGTTATTCTCTAATTCTGATATTTGGAGTAGGATATTGGTGAAATTGTTCACTGCATGCAACATATGATGGCACATGATCTCTGCCGAAGATTCGTATACGGGATTCAATTCAGCAACGGATCTATGCATGTATGGTTCATCTCAAGAAGTTCGATACTCGTCAGTAATGGATTGACCTCGATAAAGTATGCTCTTTCTTTCACTTATACACACTGATACTAAGTGAAGTATGTGTAGGACCACAAGAGTGTGATCAGAATATTTCTCTCTTTGTTATACGCGTCTAAATCGGAACTTGGATGGGATCCAAGTATATCTACGAGTCTTGTCGATGGAGAGCGTGTTCACACAATCGATGTTTCTGGTATCCGTGTACAAACAGACGAGTCAATGGCACTCTCTCTTCAGCGATCGAAGATGATCCTCGGCTCAGGAGCCCGTATTTGCAAAGCTCATAAGATTATCGATGAAAAAAGAGCTGAGCTAGGTGTATTGAAGGATTACTTGATAGAAGACGGGAAGATTCCTGAGTGTTTGATACGGGAGCAAATTCTGAGAGATATCGAAGATGAGAATGACCGGGAGTATGTTGATGAACATATTCTTACCCCTCTAGCGTATGGGAGGGTTAAAGTAGGAAACATTGATGATCATACTGAGATGATGATGCTTGGAGAGAAGCTACTAGATCTCTCAGAGCGGATCGATTCATTGACTCCTGTAGAGGTTGTGTCTGAGAAGATGATGATCGGGTCAGAGAATGAGAATAATGATACTAAGAGTCAGATACCTCGAGCCCGGGAAGATAATCAAGAGAAGAGGGACATCCATCGATATCATTACCGTATCTTGTATAAGGAGGTTGCGACCCCGTTTTATAACTTGAAGAACAGTATGGATATCATACTCGTGTCAATTGACGTGCTTGAGAGTAAGTAATATAATTTCTGGAACACCTGGTGATAATACTGACCATATCTAGCTCTTCGGCGTATTCATGAGGCTGGATGGGTTCACCGAGACATAAGTGGAGGAAATATCTACCTATATACAGATCCTATCACAAATTTGAAACGGGGAATGATTGGGGACCTAGAATTTGCCAAGAGGGCCGGAGAAGGTGGAAAATATGATGCTCGAACGGTATGGTGTTTATCTTATATATTCACAAGCACCTGCTTATACTGACAACTCAACGATAGGGCACACCTGATTTCATGGCAATTGAAATAGCAGACCAGATGTATCTTTTTAGATCCGAGCAAATAAGTCAACCGAAAGTCACTGAAGCGGATACTGACGCAGAGATGCGCGCGAATGAAGCCATACATGAGATCTCAAAATCGGAGTCGGATCACAATGGTATTTCTTACAATTATATCCATGATATTGAATCTGTATGGTGGGTCATGATCTGGGCGCTGTTCACGTTTGAGAAGAAGGATGAACTTCTTGATCGAGGGAATATCGTCACCCGTAGGACGAATCGGAAAAATCTCTTCTCTGGAATCTTAAAGTCAACGGATCGCCGAGACTTTCTCAAAGAAATAGGAGATTACAAAAATTACGCCAAGTGCATTCCAACTACTTCTACAGCATCAAATCAGCGCTGGATCTTGTGCGGAAGAAAATCATAAAGGAGTATCGAGCCAAGGAAGTCGATAATCCGCAGTCTATCAAATACAGATCGCCGAAACTACATGCCCGATTCATTGCTTACCTTCGCCGTGTCAATATGGAGAGCTTCGCTATCGTCCGCATGTCTCCCGATAAACCATAAAAACAGCCTCTAAACGGGCCACTGTAGATGACGATGAAGGGCATTCGTCGAAGAAACAAAAGTATGCATTTTAATATGGTTTATCTGTATTCATAGCCTGACGCTAGACTCCAAGGTGTAGTCATTCACTTTCATAGATACTATGCTTTCATTACTTCACTGAGGACCAGAAAGTTCAAAACCCGCTTGTTAGATTGCTCTTCTTATCGCACTTCTGTTCGCATTGCTCTGTCCCTCTCTCATAGCGTAGCATCTTGTACTGTATCTGTTCTGGAATCTAGCATAATCTCGCATGTATCTCTTTTCACAACATATTGTATATCATTCCATTTAAGATTAGAACTTAGAGTTGGTATTGCTAATGAATAGATTTTTCTGGTATCTTAAACAAGGAGCAACCGATCGAGAACCTCAGGCAAAAACTGCAATATCGCTCAATCTTCTCATGAGCCATGACTAGGACTATGGAACATTGCTTTAGTAATGACAATCAGTCTGTGTGAAATGCTACCAACTGAAAGTCCTAATTTGAGACTCGGTTATTATAAATTCGTTGTTCAAGGCATCATCTTGCTCCAGAAATGTCTCTGTTCCTTACGGAATTACAACATTTGCGGAGGTAGAACATTCATAGAGAGATAACGTATGATCGAGGTAGCCCTTGTCTCAAACAGACTAGTAGTAAGACGGAGTCAAACCAACTATGCAAATACTCGTAAAGACATATTATAAGGGGCTACGACAGACTTTGCCAATAATCGTATGGTGAGATCTACATAGCAACTTGGATCGACACCAATATCATTAGAGAGAAGAGATACTGATAGGAGTCTCAGGAAGATTCGAGATAGAAAGGTAAAAGATAACAGTAGTGGTGACCAAAAGTTTAGTTTTCAACGGGCGGGTCATAATACTAAGAATCGATGGTGGTTTGTACTAAAACACGAACGGCTTGGATCCATTAGATGGTGACGTCATCTGATCCCTTTACAGTTTCCAAGAAGATTTCCACAGAAGGACGGCTCTTGCCCCGATTTGGATAGTCTGAGGAGATATATATTACTAATAGGGTGGAGTCCTATACTTAGTACAAGTCATTGGTTCTTGAATAGTTAGATTTTCAGTTTAACTGTTGTTCTGAGGTTTATACTCGCACTACATTTCAGCTCAAATTATCAACAGTGTTTCTTCCTATCATTATGTGTCTGTTGAATGTGTCTGTTACATGCTTATTACGTGACAAGTACCATTATTCATCTAATGGATCCAAGCCGTGACTAGTCGCGTTTTAGTACAAACCACCATCCATTCTTAGTATCATGATTCCCATCCGTTCTTGCTGGTCCTTGCATCCGGATATGGTGAGCCGGGATAACACACCTAATCCTACTTCTCTGGATGCCAATCTCATAGACCGTGCTTGTATGCACAGTTTCGGAGGGAGCTCTTCGAATTATCCAGATGAGCTCTCGAATCCGATGTCAGATCCACCCTATTCAGCCAACATGAAAGAGACTCCGATTCCAGACCGAAGGAAAGAGCATGCAGGTTTGCTTTCCAGTTGAATTCTACATTGGCATCTAATATATACTCAACTAGATCACCTTTTCATAGATTGGAATCAAGCCCCTGGTTCCAAATTTGATAAAATACTGTTGACGGGGTCTACATTTTCACATGTAGAGAATACACCGAACGATAAGCTTTCCTCCAAGAAGAAGTTAATCGGGGTAAAAAATAAGGATGTCATTCAGTATTCTCGTCAGACACCTCAAGTCCGTGAGTATGACGAGGGAAAGAAGTACCCTCACTGCCGTCATTATCAGGATTTGTGCAAAGAGGTTGCGATCCCGTTTTTTAACTTGACGAACAGTATGGATATTATACTTGTGCTGAATGATGTGATTGAAGGTGAGTACTTTGAATCCCACGACATCTGATGATAACTTCAACTGTATTCAGCTCTTCGACGTCTTCATGAGGCAGGATGGGTAAACCGAGACATAAGTGGAGGAAATATCTACTTATATACAGATCTTATCACAAATAGGAAACGGGGAATGATTGGGGACCTAAAGCATGCGAAGAGAGCTGAAGATGGTGCAAGATACGATATTCGGACGGTATGCATTTGTGATATTACAAAACTCTTTTGTATCTGATATGTTTTACAGGGAGCACCTGATTTTATGGCAAATGAAATAGCTGCTGAGAAACATCTATTCAAGCCAGACTCTCAACCGATACGGGCAGAGAGTATAGCAGAGAAAGCAAAAGCGATAAGAAACAGATACAGAAATAAACGTTCGGTGCCCAACCCTTCTGGCATTTTTTATAATTATATTCATGATATCGAGTCGGCCTGGTGGGTCGCTATCTGGGCATTGTTCTCGCTCCAGAAAAAGAATTCATCAGGCGATGATATCCTTGATCTGGAGAAAGCTACCACACGTAGGGAAAGACGTGGCTGCCTCTTCTCTGGAGCTATCTCATCTACATTTCGCGAACATTTCCTCGCAATCGATGGGACTTACGATGAAGATGTTCAATGTACTCCCGAATACTTTCTCGACCTAAGATTAATGTTGAACGGAGTACGTGAGGAAGTAGTGAGAGAGTACAAAGCCAAAGAAGCCAATAACCCCAGCTCCACTAGACTCGAATTGACTGATCTCCATACAAAGTTCATCGGCTTCCTTCACCAAGTCGAGATAGAGGAGTTTAATGTATCTTACGTATCCATGACTAAGACCGAGAAACTGGCCTCTAAACGAGTCACTGTAGGAGATGACGAAGGGCATTTGTCGAAGAAACGGAAGTGTGTATTTCACCGCAGCTGATCTATATTCATGACTTGACACCAGACTTCAAGACATAGGAAATCTCTATCATAGATAGTGTACTTTTCTTATCTCACTGAGGACTAGAAAGTCCAGAACCCGCTTGTTAATTCGCTTTTCTTACCGCATCTCTGTTCGCATTACTCTATAACTACCTCATGGTGTAGCATCTTGTACTATATCTGTTCTGGAATCTAGCATAATATCTCATGTATATATTTTCACAACATATTGTATATCATTCCATTTATGATTAGAACCTAGAGTTGGTATTGTTAATGAATAGATTTCTCTGATATCTTAAACAAGGAGCAAGTCAAAAACTCATCGCCCAATATTCTCATGAGCCACGACTAGGACTATGGAACATTCTTTGGTAATTTCGAGATAGAAAGGTAAATGATATTAGCAATAGTGGTGATATATATCAAATTTGAAAAAGATACATCATATAAGTTTGAGTTATACACTACTCAAACTTTCTACTTTCCCTTGAGAGTCAAGACGGGATATACATACTAAGATCTCGAAATTAACAATAAGATATAGAAGCTGTTAAAATCTTAATTACTATCATGGCTGTGTAACTCTATAATCTCGCTTAATTGTTGATTCTGTCTTCTTTGTACTCTCAGTTTGTCGCTCGGTTCTATGAGCTGCATACCGTTCTTTAATTCACGCCCCAGTTCTTTCTTGCAACGGCACGTCTTCTTATCATGAACACGCCTTTATATGTCTGTTAGAAAGTATCTATTACGTGTTTATTACATTTATCTCTATATATTGTCGGCCATTAATGGAACCGAGTCGTGACTAGACGTGATTTACCACAAACCACCATCTACCTTTAGTTCTGGGTTTTCATCTCTCTCCCCCATCCTGGTGTCTGTTTCTGAGTATGGTAAACCAGGACGAGACGGCTGATCCTGTATCTCTGGGTCTGAATTCTCTGTACTGTTCCCGTACGCGTAACGATTGCAATGACGGAAAGAGCTCTTCAAAGTATCCTGATGATCTCTCGAATCCAGTTCAAATCTACCTTACTCTTCTGTCATAAACGAAGCTCAAACTCTCAATCAGACGAAAGAGAATTCAAGTACGCTTTCCCACCATTAAATACAGCATTACCTACCACACACTCAACTAAATTATCTTTTCATAGATTTAAATCAGGTCTCTGGTCCCAGCTTCGATAATTTATCATTATCGGAGGCTGCATTTTCACATGATGAGGATACACCGAAGTATGTGATCAAGATGAGTATGACAGAGAATATACAACGGAAATCCTCACTGGATATGGTCTCCGGATCTTTCGAGATATATCATAGAGAGATTATGGATACTATCGGAAGATCAGTATATCATGTATCTGACAAGTATCTCTTCGAGCATGTTCTACCACCACTTCGTCGAGGTCTGGATATCGAAAGGGTATGTAATGGATTGAAGAGGAGACACATTCTTAAGAATATGGGGAAAGGAAGATACAGATGGAAGGGGGTAGGCATGTCTAAGAAGAGAGATAATCACAACAGCATAACCATAGGGAAGACACTGCAAAGTATTATAACAGCACTGAAACACGAGGCGAATAAAGTGCCATCAAATAGATCATGGAATACATTGGATTTTGAGTCAGGGGACAATCGAATATCATTGTCTGCAGAGACCAATATAGACGCTGCACTACTCCTCACTGACCATACAGAGAACCATGGTGTTAAGAGGAACTGGTATGACATCGCCATTCCTATCTTGCTCAGTGATGGTGAACATGATGATTATTGTAATGTAAGTCACAAATAATCGTATTGCTAGTCTCTAATTCTCATATTTGGAGTAGGATATTGGACAAATTGTTCACTGCATGCAACATATGATGGCACATGATCTCTGCCGAAGATTCGTATACGGGATTCAATTCAGAAACGGATCTATGCATGTATGGTTCATCTCAAGAAGCTCGATACTCGTCAGTAATGGAATCGACCTCGATAAAGTATGCACTTTCTTTCACTTATACATACACTGATACTAAGTGAAGCATGTGTAGGACCACGAGAGTGTGATCAGGATATTTCTCTCTTTGTTATATGCATCTGTATCGGATCTTGGATGGGATCCAAGTATATCTACTAGCCTTGTCGATGGAGAGCGTGTTCACACAATCGATGTTTCTGGTATCCGTGTACAAACAGACGAGTCAATGGCACTCTCTCTTCAGCGATCGAAGATGATCCTCGGTTCAGGAGCCCGTATTTACAAAGCTCATAATATTATCGATGAAGAAAGAGCTGAGCTAGGTGTTCTGAAGGACTACTGGATAGAAGACGGGAAGATTCCTGAGTGTTTAATACGGGAGCAAATTCTGAGAGATATTGAAGATGAGAATGACCGGGAGTATGTTGATGAACATATTCTTACCCCTCTAGCGTATGGGAGGGTTAAAGTAGGAGACATTGATGATCATACTGAGATGATGATGCTTGGAGAGAAGTCACTAGATCTCTCAGAGCGGATCGATTCATTGACTTCTGTAGAGGTTGTGTCTGAGAAGATGATGATCGGGTCAGAGAATGAGAATAATGATACTAAGAGTCAGATATCTCGAGCCCTGGAAGATAATCAAGAGAAGAGGGACAACCATCGATATCATTACCGTATCTTGTTCAAGGAGGTTGCGACCCCGTTTTATAACTTGAAGAACAGTATGGATATCATACTCGTGTCAATTGACGTGCTTGAGAGTAAGTATTATAATTTCTGGAACACCTGGTGATGATACTGACCATATACAGCTCTTCGGCGTCTTCATGAGGCAGGATGGGTGCACCGAGATATAAGTGGAGGAAATATCTACTTATATACAGATCCTATCACAAATAGGAAACGGGGAATGATTGGAGACCTAGAATTTGCGAAGAGGGCCGGAGTAGGTGCCAGATATGATGTTCGAACGGTATGTACCTTACCATATATCAATACAAAATCCTGCTTATACTGACAACTCAACCATAGGGCACACCTGATTTCATGGCAATTGAAATAGCAGACCAAGATTATCTTTTTAGATCCAAGCAATTTTGTCAATCGACAGACACTGAAGCGGACTTTGACGCAGAGATGCGCGCGAATGAAGCCAGACAGGAGATTCTAAAATCGGAGTTGGATCACAATGGTATTTCTTACAGTTATATCCATGATATTGAGTCCGTATGGTGGGTCATGATCTGGGCGCTGTTCACGTTTGAGAAGGAGGGTGAACTTGTTGATCGAGGAGATATTGTCACCCGCAGGACGAATCGGAAATTTCTCTTCCCTGGAGTCTTGGATTCATCGAAACGACAGAACTTTCTCCAAAAACTAGAAAAATACGACAATTACGTTAAGTGCATTCCCAACTACTTCTACAGCATCAAAGCAGCGCTGGATCTTGTGCGGAAGAAAATTATGAAGGAGTATCGAGCCAAGGAAGTCAAGAATCCGCAGTCTATCAAATACACATCCCGAAACTTCATGCCCGATTCATTGCTTACCTTCACCATGTCAATATGGAGAGCTTCGCTATTGTCCGCATGTCTCCCGATGAACCAGAAAACAATCAACCGAGATTATAGCGTTACTCAGCCATGATAGTAGTCCAAATTTTAACAGGTTCTACATTTTATTTTCAAACTTGAGTCCATACTATTTGTATAATTGTCTGTGACACTCAAGGGAAAGTAGTATGCTTGAGTAGTGTATATATCAAACTAGTATGATGCAATTTTTTAAATTTGAGATATTTGGTATATCGCCACTACCAATACTGGTGTCGATCCAAGTTGCTATGTAGATCTCAGCATACGATTATTGGCTAAGTCTGCCGCAGCCTCCAGACTTGAGGCCGTAGTCAACGAATCAATTCCCAATCAAATCCCAGTTAATCCCCAGTCTATTCACCCCCCCCCCCCCGAGTAGCTCTCTACTAGTCTCCTGTACTCTTTATCTACTGGCTACACGGGCGCGCTTGTAACGCTCTGACCGTACTGCAAGTCGTCCGAGCGGACTGAAATACATACACCACCACCTCAAAATCCAGCCTCGGTCGGGTTTCTGTTCTATACGTTTCTACTACTTTCACTGGTCTGTGAAGTCTCAGCTCGCCTCAAGGTCTCTATCAGTCTCTACGGTCCGACCGAGATCTCGGCCGGACGGCCGAGGTCGAGTATCTCGCTATTTAGCCCCCAAATCTTAGCCTGAGCATCGTGTCTGGTGTAGGCAGACTCTAAACCCCACGTCCTCGTCACTAAATACGACACCAAGGTCAAAATCTGACCAAAAGTTTAGTTTTCAATACCAACTCTATGTTCTAATCATAAATGGAATGATATAAAATATGTTGTGAAAAGAGATACATGAGAGATTACGCTAGATTCCAGAACAGATACAGTACAAGATGCTACGCTATGAGAGAGTGACAGAGCAATCTAACAAGCAGGTTTTGAACATTCTGGTCCTCAGTGAAGTAATGAAAGCATAGTATCTATGAAAGTGAATGGCTACACCTTGGAGTCTAGCGTCAGGCTATTAATACAGATAAACCGTCTTAAATTGCATACTTTTGTTTCTTCGACAAATGCCCTTCATCGTCATCTACAGTGGCTCGTTCAGGAGCCGTTTTTTCTAGCTTGTCCGGAGACATTCGGACGATCTTGAAATCGTCCATCACAATCAGGCGAAGATACGCAATGAATCGCGCATGAAGGTTAGGGGATACGCATATGATAGACTGTGGGTTATCGGCTTCCTTGGCTTTGTATTCCTTCACAATCAATTGACGCACGTAACCCAAAGCCATAACGAAGTCTTCGAAATAGCCAGGCATGCATTTCATATACTTATCGTGGAATCCTAATTTTTGTAGAAAGTTTTGGCGATCCGCTGACCACAAGACTCCAGAAAAGATATTTTTCCGATTCGTCCTACGAGTTACAATATCTCCTCGATCAAGGAGTTCATCCTTCTTCTCAAAAGAAAACAACGCCCAGATTACGGCCCACCAAACGGACTCGATATCATGTACATGTATCTCTATAAATGTGAAAATTACTGTCTTTCATCTAGTCACGTTTCATCACAAACCACCATCTACCTTTAGCTCTGTAATTTCTATCTCGTCCTCAAGCTAGTGTCCGCATCCGATTATGGTAAACCAGGATAATATACCCATACCTGCATCTCTGCACGCGAATTCTCAAATACGTCCTTATACATGCAATGACGATAACAGTGAGAAGAGCTCTTCAAAGTATTCGAAACTAGATCTACCATACTCATCCATCATGAAAGAGACTCAGATTTCCAATGATATCAAGGAGAAAGCAGGTATGTTCTTCCACTAGCATATACATTATTATTGACAGAACAATCATTTGATGAATATATTTATATCATAGATTCGCACCAAGTTTCCACTGATTCTAAGTGGGATCTACCAGATACTCTCGCCGCTGCATCAGCATATTTAGAGACTAGTTCGCGAGATAATCTCATTATGAACAAGGACAGTATTATACAACTGACATCAACACGAGATACATCTTCTGGTCATTGCAAGATACATCGGTTCATGAACTGTATCGATCCTCCAATACATCATGTATCTGATGAGTATCTCTTCGGACATGTCCTACCACCGCTCCGGCGAGACTTGGACATTGAAAGGGTATGTAATGAATTGAAGAGGAGTGTAGGACCAGCTAAGTGTTTGGCCGGTCGTAGTGCATTTATAATGCACTTTCTAACTCGCCCGAGAAGTCCATTGCTACTACTCGGCCGCGCGCCTCGTTCATTTCTCTTACTATTTAGCTTCACTTTCTACTCTTACTCGAGGGTAGGGTTCGTTTATACGACCCCCTCGTTTCTGACAGCTTAAACCCTTCGTCCAGTCGCATATAGCCACCTGGACACCATGCTTTCCTTATTATCTAACCTTTATCTCGCGTTTTGCTATATAAGCCTCCAGACTTGAGGCCGTAGTTAATCAGTTAATTCCTAGCTACTCCCCTCGGTCGCTATCTTTCTACACCCCCCCCCCGAGTAGCTCTCTACTAGTCTTCTGTACTCTTTATCTACTTCTCAGCTGCTTTATTAGGCTGCCCGGGCGCGCTTGTAACGCTCTGACCGTACCGCAAGTCGTCCGGGCGGACTGAAATACATATACTTTTACCTCAAAATCCAGCCTCGGTCGGGCTCTGTTCCATACGTTTCTACTACTTTTACTGGTCTGTGAAGTCTCAGCTTGCCTCGAGATCTCTATCAGTCTCTACGGTCCGACCGAGATCTCGGCCGGACGGCCGAGGTCGAGTATCTCGCTTTTTAGCCCCCAAATCTTAGCCTGAGCATTGTGTCTGGTGTAGGCAGACTCTAAACCCCACGTCCTCGCCACTAAATACGACACCAAGGTCAAAATCTGACCAAAAGTTTAGTTTTCAGGAGACATACTCTTATAAGTATGGGGGATGGGATATACAGATGGAAGGGCCTGATAACGAGCAGGAAGAAAGATAGTAAGAAAGAAATGGCTATAGGGGAGAAAATCAGAAATATTATAGCAGCACTTGAATATGAGGCACGTTTAGCGTTATCAGATGGGTCACAGAATACGTTGGAATTTAATGCAAACAAGAATCGAATATCATTGTCTGCAGATACCGATATAGACGCTGCACTATTCGTCACTGACCAAACAGGGAAACATGAAAATAAGAGATATTGGAATGATATTGCCGTTCCTATCTTGTTCAGTGATGGTAAACATGATAATTATTGTGATGTGAGTCAGAGCTGGTCATAGTGTTATTCTCTAACTCTAATATCCGGAGTAGGATATTGGTGAAATTGTTCACTGCATGCAACATATGATGGCACATGATCTCTGCCGAAGATTCGTATACGGGATTCAATTCAGAAACGGATCTATGCATGTATGGTTCATCTCAAGAAGCTCGATACTCGTCAGTAATGGAATCGACCTCGATAAAGTATGCACTTTCTTTCACTTATACACACTGATACTAAGTGAAGTATGTGTAGGACCACGAGAGTGTTATCAGGATATTTCTCTCTTTGTTATATGCATCTAAATCAGATCTTGGATGGGATCCGACCATTTCTACAGAGCTCGTCAGTGGTAAACGTATCCATACGATCGATGTTTCTGGTACTCGAGTCGTGACAGATGCGACCAAGAATATTTCAGACTCAAAAGCTCAGAACATCATTGGATCGGGTACGCGTATCTACTTGGCCAAAAGGATTGTTGATGGAAAGCAAGCTGAGGAGGTTGTAATCAAAGATGTCTGGCTCGAAGATGGGCGAGTTCCTGAACATGAAATCCGTGCTCAGATTGTGAATGACATTGCTGACGCTGAAGACCAGGAGTATGTGAGAGAACATGTCCTTGCACCGATAGCATATGGGAAAGTCAAAGTGGGAAATACCGAGGACCATACGGAGAAGGTTATGCTTCGCGGGAAATCACCCGATTATACTCGTCGGTATAAAATCCCGATTCCGCCAGAGCTTGCCTCCAATAAGGGTACAACTGAAGTACAACATGAAAATAAGGAAGTTATCGAGTATACACGGCAGACTCCCCAAGTCCGTGAGGATAACAAGAGTAAGAGCTACCCGCACCGCTATCATTACCTGGTTTTGTACAAGGAGGTTGCGACCCCGTTTTATAATCTGAGCCACAGTATGGATATCCTACTTGTGACGATTGACGTGCTTGAGAGTAAGCATTACAACCTTTCGGATCACCTGTTAATAATTCTGACCATATACAGCTCTTCGACGCATAAATGAGGCAGGATGGGTGCACCGAGATATAAGTGGAGGTAATATCTATCTATACGTAGATCCCATCACAAATAGGAAGCGAGGAATGATCGGGGACCTAGAGTTTGCTAAGAGAGCAGGAGATGGTGCTAGATATGATATTCGGACGGTATGCATCTGTTTTATATCAGGATTCTCGTTTATCTGATTAGTTATATAGGGAGCACCTGATTTCATGTCAATTGAGATAGCAGCCGAAGAATATCTGTTCGGGAGGAAAAGCCAGCCAAAGAATGACGAAGAGTTAGTGCGAGAGGAAAGAGAAAAACATAAGATTTTAACTGCGGGATCCAGTAATAATGGTATTTTCTATAATTATATTCATGATATCGAATCCGTCTGGTGGATCGCAATTTGGGCAATCTTTTCATTCGAGAAAAGGACGCTATCAGTCGACGATACTCTCAGTCAGGAGAAACTTTCTGCTCGTAAGACGAATCGGTCGCGTCTCTTCTCTGGGATTGTGGATTCAGGGAAACGTAGAAGTTTTCTTTCAGTTCCTAAAACTTACGATGAAGATGTCCGATGCATTCCAGATTATTTCCTCGACTTAAAGTCAATGTTGGGTGCAATACGTAGTAAAATTGTGCAGGAATACGAAGCCAAGGAAGCCGACGTGAACGACTCACACCCTATCAAACTCGGGGCAACAGAGCTCCACGCAAAGTTCATCAATTTCCTTCGACAAGTCGAGATTGATGACTTTGACATTATATACGTATCCCCGGATAAGACCGATAAAACAGCCGTTAAACGAGTCACAGCTGGAGATGATGGAGGTCATCTGTCGAAGAAACAAAAGTATGCATTTTAATATGGTTAGTCTGTATTCATAGCCTGACGCTAGACTCCAAGGTGTAGACATTCACTTTCATAGACACACTGCTTTCATTACTTCACATAGGACCAAAATGTTTGAAACCTGCTTGTTAGATTGCTCTTCTTATCGCACTGCTGTTCGCATTGCTCTGTCACTCTCTCATAGCGTAGCATATTGTACTGTATCTGTTCTGGAATCTAGCATAATCTCTCATGTATCTCTTTCCACAACACATTGTATATCATTCCATTCATGATTAGAACTTAGAGTTGGTATTATTAATGAATATATTTTTCTGATATCTTAAACAAGGAGCAAGGCAAAAACCCATCGCTCAATATTCTCATGAGCCACAGCTAGGACTACGGAACACTAGTTTGGTAGTGACAATCAGTTTTAGTGTTAATCTACCCACAGAAAGTCCTAATTTGAGACTCGATTATTATAGATTCATTTTTCAAGGCATTATCTTGTTCCTTGCATGTCTCTAATCCTTTCGGAATTACGACATTTACGGAAGTAGAACATTCATAGAATAATAACGTTTGATCGAGGTAGCCCTTGTCTCAAACAGATCATCATGAGAAGACTAGTAATAAGATGGAGTTGAACTAACTATGCAAATCCTCGTAGAGATATAGCGGTAGAGACTTAGCCAATACTCGTAAGGAAAGATCCACATAGCAACTTGGATCGACACCAGTATCATTAGAGAATAGAGATACTGCTATGGGTCTTAGGTAGTTTCGATATAGAAAGGTAGAAGATAACAGTAGTGGTGACCAAAAGTTTAGTTTTCAACGAGTGGATCATAATACTAAGAATCGATGGTGGTTTGTACTAAAACGCGAACGGCTTCTTCCATTAGATGGTGACGTCATCTGAGCCCTTTACAGTTTCAAGAAGATTTCCACAGAAGGACGGCTCTTGCCCCGATTTGGATAGTCTGAGGAGATACGTTATACTAATAGGGTGAAGTCGAATATGCTTAGTACAAGTCATTGGTTCTTGAATAGTTAGATTTTCAGTTTAACTGTTGTTCTGAGGTTTATACTCGCACTACATTTCAGCTCAAATTATCAACAGTGTTTCTTCCTATCATTATGTGTCTGTTGAATGTGTCTGTTACATGCTTATTACGTGACAAGTACCATTATTCATCTAATGGATCCAAGCCGTGACTAGTCGCGTTTTAGTACAAACCACCATCCATTCTTAGTATCATGATTCCCATCCGTTCTTGCTGGTCCTTGCATCCGGATATGGTGAGCCGGGATAACACACCTAATCCTACTTCTCTGGATGCCAATCTCATAGACCGTGCTTGTATGCACAGTTTCGGAGGGAGCTCTTCGAATTATCCAGATGAGCTCTCGAATCCGATGTCAGATCCACCCTATTCAGCCAACATGAAAGAGACTCCGATTCCAGACCGAAGGAAAGAGCATGCAGGTTTGCTTTCCAGTTGAATTCTACATTGGCATCTAATATATACTCAACTAGATCACCTTTTCATAGATTGGAATCAAGTCTCTAGTCCCAAGTTTGATAAAGTATTATTGACGGGGTCTACATCTTCACATGTAGAGAATACACCGAACGATAAGATCAATACGCTTCGCAGTGAACTCCCCAATTATTCTCGACAGTATGAGATTCCGATTCCTTCAGAGCTTTCCTCCAAGAAGTTAATCGGGGTAAATAATAAAAATAAGGATGTCATTCAAGTCCGTGAGTATGACGAGAGAAAGAGCTACCCTCAATGCCATCATTACCGGGACTTGTACAAGGAGGGTGCAACCCCATTTTATAACTTGAAGAACAGTATGGATATTATACTTGTGCTGATTGATGTAATTGAAAGTGAGTATATTGATTTCCAGGACATCTGACAATAACTTCAACTGTATTCAGCTCTTCAGCGTATTCATGAATGGTAATCTTTGGTCACACGAGAGACCAAAGATATAGATCTGTGACATAACGATCGAAGAGTGACCAAGACGACTTAATCTCAGACAGTCAACTCAGAGATCGAGTAAAACAAGTCTTCACCAACTCAAACAAAGCCGAAGAACCGCAGAATTCAAAAGAAAAGGATGCCTCGTCGTTCTCGCCCTCTTGCAGACCCTCGCGGCAACACTATGCCCGATTTTTCGTCTCGCGGATATGCCCCTTCTCGCGCTCGCATTCGACGACAACTTAACTGCAGCAACGACGAAGCAGTTACTCAGCTACAGCACAATTGGCAAATGAACCAAGAAGACCTTCTTTCTCGCTGGCAACAACAAAATCCTGCTGCTTCTGACCTCGAACCATCCCCTGAGGCTATACAAGCGCCAACTGCGAGTGCCACTCAGTCAAATTACCCCCGGGTCTTCGTGTTCCCTCCCCTTCTCCACTTCTGACGATTCAACCCCCGAAGCTCATGACACAACAAGTGCTCATGAGCTAGCTCACCCTAACCCTGCAGCCACTAATGACCCTGACCCAACTCGTACTAACCTCGCAGGCATCCTGTCTCGCCTGCAGGTTCCCACTACCCATACCACGGGTGGCACTGTCCCTAACCCACTGGCACACTCACCTCAGCTATCCAGCCCTTCGCTGCCCAACCCTGTCTCCTCCATCAAACTTGGCCGCAGTGTGTATGAGCTTGATGGCGACCACTCGCTCGTCCCCTTACCTGTTCTCGACGAATTGCGTGGAATGAAACATGTAAAGCTTTGGTTCTTCACGGATGAGGGAATAGACAAGACCAGGGTTTTCAAAGACAAGGCAGGAAGGACCAATCGTTTTCAACTCCAATTTGACCCCGACCTCAACCGCATTGTCTCTGAGAATGAATATGAGGCCACTTTCAAGAACGCCCCTGACGATGCCACCCTGTCCCCTCATCAGGTAATCATTGCTGCGCCTCGTTTTCTTGACTGCATTCGCCATGTTAAGTGGGACCATGACATCGTTCAGATGTTCCACAATTTTTTCGATGAAGTTCGTCGTCATCATGAGGCTCGTTCGGCTCCCATTGACGGCTTTTACACACTCTCTGTTCACGTTGCTGAACTACGACTTCGTTTCCATGCCTCAGTCAAGCATGACCGCTTCGCTCCTTTATTATCGTTAAGCCGCACTGAGATGGATCGTATTCGTGATGAATTGCGTGAAAGACGTGACGCACGCAAGCTCATGTCTGACTCCTTGCGTCTCGCTTCTCGTGAGGTGCGTCCTTTTCCTTGACCTTATTCCTTATGGGCCTTTTCGCCCTTCCTTTCATCTTAGCCCTTACTCCTTTTCCTTCCCTTTTTCTTTCTTGTGTAACTTCCAATTCTCTTCTCGATCCTCAAATGTGTTCGTTCACTAAAACATTTCCGTTTACCCTGTTTCTCTTCCCTATTTCAGGCTCAGCGAAAACGGGAGCTAATTCTAGGGGCCCATTCCCCTTTATCCACTTCTGTAGAGCGTCGTGAGGTTGGCAGTGACATCAAGAACATACCCTCTCGCAAAAAGGATCGTCCTTCCAACTCCGCCTTCCAGTCTCTCTGCGTCGTCTGTCTTGGTCGCCACCCCCACAACTACCGTGCCTGTGGGTCCACATCTATTGCCCATTCCTCCCAACCTGCCTTTTCCAAGCGCGTCGGACGAGACAGTCGACTCCAAACCCAGGACGGACGGGACATTTGTGTCGCCTTCCAGCTTCAGGGCTGCTCCAACTCCCATGGCCTCCTCCACCTCTGTTCCGGGTGCGGCGCCCCTTCTCATGGCGCCCTACTCTGCCCTCTTGTCGCGGCTGCAAACCCCTCATCATCCCTTTAATCTTCCGCTCTGGCATGAACTCTTTTCTCGTTATTCTTTGTGTGCCAAGTATCCTTCTTTCCTTGCTTCACTCTCTCACGGTTTTCTTGTCGGCATTCCTTTCCTCCGGAACACTTTTGCGCCACCCAATTCCGTTTCTTTACCGCCTCTCCATAACGAACTTGTAGCCTTATTAGACCATGAATTTGTATCAAAACGTTACTTAGGTCCCTTTTCTCAAATAGAAGTTGAATCTTTTCTTGGCCCATTTCAAACCTCTCCGCTGTCGCTTGTGCCTAAACCCCACTCTGATAAGTTCCGTCTCATCCAGAACCTCTCTTTTCCTCATAATACCCATAGCACTCCCTCTATTAACAGTTTTATTACAGCTGACAATTACCCTTGTACTTTCGGTACTTTCCACATTGTGTGTCATATCATTAACTCCTTACCGCCTGGTTCTCAAGCTGCCACTCGCGATGTTCAGGATGCTTTTCGGACTGTCCCTCTACACCCTTCTCAATGGCCTGGTGTGGTTGTTCGGCTTCCTCACAATGATGCCTTTGCTATCAACACCCAAAACTGTTTTGGGCTCACCAGTGCTGGGGGTGTATGGGGTCAGGTCGCTGATGTTTTTTCTGACCTTTTGCGTGCCCATGGCATTGGTCCACTCACCAAATGGGTTGATGATTTTCTATTTTTCCGCGTGCCCTCATCTTCCTTACCCCTTCTCAACTCTGCTCGCCAGAAACTGGCACGAAGTGTCCAGTGCCGCCAGCACAAGTCCAGGCTGTTTTATGCTGGCCCCACTCTCCCAGATGGTTCCATCTCCGAATATGATGAGGATTTTCGGTTTCCACTAACCATCCATAACCACACTGACGGTTTCCACTACAATGCCAGCCACCTCGACGCCTTTGCTGCACAGCTCGGCATGCCATGGAAGGTCAGCAAAAGTACTCACTTCAGCCACCAGGTTATCTTCCTTGGGTTTCTATGGGACCTAACCACACGCACTGTCCAACTCACCAATTCCAAGCGCACCAAATACTTACAGGCCTTACACGAGTGGCGTGCTCGGCGTTTCCACACTCTTACTCAAGTTCAATCCCTTTACGGAAAGCTTTTACACACTTGCTATGTGATTCCTGCTGGACGTGCATACTTAACAAATTTTGAACGTATGATACCCACTTTTGGCAACCATCCTGACCGCCCTCATCGTCCGGTTCGCGGCATTGAAGGGGATCTCTCATTTTGGCAGAACACTCTGGTCTCCCATTCTCTCTCTCGGTCTATTCCCACCTTCGAAGCTTACTCTAATCTACATCTTTATTCCGATGCCAGTTCTTGTGGCATTGGCCTTGTCATCAATGATTCTTGGGCTGCCTTTTCTTTCTCTCCCTCCTTTTCTCCGGATAATCGGGACATCGCTTGGGCTGAGGCCCTCGCTATTGAACTGCTGCTTCATGCTCTTCTGTTCTTTCCATTCACTGCAGCTCGGTTTCTAATACACTGTGACAACCAATCTGTTACAGAGGCATGGTCTAATGGACGCAGTCGCAACAAGCATGTTAACCAGGTGTTTCAGCGAATTTTCACATTCTGCCACTCTCATAACTGGGCTCTTCAACTGCTATATACGCCCAGCGTTGAAAACCTGGCTGATCCACCTTCACGTGGTATTCCTTTATCTACTGCCACCATGCCCCTTTTCCACTTACCTTCACACTTTCAACATGAACTCCTCAGACAGCTCGAACCACAGCCTCATCTTTTCTCTTCCCGCCTTCACACATTATCTTCAATCTCGGACCCACCTGCCTCCGACCTCTTGCCTTTCGCCTATGAACAGTGGTAATTTATCTTCAACTACTTTGCGTCCTCCCGTTCCTGCTTCTCAGCGGCTCATCTTGTGGCAGCCCCCTCTCACAATTACCTCCAATTTGCCTCTGCACATACGTACTCAACGTCGAAACGTTGCAATAGCGGCTTATGCTACAAGTACTCTTACAACGTATGGCACTGGCCTAGCAAAATTTCACTCATTTTGCGACTGCATTGGTGAACCCAAACTAACTCATGCACCGGTCTCTTCTGTTCTTTTATCTGGATTCATTGCCTCGCTTGCTCAAAATTATTCTAAGAGTTCTATTGTAAACTTTGTAGCAGGTCTCAAAGCGTGGCATATAATAAATGAGCTTCCTTGGACTGTTGATGAGCTTCAAGTTCGGACACTTTTAAGAGGTGCTGAAAAGCTTCAACCACCTCCTCGCCCGAAACGTGAACCTGTTTCTGTCTCTGATTTAGACGAAATAGTACAGCAAATGAATCTGAAAGATAGTCTTTATGCAGCAGTCGCTAGTTGTCTTACCACAATTTTCTTTTCCTGCTCTAGAGTCGGCGAATTCACTGTCAGAGCTGAGCATGAATTCAATCCATCTAAGCACATCACTGTACTCAATGTATCTGTCCAGGCTGATCGACAAGGCAATCGTGTCTCCGCCTTCTTTCTCCCTGTAACTAAGGTCAAAAATACTGGCGAAACTGTCTTCACTGCTGCGCAAAAAGGTGCCTCTGACCCCGAGTCCCTCCTTATGAACCATCTTCAGATCAATGAACCTAAACCAGACGAACACCTTTTCACATACACTGACAATGCGTGTAGAAAACTGCTCACAAGAGAAGTTTTCTTAAAAACTGTTAAAAGGCATGCTGAAATGAGCCAGGTCGACTTTCGAACTGGTCATAGTTTACGTATTGGGGCCACTTTAGAGTATCTTCTCCGTGGTGTTCCTTTTGAAGTTGTAAAACAAATTGGCAGATGGTCCAGCAACTCTTTCACTTTATATTTAAGGCAGCATGGAAGAATTTTGGCCCCTTATCTTCAAGAAACACCCAGCCAACATTTCTCGCTCATACATTTGCAAAATGCGCCAGTAAGATAGCTCCTTATACGTTGGGATGTTCTTCCGCCCGCGTCGCATAACGACTTATATCATGGGTGGTCGGAAGAGGAATACTCAGCGTAGAAGACGGAGCCAAGTTTGCTGTCATCCCAAATCTTCAAACTTATTAGAATAATAATTTATTTTAAGTAATATATTTTCGACAATGAGAAAAGTAGTCACAGATGGTAATCTTTGGTCACACGAGAGACCAAAGATATAGATCTGTGACATAACGATCGAAGAGTGACCAAGACGACTTAATCTCAGACAGTCAACTCAGAGATCGAGTAAAACAAGTCTTCACCAACTCAAACAAAGCCGAAGAACCGCAGAATTCAAAAGCCCGCCCTCCCTCCCTTTGTCTTTTCTTCTATAGTACTTCTAAAGTACGTGCAGTAATCCTCCACTACCCCAGGAATACTCAGCGTAGAAGACGGAGCCAAGTTTGCTGTCATCCCAAATCTTCAAACTTATTAGAATAATAATTTATTTTAAGTAATATATTTTCGACAATGAGAAAAGTAGTCACAGAGCAGGATGGGTGCACCGAGACATAATTGGAGGAAATATCTATTTATATGCAGATCCTATCACAAATAGGAAACGGGGAATGATTGGGGACCTAGAGTTTGCGAAGAGAGCTGGAGATGGAGCAAGATACGATATTCGGACGGTATGCATTTGTGATATAACAAAACTCTTTTGTATCTGATATGTTTTACAGGGAGCACCTGATTTTATGGCAAATGAAATAGCTGCTGAGAAACATCTATTCAAGCCAGACTCTCAACCGATACGGGCAGAGAGTATAGCAGAGAAAGCAAAAGCGATAAGAAACAGCTACAGAAATAAACGTTCGGTGCCCAACCCTTCTGGCATTTTTTATAATTATATTCATGATATCGAGTCGGCCTGGTGGGTCGCTATCTGGGCATTGTTCTCGCTCCAGAAAAAGAATTTATCAGGCGATGATATCCTTGATCTGGACAAAGCTACTACACGTAGGGAAAAACGTGGCTGCCTCTTCTCTGGAGCTATCTCATCTACATTTTGCGAACATTTCCTCGCAATCGATGGGACTTACGATGAATATGTTCAATGTACTCCCGACTACTTTCTCGACCTAAGATTAATGTTGAACGGAATACGTGAGGAAATAGTGAGAGAGTACAAAGCCAAAGAAGCCAATAACCCCAGCTCCACTAGACTCGAATTGACTGATCTCCATACAAAGTTCATCGGCTTCCTTCACCAAGTCCAGATAGAGGAGTTTAATGTATCTTACGTATCAAAGACCAAGACCGAGAAACTGGCCTCTAAACGAGTCACCGTAGGAGATGACGAAGGGCATTTGTCGAAGAAACGGAAGTGTGTATTTCACCGCAGCTGATCTATATTCATGACTTGACACCAGACTTCAAGACATAGGAAACCTCTATCATAGATAGTGTACTTTTCTTATCTCACTGAGGACTAGAAAGTCCAGAACCCGCTTGTCAAATTGCTTTTCTTACCGCATCTCTGTTCGCATTACTCTATAACTCTCTCATAGAGTAGCATCTTGTACTGTATCTATTCTGGAATCTAGCATAATCTCTCATGTATATATTTTCACATCATATTGTATATCATTCCATTTATGATTAGAACTTAGAGTTGGTATTGTTAATGAATAGATTTCTGTGATATCTTAAACAAGGAGCAAGTCAAAAACTCATCGCCCAATATTCTCATGAGCCACGACTAGACTACGGTACATTCGTTTGGTAATTTCGAGATAGAAAGGTAAATGATATTAGCATTAGTGGTGATATATATCAAATTTGAAAAAGATACATCATATAAGTTTGAGTTATACACTGCTTAAGCATTCTACTTTCCCTTGAGAGTCAAAACGCGATATACATACTAAGATCTCGAAATTAACAATAAGATATAGAAGCTGTTAAAATCTTAATTACTATCATGGCTGTGTAACTCTATAATCTCGCTTAATTGTTGATTCTGTCTTCTTTGTACTCTCAGTTTGTCGCTCGGTTCTATGAGTTGCATACCGTTCTCTAACTCACGCCCCAGTTCTTTCTTGCAACGGCACGTCTTCTTATCATGAACACGCCTTTATATGTCTGTTAGAAAGTATCTATTACGTGTTTATTACATTTATCTCTATATATTGTCGGCCATTAATGGAACCGAGTCGTGACTAGACGTGATTTACCACAAACCACCATCTACCTTTAGTTCTGGGTTTTCATCTCTCTCCCCCATCCTGGTGTCTGTTTCTGAGTATGGTAAACCAGGACGAGACGGCTGATCCTGTATCTCTGGGTCTGAATTCTCTGTACTGTTCCCGTACGCGTAACGATTGCAATGACGGAAAGAGCTCTTCAAAGTATCCTGATGATCTCTCGAATCCCAGTTCAAATCTACCTTGCTCTTCTGTCATAAACGAAGCTCAAACTCTCAATCAGACGAAAGAGAATTCAAGTACGCTTTCCCACCATTAAATACAGCATTACCTACCACACACTCAACTAAATTATCTTTTCATAGATTTAAATCAGGTCTCTGGTCCCAGCTTCGATAATTTATCATTATCGGAGGCTGCATTTTCACATGATGAGGATACACCGAAATATAAGACCAAGATGAGTATGACAGAGAATATACAACGGAAATCCTCACTGGATATGGTCTCCGGATCTTTCGAGATATATCATAGAGAGATTATGGATACTATCGGAAGATCAGTATATCATGTATCTGACAAGTATCTCTTCGAGCATGTTCTACCACCACTTCGTCGAGGTCTGGATATCGAAAGGGTATGTAAAGGAATGAAGAGGAGACACATTCTTAGGAACATGGGGAAAGGTAGATACAGATGGAAGGGAGTAGACATGTCTAAGAAGAGAGATAATCACAACAGCATAGCCATAGGGGAGACGCTGCAGAGTATTATAACAGCACTGAAATACGAGGCGAATAAAGTGTCATCAAATAGATCATGGAACACACTAGCTTTTGAGTCAGGAGACAATGAAATATCATTGTCTGCAGAGACCAATATAGACGCTGCACTACTCCTCACTGACCATACAGGGAACCATGGTGTTAAGAGGAATTGGTATGACATCGCCATTCCTATCTTGCTCAGTGATGGTGAACATGATGATAATTGTAATGTAAGTCACAAATAGTCGTATTGATATTCTCTAATTCTGATATTTGGAGTAGGATATTGGACAAATTGTTCACTGCATGCAACATATGATGGCACATGATCCCTGCCGAAGATTCGTATACGGGATTGAATTCAGCAACGGATCTATGTATGTATGGTTCATCTCAAGAAGTTCGATACTCGTCAGTAATGGAATCGACCTCGATAAAGTATGCACTTTCTTTCACTTATACATACACCGATACTAAGTGAAGCATGTGTAGGACCACGAGAGTGTGATCAGGATATTTCTCTCTTTGTTATATGCTTCTTTATCGGATCTTGGATGGGATCCAAGTATATCTACGAGACTTGTCGATGGAGAGCGTGTTCATACAATCGATGTTTCTGGTATCCGTGTACAAACAGACGAGTCAATGGCACTCTCTCTTCAGCGATCGAAGATGATCCTCGGTTCAGGAGCCCGTATTTACAAAGCTCATAAGATTATCGATGAAAAAAGAGCTGAGCTACTTGTTCTGAAGGATTACTGGATAGAAGACGGGAAGATTCCTGAGTGTTTGATACGGGAGCGAATTCTGAGAGATATTGAAGATGAGAATGACCGGGAGTATGTTGATGAACATATTCTCACCCCTCTAGCGTATGGGAGGGTTAAGGTAGGAGACATTGATGATCATACTGAGATGATGATGCTTGGAGAGAAGTCACTAGATCTCTCAGAGCGGATCGGTTCATTGACTCCTGTAGAGGTTGTGTCTAAGAAGATGATAATCGGGTCAGAGAATGAGCATAATGATACTGAGAGTCAGACACCTCGAGCCCGGGAAGGTAATCAAGAGAAGAGGGACATCCATCGATATCATTACCGGATATTGTACAAGGAGGTTGCGACCCCATTATATGACCTGAAGAACAGTATGGATATCATACTCGTGTCAATTGACGTGCTTGAGAGTAAGTATTATAATTTCTGGAACACCTGGTGATAATACTGACCATATCTAGCTCTTCGGCGTATTCATGAGGCAGGATGGGTGCACCGAGACATAAGTGGAGGAAATATCTACTTATATATAGATCCTATCACAAATAGGAAACGGGGAATGATTGGGGATTTAGAATTTGCGAAGAGGGCCGGAGAAGGGGCCAGATATGATGTTCGAACGGTATGTACTTTATCATATATCATTACAAGATTCTGCTTATACTGACAACTCAGCCATAGGGCACACCTGATTTCATGGCAATTGAAATAGCAGACCAAGATTATCTTTTTAGATCCGAGCAACCAAGTCAATCGACAGACACTGAAGCGGATACTGATGCAGAGATGCGCGCGAATGAAGCCAGACAGGAGATTCTTAAATCGGAGTTGGATCACAATGGTATTTCTTACAATTATATCCATGATATTGAATCTGTATGGTGGGTCATGATCTGGGCGCTGTTCACGTTTGAGAAGGAGGGTGAACTTCTTGATCGAGGGGATATTGTCACCCGTAGGAGGATTCGGAAAAATCTCTTCTCTGGAATCTTAAAGTCAACGGACCGCCGAAAATTTCTCGAAAGACTTGAAATATACGACAATTACGCCAAGAGCATTCCCAACTACTTCTACAGCATCAAAGCAGCGCTGGATCTTGTGCGGAAGAAGATTATAAAGGAGTATCGAGCCAAGGAAGTCAAGAACCCGCAGTCTATCAAATACACATCACCGAAACTTCATGCCCGATTCATTGCTTACCTTCGCCATGTCAATATGGAGAGCTTCGCTATTGTCCGCATGTCTCCCGATAAACCAGAAAACAATCAACCGAGATTATAGCGTTACTCAGCCATGATAGTAGTCCAAATTTTAACAGGTTCTACATTTTATTTTCAAACTTGAGTCCATACTATTTGTATAATTGTCTGTGACACTCAAGGGAAAGTAGTATGCTTGAGTAGTGTATATCTCAAACTAGTATGATGCAATTTTTTAAATTTGAAATATTTGGTATATCGCCACTACTAATATATTTTACCTTTCTATCTCGAAACTACCTGAGACTCATATCAGTACCTCTTCTCTCTGATGATACTGGTGTCGATCCAAGTTGCTATGTAGATCTCACCATACGATTATTGGCTAAGTCTGCCGCAGCCTCCAGACTTTAGGGCGTAGTCAACGAATCAATTCCCAATCAGTTCCCAGTTAATCCCCAGTCTATTCACCCCCCCCCCCGAGTAGCTCTCTACTAGTCTCCTGTACTCTTTATCTACTTCTCTGCTGCTTTATTAGGCTGCACGGGCGCGCTTGTAACGCTCTGACCGTACTGCAAGTCGCCCGGGCGGACTGAAATACATACACTTATACCTCAAACTACAGCCTCGGTCGGGGCTCTGTTCTATATGTTTCTACTACTTCTACTGGTCTGTGAAGTTTCAGCTCGCCTGCAGGTCTCTATTTCTCTCTACAGTCCGGCCAAAGTCTAGTTAATCGCTTTTTAGCCCCCAAATCTTAGCCTGAGCATCGTGTCTGGTGTAGGCAGACTCTAAACCCCACGTCCTCGTCACTAAATACGACACCAAGGTCAAAATCTGACCAAAAGTTTAGTTTTCAATACCAACTCTAAGTTCTAATCATAAATGGAATGATATAAAATATGTTGTGAAAAGAGATACATGAGAGATTATGCTAGATTCCAGAACAGATACAGTACAAGATGCTACGCTATGAGAGAGGGACAGAGCAATGCGAACAGAAGTGCGATAAGAAGAGCAATCTAACAAGCAGGTTTTGAACATTCTGGGCCTCAGTGAAGTAATGAAAGCATAGTATCTATGAAAGTGAATGGCTACACCTTGGAGTCTAGCGTCAGGCTATGAATACAGATAAACCATCTTAAATTGCATACTTTTGTTTCTTCGACGAATGCCCTTCATCGTCATCTACAGTGGCTCATTCAGGAGCCGTTTTTTCTAGCTTGTCCGGAGACATTCGGACGATCTTGAAATCGTCCATCACAATCAGGCGAAGGTAATGAATGAATTGCGCATGAAGCTCAGGGGATACGCATATGATAGACTGTGGGTTATCGGCTTCCTTGGCTTTGTATTCCTTCACAATCAATTGACGCACGTAACCCAAAGCCATAACGAAGTCTTCGAAATAGCCAGGCATGCATTTCATATACTTATCGTGGAATCCTAATTTTTGTAGAAAGTTTTGGCGATCCGCTGACCACAAGACTCCAGAAAAGATATTTTTCCGATTCGTCCTACGAGTTACAATATCTCCTCGATCAAGGAGTTCATCCTTCTTCTCAAAGGAAAACAACGCCCAGATTACGGCCCACCAAACGGACTCGATATCATGTATGTAATTATAGAAAACACCATCATGTTCGGAGCCCGATCTTCGTTCTTTGCGTTTAGCTCTTCCAGCGCGCATAACTGCATTTGCGTCGAATCCAGCTTCAGCCCCTATCAGCTCCTCAGGTCCAAAAAGATATGCCTGGTTTGCTATTTCAATTGCCATAAAGTCAGGTGTACCCTATCAATGTGTTGTCAGACTAAGCAGGAGCTTATAATGATATAAGATCAAGTATATACCGTTCGAACGTCGTATCTGGCCCCTTCTCCGGCCCTCTTCGCAAATTCTAAATCCCCAATCATTCCTCGTTTCCTATTTGTGATAGGATCTGTATATAAGTACATATTTCCTCCGCTAATATCTCGGTGCACCCATCCTGCCTCATGAAGACGCCGAAGAGCTAGATATGGTCAGTATCATCATCAGGTGTTCCAGAAATTATAATACTTACTCTCAAGCACGTCAATTGACACAAGTATGATATCCATACTGTTCTTCAGGTCATATAATGGGGTTGCAATCTCCTTGTACAATATACGGTAATGATATCGATGGATGTCCCTTTTCTCTTGATTACCCTCCCGAGACCGTGGTGTCTGATTCTTAGTATCATTATTCTCCTTCTCTGATCCGATCATCTTCTTCTTAGATAAAAGATCCACAGGATTCAATGAATCGATTTGATCTGAGCAGTTAAATGATTTCTTTCGAAGCATCATCAACTTGGTATGATCATCAGTGTTCCCTGCCATGACTCTTCCGTAAGCTAAAGGGGTAAGAATATGTTCATCAACATATTCCCGATCCTCGTCGTCAACAATATCTCTCAGAATTTTCTCCCGTATTAAACACTCAGGAATCTTCCCGTCTTCTATCCAGTAATCCTTCAGAGCAAGGAGCTCAACTCTTTTTTCATCGATAATCTTATGAGCTTTGTAAATACGGGCTCCTGAACCGAGGATCATCTTCGATCGCTGAAGAGAGAGTGCCATTGACTCGTCTGTTTGTACACGGATACCAGAAACGTCGATTGTGTGAACACGCTCTCCATCGACAAGTCTCGTAGATATACTTGGATCCCATCCAAGATCCGATAAAGAAGCATATAACAAAGAGAGAAGTACCCTGATCACACTCTTGTGGTCCTACACATGCTTCACTTAGTATCAGTGTGTATAAGTGAAAGAAAGAGCATACTTTATCGAGGTCAATCCCATTACTGACGAGTATCGAACTTCTTGAGATGAACCATACATGCATAGATCCGTTGCTGAATTCAATCCCGTATACGAATCTTCGGCAGGGATCATGTGCCATCATATGTTGCATGCAGTGAACAATTTGTCCAATATCCTACTCCAAATATCAGAATTAGAGAATAACACTATGACCAGATCTGACTCACATCGCAATAATTATCATGTTTACCATCACTGGACAAGATAGGAACGGCAATATCATTCCAATATTTCTTATTTTCATGTTTCCCTGTACGGTCAGTGACGAATAGTGCAGCGTCTATATCGGTATCTGCAGACAATGATATTCCATTCTCATTTGCCTTGAAATCCAGCGTATTCTGTGACCCATCTGATAACGCTAAATTTGCCTCATATTCAAGTGCTACCAAAATATCTCTCAGTTTTTCCCCTATAGCTACTTCTTTCTTACTATCTTTCTTCCTGCACGTTGTCAGACCCTTCCATCTGTATATCCCATCCCCCATACTCATAAGAGTATGTCTCCTCTTCAATCCATTACATACCCTCTCAATGTCCAAGTCTCGCCGGAGCGGTGGTAGGACATGTCCGAAGAGATACTCATCAGACACATGATATATTGGAGGATCGATACAGTTCATGAACCGATGTATCTTGCAATGGACGGAGGATATATCTTGTGTTGATGTCAACTGTATAATACTGTCCTTGTTCATAATGAGATTATCTCGCGAACTAGTCTCTACATATGCTGATGCAGCGGCGAGAGTATCTGGTAGATCACACTTAGAATCAGTGGAAACTTGAAGCGAATCTATGATATAAATATATTCGTCAGATGATTGTTCAGTCAATAATAATGTATATGCTAGTGTAAGAACATACCTGCTTTCTCCTTAATATCATTGGAAATCTGAGTCTCTTTCATGATGGATGAGTACGGTATATCTAGTTTCGAATACTTTGAAGAGCTCTTCTCATTGTTACTATCGTTGCATGTATAAGGACGGACTAGAAAATTCGCGTCCAGAGATGCAGGTATGGGTATACCATCCCGGTTTACCATAATCGGGTACGGACACTAGAGCGAGGACGAGATAGAATTTACAGAGCTAAACGTAGATGGTGGTTTGCGATGAAACGTGACTAGATGAAAGAGAGTAATTTTCACATTTATAGAGATACATGTAATAAACACGTAACACTGTTTAGCAGACACATAAGGATGTGATAATGATAGAAAGAAGTGCGATTGTAAGAATGAACTTGAGCGTAATTTGGAGAATGGTTATGCAGCTCATAGGATAAAAAGAGACATCCTGAGATTGCAAAGAAGATAGAAACATAAAAAACAAATATGTGAACCGACGATACAGTTGCGCCGTGACCTTAGTGATGAATAAACGTAACAACCTTCCATCTCTTATTCTCAACTTCAAGACCTTACTCCAGTATTTGTCAGAGAGGAAGAGATATAGCGTGCTTACAGTGAATGGATAGCTCTGGGTAATGTCATGTATCTCACTATCAATACACAAAATATGTTCTTTATTGAATCACTACCACTGATAATATCGAATGCCCTTCTATTTCGAGCCTTTCTGGCATTAATTCTCATGTCTCTTTGTACTGTATGCTGCTGGCATTGCATTCATTATGTATGCTGGCTCTATCAAACGAGCACTCCTGAGCTCAAGCTCTATGATAATAAGAAAGTACTTAAAGTATGCTCAGGGGTAAATCTACCAGCGGGCCCCTATAGTTAGTCTCTACAAGGTATTGCATATCCCGTTCAGCCCTAACTTGATATGCGTCTTATCATTCTTATCAAATTTGGACAAGGTCTGCCTTGATAGTGCTTGATTCTCTGTAATGGCTCTGCACCCGTAAACTCTATGAATCAGAAATGAGACTGTGATCTCACGGCATGTCTTTACCCTCTATAACTCTATCCCTGATCTTTAGAAAGTGCTATAAATATGCGAGCCCTGTACCTTTTGTCAAATCGGTTTGTTTGTGTGCACAAAAAGCGCCAAACTTTATAGTCGCCCTTACATAGTACACTATGTTTTAAATGCAGCCCTTGCGTATAATACCCTAAATATTTTAATTGTTTCAAAAAGAAGTAAAGCATACACGTGTATTGAGCTCACCGAATTTCGACGTAAGACTATACTTAAAACACTGACAGTCCAAAGACTGGTACTTCCTCGTCCAGCCCGATCCGTAAGATACTACAGTGTTAGTATAATCAATATGACTTAAAGTGAAACTTTGGGTGAATGAGGAGCTTCACATATACATGCGTACTTATGGGATCACGCTTCCTAGATCAGATACGGATCTCTCTTGCTTCAATGCCGAGTATTCTTCACAGAAGTACACGAGACAAGTTAATAACTACGACTTCAAAATCTATTATGTGAAACGCAGTTACTGATAGTGATTTAATTATACACTCTGAGTTATCAATCCAACAGTGAACCATCCTACACAGGGCTGTGCAAGTAATGCCATAAACAAAGAAAGTTGCAAACCACTTCAATGAAAAGTTGCTCAAATCAATATTCTCGAATTATCTACGCGAGGTTGAGTTGTGCTGCACAATGGTAGTTGAAGCTCTGCTGATACACAGTGACAGGTCCCATTATACCATGCATAGTCATCGCCTTTGACTGAACGAATACAATCAACTTGAATGAAAGTGGTGTCTACTATGTGTCTGTTGAATGTGACTATTACAGTGTTACGTGTTTATTACATGTATCTCTATAGATGTGAAAATTACTCTCTTTCATCTAGTCACGTTTCATCGCAAACCACCATCTACGTTTAGCTCTGTAAATTCTATCTCGTCCTCGCTCTAGTGTCCGTACCCGATTATGGTAAACCGGGATGGTATACCCATACCTGCATCTCTGGACGCGAATTTTCTAGTCCGTCCTTATACATGCAACGATAGTAACAATGAGAAGAGCTCTTCAAAGTATTCGAAACTAGATATACCGTACTCATCCATCATGAAAGAGACTCAGATTTCCAATGATATTAAGGAGAAAGCAGGTATGTTCTTACACTAGCATATACATTATTATTGACTGAACAATCATCTGACGAATATATTTATATCATAGATTCGCTTCAAGTTTCCACTGATTCTAAGTGTGATCTACCAGATACTCTCGCCGCTGCATCAGCATATGTAGAGACTAGTTCGCGAGATAATCTCATTATGAACAAGGACAGTATTATACAGTTGACATCAACACAAGATATATCCTCCGTCCATTGCAAGATACATCGGTTCATGAACTGTATCGATCCTCCAATATATCATGTGTCTGATGAGTATCTCTTCGGACATGTCCTACCACCGCTCCGGCGAGACTTGGACATTGAGAGGGTATGTAATGGATTGAAGAGGAGACATACTCTTATGAGTATGGGGGATGGGATATACAGATGGAAGGGTCTGACAACGTGCAGGAAGAAAGATAGTAAGAAAGAAGTAGCTATAGGGGAAAAACTGAGAGATATTTTGGTAGCACTTGAATATGAGGCAAGTTTAGCGTTATCAGATGGGTCACAGGATACGTTGGAATTTAATGCAAACGAGAATGGAATATCACTGTCTGCAGATACCGATATAGACGCTGCACTATTCGTCACTGACCGTACAGGGAAACATGAAAATAAGAAATATTGGAATGATATTGCCGTTCCTATCTTGTCCAGTGATGGTAAACATGATAATTATTGCGATGTGAGTCAGATCTGGTCATAGTGTTATTCTCTAATTCTGATATTTGGAGTAGGATATTGGACAAATTGTTCACTGCATGCAACATATGATGGCACATGATCCCTGCCGAAGATTCGTATACGGGATTGAATTCAGCAACGGATCTATGCATGTATGGTTCATCTCAAGAAGTTCGATACTCGTCAGTAATGGGATTGACCTCGATAAAGTATGCTCTTTCTTTCACTTATACACACTGATACTAAGTGAAGCATGTGTAGGACCACAAGAGTGTGATCAGGGTACTTCTCTCTTTGTTATATGCTTCTTTATCGGATCTTGGATGGGATCCAAGTATATCTACGAGACTTGTCGATGGAGAGCGTGTTCACACAATCGACGTTTCTGGTATCCGTGTACAAACAGACGAGTCAATGGCACTCTCTCTTCAGCGATCGAAGATGATCCTCGGTTCAGGAGCCCGTATTTACAAAGCTCATAAGATTATCGATGAAAAAAGAGTTGAGCTCCTTGCTCTGAAGGATTACTGGATAGAAGACGGGAAGATTCCTGAGTGTTTAATACGGGAGAAAATTCTGAGAGATATTGTTGACGACGAGGATCGGGAATATGTTGATGAACATATTCTTACCCCTTTAGCTTACGGAAGAGTCATGGCAGGGAACACTGATGATCATACCAAGTTGATGATGCTTCGAAAGAAATCATTTAACTGCTCAGATCAAATCGATTCATTGAATCCTGTGGATCTTTTATCTAAGAAGAAGATGATCGGATCAGAGAAGGAGAATAATGATACTAAGAATCAGACACCACGGTCTCGGGAGGGTAATCAAGAGAAAAGGGACATCCATCGATATCATTACCGTATATTGTACAAGGAGATTGCAACCCCATTATATGACCTGAAGAACAGTATGGATATCATACTTGTGTCAATTGACGTGCTTGAGAGTAAGTATTATAATTTCTGGAACACCTGATGATGATACTGACCATATCTAGCTCTTCGGCGTCTTCATGAGGCAGGATGGGTGCACCGAGACATAAGTGGAGGAAATATCTACTTATATATAGATCCTATCACAGATAGGAAACGGGGAATGATTGGGGATTTAGAATTTGCGAAGAGGGCCGGAGAAGGTGGAAAATATGATGCTCGAACGGTATGGTGTTTATCTTATATATTCACAAGCACCTGCTTATACTGACAGCTCAACCATAGGGCACACTTGACTTTATGGCAATTGAAATAGCAAACCAGAAATATCTTTTTAGATCCGAGCAATTAAGTCAATCCGAAGCAGACTTTGACGCAGAGATGCGCGCGAATGCAGCCAGATTTGAGATCTTGAGATCGAAGTCCGATAGTAATGGTATTTTTTACAATTATATCCATGATATTGAGTCCGTATGGTGGGTCATGATTTGGGCGTTGTTCACATTTGAGAAGGAGGGTGAGCTTCTTGATCGAGGGATATCGCCACCCGCCGGACGAACCGGAGATATCTCTTCTCTGAAGTCTTGAAGTCAACGGATCGCCGAGACTTTCTGGAAACATCAGGAGATTACAAAGATTGCGTCAAGTGCATTCCCAACTACTTCCTCAGCATCAAAGTTGCGCTAGATTTTGTGCGTGACATGATAGTGAATGAATACATAGCCAAGGAAGCCGATAACCCACAGTCTATCATATGTGTATCCGCTGAGCTTCATGCGCAATTCATTGATTACCTTCGCCTGATTGTGATGGACGATTTCAAGATCGTCCGAATGTCTCCGGACAAGCTAGAAAAAACGGCTCCTGAATGAGCCACTGTAGATGACGATGAAGGGCATTCGTCGAAGAAACAAAAGTATGCAATTTAAGATAGTTTATCTGTATTAATAGCCTGACGCTAGACTCCAAGGTGTAGCCATTCACTTTCATAGATAATATGCTTTCATTACTTCACTGAGGCCCAGAATGTTCGAAACCCATTTATTAGATTACTCTTCTTATCGCACTTCTGTTCGCATTGCTCTGTCCCTCTCTCATAGCGTAGCATCTTGTACTGTATCTGTTCTGGAATCTAGCATAATCTCCCATGTATCTCTTTCCACAACATATTGCATATCATTCCATTTATGATCAGAACTTAGAGCTGTTAATGAATAGTTTTCTCTGATATCTTAAACAAGAAGCAACCGATTAAGAACCTGAGGCAAAAATCCATCGCTCAATATTCTCATGAGCCACGACTAGGACTACGGAACATTAGCTTGGTAATGACAATCAGTCTGAGTGAAATGCTACCAACTGAAAGTCCTAAATTGAGACTCGATTATTATAGATTCGTTGTTCAAGGCATTATCTTGCTCCAGAAATGTCTCTGCTCCTTCCGAACTCACAACACTCGCAGAGGTAGAACATTCATAGAGAAATAACGTATGATCGAGGTAGCCCTTGTCTCAAACAGATGATCATGAGAAGAATAGTAGTAAGATGGAATTGAACTAACCATGCATACCATTGAAAACTAAAATTTTGGTCAGATTTTGACCTTAGAGTCGTATTTAGTGGCGAGGACTAGGGGTTTAGAATCTGCCTACACCAGACATGATGCCCTGGCTCAGTTTTATGGGCTAAAAAGTGACTAACCCAACTTCGGCCGGAGCGTAGAGAACGATAGCGACTATCAGAGAGCTACTTTGGAGGGGGGATATCAGATCGAGAGAGAATTGACTGATTTACTACAGCTTCAAGTCTGGAGGCTTCTATATCAAAACACGAGATCAAGGGTAGATAATAAGGGAAGCATGGAATACAGGTGGCTATATGCCACTGGACGAAGGTTTTAAGCTATTAGAAACGAGGGGGCCCGGGCCATATAAACGAACCCTATCCTCGGGTAAAAGGAGAAAGTGAAACTAAATAGTAAGAGAAATGGGTCAGACGTGCGGCCGAGTAGTAGCAATGGACTTCTCGGGCGAGTTAAAAAGTGCATTATTTCTTATCACTTAGCTGGTCCTACAACGTCATTTCCCTATGAATGTCCTACCCTTGCGAGTGTTGTGAATTCGGAAGGAGCAGAGACATTTCTGAAGCAAGACATTGCTTTAAATAGCGAACTTATAGTAATCGAGTCTCAAACAAGGGCTTTCGGTGGGTAGCATAACACTCAGACTGATTGTCATTACCAAGCCAATGGTCCATTATCCTAGTCATAGCTCATGAGAATATTGAGCGATGAGTTTTTGCCTCAGGTTCTCAGTTGGTTGCTCCTTGTTTAAGGTATCAGGAAAAATCTATTCATTAACAATACCAACTCTAAGTTCTAATCTTAAATGGAATGATGTACAGTAAGTTGTGAAAAGAGATACATGGGAGATTATGCTAGATTCCAGAACAGATACAGTACAAGATGCTACGCTATGAGAGAGGGACAGAGCAATGCGAACAGAAGTGAGATAAGAAGAGTAATCTAATAAATGGGTTTCGAACATTCTAGTCCTCAGTGAAGTAATGGAAGCGTAGTATCTATGAGAGTGAATGGCTACACCTTGGAGTCCAGCGTCAGGCTATGAACACAGATAAACCATATTAAAATGCATACTTTTGTTTCTTCGACGAATGCCCTTCATCGTCGTCTACAGTGGCTCGATAAGGATCCATTTTTTCTGGTTTATCGGGAGACATACGGACAATAGCGAAGCTCTCCATATTGACATGGCGAAGGTAAGCAATGAATCGGGCATGAAGTTTCGGTGATGTGTATTTGATAGACTGTGGGTTATCGACTTCCTTGGCTCGATACTCCTTCATAATCTTCTTCCGCACAAGATCTAGCGCTGCTACGTTGCTGGTGAAGTATTTGGGAATGCACTTGGCGTAATTGTCGTATATTTCTAGTCTTTCGAAGAAGTCTCGGCGATCCATTGCCTTTAAGGGTCCGTAAAAGAGATTTTCCCGATTAGTCCTACGAGTGACAGTATCCCCTCGATCAAGAACTTCACCCTCCTTCTCAAATGTGAACAGCGCCCAGATCATGACCCACCATACGGATTCAATATCATGGATATAATTGTAAAAAAAGCCTTTACGACCGGACACTGATTTTAGAATGCTAAGAAACGCATCTCTGGTTTTCTCCGCGCGCATCTCTGTATCAGTATCTGGTTCAGTGTCTGTCGACTGACAATATTGCCCGAATGTGAAAAAAAGATATCCCTGGCTTGCTATTTCAATTGCCATAAAGTCACGTGATCCCTATAGTTGAGTGTCAGTATAAGCAGGATCTTGTAATGATATATGGTAAGGTATATACCGTTCGAACATCATATCTGGCACCTTCTTCGGCCCTCTTCGCAAATTCCAGGTCCCCAATCATTCCCCGTTTCTTATTTGTGATAGGATCTGTATATAAGTAGATGTTTCCTCCACTTATGTCTCGGTGCACCCATCCTGCCTCATGAAGACGCCGAAGAGCTAGATATGGTCAGAAGTATTCTCAGATGTTTCAGAAGTTATAATACTTACTCTCAAGCACGTCAATCGTCACAAGTATGATATCCATACTGTTCTTCAGATTACAAAATGGGGTTGCAACCTCCTTGTACAAAACCCGGTAATGATAGCGGTGCGGGTAGCTCTGTCTCTTGTTATCTTCACGGACTTGGGGAGTCCGCCGCGTATGCTCGATGACTTCCTTATTCTCATGTTGAACTTCAGTTGTATCCTTATTGGAGGCAAGCTCTGGCGGAATCGGGATTTTATACTGACGAGAATAGTCGGGTGACTTCCCACGAAGCATAACCTTCTCCGTATGGTCCTCGGTATCTCCCACTTTGACTTTCCCATATGCTATCGGTGTGAGGGTATACTCTCTCACATACTCCTGGTCGTCAGCGTCAGCAATATCATTTACAATCTGAGCACGGATTTCATGTTCAGGAATTCGCCCATCTTTGAGCCAGACATCTTTGAGTACAACCTTCTCAGCTTTCTTCCCATCAACAATCCTATTGGCCAAGTAGATACGCGTACCCGATCCAATGATGTTCTGGGCTTTTGAGTCAGAGATATTCATGGTCGCATCTGTCACGACTTGAGTACCAGAAACATCGATCGTATGGATACGTTTACCACTGACGAGCTCTGTAGAAATGGTCGGATCCCATCCAAGATCCGATTTAGACGCGTATAACAACGAGAGAAATATCCTGATCACACTCTCGTGGTCCTACACATGCTTCACTTAGTATCGGTGTATGTATAAGTGAAAGAAAGTGCATACTTTATCGAGGTCGATTCCATTACTGACGAGTATCGAACTTCTTGAGATGAACCATACATGCATAGATCCGTTGCTGAATTCAATCCCGTATACGAATCTTCGGCAGAGATCATGTGCCATCATATGTTGCATGCAATGCACAATTTGTCCAATATCCTACTCCAAATATCAGAATTAGAGAATAACAATGCGATTATTTGTGACTTACATTGCAATAATCATCATGTTCACTATCACTGAGCAAGATAGGAATGGCGATGTCATACCAATTCCTCTTAACACCATGGTTCCCTGTATGGTCAGTGAGGAGTAGTGCAGCGTCTATATTAGTCTCTGCAGACAATGATATTTCATTGTCTCCTGACTCAAAAGCTAGTGTGTTCCATGATCTATTTGATGACACTTTATTCGCCTCGTGTTTCAGTGCTGTTATAATACTCTGCAGCGTCTCCCCTATGGTTATGCTGTTGTGATTATCTCTCTTCTTAGACATGTCTACTCCCTTCCATCCGTATCTTCCTTTCCCCATATTCATAAGAACGTGTCTCCTCTTCAGTCCTTTACATACCATCTCAGTATCCAGACCTTGACGATGTGGTGGTAGAACATGTTCAAAGAGATATTTATCAGGCACACGATATACTAATAATCCAACATTATCCATAATCTCCCTCTGATATATATCGTAAGATATGGAGATTATATTCAGTGAAGATTTCCGTTGTAGATTCTCTGTCATGCTCATTTTGATGATATCTTTCTCTGTATTTTCTACAAAAATATCACTAGTCGACTGTAGCACTGGTTTGGCACAGCTCGAAGGACCATAATCTTGATGCGAGTCTATAAGATATACAAGATGAGTGTTTACTAGGTAATATGAGGTGAAGGGATAATATACCTGCATTCTCCTTAGTCTGATTGGAGATCTGTGTCCCTTTCATGGTACCGGAGCGAGGTTGGTTTGGAAGTGAGTTCGGATGCTTATACTGGTACTTTGAAGAGCTCTCTCCATCAGAGCACGCACATGCATGGACTAGGGGATTGGCATCCAGAGATACACGTCCAGGTGTCTCACCATGGCGTACCATATTCGAATGCAGATACTAGAAGAGGGGACGATGAAGATTACCGTACTAAGGATTGACGGAGGTTTGGAGTATAACGCGACCAGTCACGGCCTGGCTCAACTGGATGAAAGACAGAGTTGGACACGTTTATAGAGATACATGTGATAAAAACGTAAGAGATGCATTAAACAGACTCACAATGAAATGATGATCACAAGAAGAAGTGCTGAACTACAGAACGGTGGTTTGGTGACTGGTACGTAACTCTCAGAAGAGAGAGATGTTCTGTCCTGAGTATAAATAATTCAGTCACATCAAGTATCCAATTACGTGAGATAGCGTTACAGTCACACAGCCGTGATAATAATCAGGATTGCAAACGCTTCTATATTTTACTTTAAATCTTGAGACCTTATTATGTATATTCGTCTGTAGAATTCAAGGAAAAGGTAAAAAGAGATACATGAGGGATTATGCAAGACTCCAGAACAGATACAGTACAATATGCTACTGATTGACTATATATTGGAGTCTAGAGTCGAATCATCATCATGAATAAAATGTATTTAAATACATTCTTTTGTTTCTTTGACATATGTCCCTCATCGTCTCCTACAGTAGCTTGTTTAAAGGCTATTTTTTCGGGTTTTTCGTGATACTTGTGGACAATAGCGAAGCTCTCCATATTGACATGGCGAAGGTAAGCAATGAATCGGGCATGAAGTTTCGGTGACGTGTACTTGATAGACCGCGGGTTATCGACTTCCTTGGCTCGATACTCATTCACAATTTCCTCCCGCACAAGATCCAGCGCTGCTGTGATGCTGAGGAAGTATTTGGGAGTGCACTTGGTGTAATTGTCGTATTTTTCTAGTTTTTCGAGAAAGTTCTGTCGTTTCGATGAATCCAAGACTCCAGGGAAGAGATTTTTCCGATTCGTCCTGCGGGTGACAATATCCCCTCGATCAACAAGTTCACCCTCCTTCTCAAGCGCGAACATCGCCCAGATCATGGCCCACCATACGGATTCAATATCATGGATATAATTGTAGAAAATGCCATTACGATCGGACATCGATCTCAGAATCTCAAGTCTGGCTACATTCGCGCGCATCTCTGCGTCAGTATCCGCTTCAGTGTCTTTCGGTTGTCTGGCCCTCTTCGCAAACTCTAGGTCCCCCTTGAGGACCCGTTGGAGTTGTGAAAAGGAGCAACCAGATGTGGCAACACAGAGGATAGGGTTTTAATCAGATAATTTAACGAGCCCTGCACCCCCCCCGCCCGCAGGGGCTTGCAGCAAGATCTACGATGCCCCGTTGAAGCTAGCTGCTAGCCCTGCGGGGGGAGGAAATATGTTAGGGCCCTTAGCTTAACTGGTAGAGTACCTCATTGTCAATGAGGGGTGTCCCAGTTCGCGCCCACCCGCCCCGAAGGGGACTACGAGTAAAGGGACTTGAACTCTTACAATCAATAATAATTATGAATACCTAAAATTCACCTGGCTACCATTTTGGCATACTCGTTTAACAGTTAATTTGCAGCACCTGCTAGCCCACCCCCTTTGGGGGCTAGTGCAAGATCTACGATGGTTTTATGATAAGGAGTAGAGTAATCGAAACTCTGTCCGTAAAGCTTAAGTTTACTGCTAAACCACTCAGCTAACCCCTTTAATACTTATTCCTACCCCCCTCCCTGTGCAAGACCCGAAGGGCTAGACCCCGTTGGGGCCCGTTTCCTGTTTGGGATAGGATCTGTATATAAGTACATATTCCCTTCACTTATGTCTAGGTTTACCCATCCTGCCTCATGGATACGCCGAATCATGGATACGCCGAAGAGCTGAATACAGTTGAAGTTATTATCAGATGTCGTGGGATTCAAAGTACTCACCTTCAATCACATCATTCAGCACAAGTATAATATCCATACTGTTCTTCAAGCTAGAAATGGAGTTGCACCCTCCTTGTACAAGTCCCGGTAATGATGGCATTGAGGGTAGCTCTTTCTCTCGTCATACTCACGGACTTGAGGTGTCTGACGAGAATATTGAATGACATCCTTATTTTTATTATTTACCCCGATTAACTTCTTCCTGGAGGAAAGCTCTGAAGGAATCGGAATCTCATACTGCTGAGAATAATTGGGGAGTTTACCGCTGTTCATATGCATCTTATTGTTTGGTTTACTCTCTACATGTGAAACTGTAGACCCAGTCAATGATACTATATCAAATTTGGGACCAGAGACTTGATTCCAATCTATGAAAAGGTGATCTAGTTGAGTGTATATTAGATGCTATTTTAAAATTCAACGGGAAAGCATACCTGCATGCACTTTCGTTCGGTCTGGAATCGGAGTCTCTTTCATGTTGGCTGAATAGGGTGGATCTGACATCGGATTCGAGAGCTCATCCGGATAATTCGAAGAGCTCTCTCCGAGGCTGTGTATACAAGCACGGTCTAGGAGACTGGCATCCAGAGAAGTAGGATTAGGTGTGTTATCCCGGCCTACCATATCCGGATGAAAGCACCAGCAAGAACGGATGGGAGTCATAATACTAAGAATGGATGGTGGTTTGTACTGAAACGCGACAAGTCACGGCTTGGATCCATTAGATGAATATTGGTACTTGTCACGTAATAAGCATGTAACAGACACATTCAATAATTATAATAGGAAGAAACACTGTTGATAATTTGAATTTAAATGTAGTGCGAGTAAGAACCTCGGAACAACAGTTAAACTGAAAATCTAACTATTCAAGAACCAATGACTTGTACTAAGCATAGCAGCTGGTTCGACTCCACCCTATTAGTATAACGTATCACCTCAGACTATCCAAATCGGGGCAAGAGCCGTCCTTCTATGGAAATCTTCTTTGAAGCTGTAAAGGGATCAGATGACGTCACCATCTAATGGATCCAAGCCGTGACTTGTCGCGTTTCAGTACAAACCACCATCCATTCTTAGTATTATGACTCCCATCCGTTCTTGCTGGTGCTTTCATCCGGATATGGTAGGCCGGGATAACACACCTAATCCTACTTCTCTGGATGCCAGTCTCCTAGACCGTGCTTGTATACACAGCCTCGGAGAGAGCTCTTCGAATTATCCGGATGAGCTCTCGAATCCGATGTCAGATCCACCCTATTCAGCCAACATGAAAGAGACTCCGATTCCAGACCGAACGAAAGAGCATGCAGGTATGCTTTCCCGTTGAATTATACATTAGCATCTAATACACACTCAACTAGATCACCTTTTCATAGATTGGAATCAAGTCTCTGGTTCCAAATTTGATAAAATATCGTTGACGGGTCTACATTTTCACATGTAGAGAATACACCGAACGATAAGTTTAATATGAGCAAGATAGAGAATATACAACCGAAATTCTCACTGGATATGTTCTCCGGATCTTACGAGGTATATAATAATAGAGGGTTTATGGATAATATCGGAAGATCATTATATTATGAGTCTGATAATATCTCTTCGAACATTTTCTCCCACCTCTTCATCGAGGTCTGGATATCGAAAGGGTATGCAAAGGACTTATGAAGAGACACGTTCTTATGAATATGCGGGGAGAAAGATACAGATGGAAGGGAGTAAACATGTCTATGAAGAAAGATGATAACGGCATATCACTGTAGCATGATATTACGGCACTGAAATATGATGCGAATAGCTCATTATCAAGCGGATCACAGAGTACGTTAGATTATGAGTCAGGCGATAATCTAATATCATTGTCTGCAGATACCGAAATTGACGCTGAACTACTCCTCACTGACCATACAGGGAAGAATGGAGATGAAAAATATTAGTATGATATCGCCGTTCCTATCTTACATATTAATGATTATTGTAATGTGAGTGAGAACTGATCATAGTATTAATTTCTAGTTCTGATATTTGGAATAGGATATTGGACAAATTGTACGCTTCATGCAACGATATATGGAATATGATCCTCGGTTCAGAAACCTGTATTTACAAAGCTCGTAAAATTGTAAATGAAGAAAAAGCCGAGCTTCTTGTTCTGAAGGATTTCTGGATAGAAGATGGGATGATTCCTGAGTGTTTATTACGGGACCAAATTCGAGAGATATTGTTGACGACGAGGATCGGGAATATGTTGATGAACATATTCTTACCCCTTTAGCTTACGGAAGAGTCATGGCAGGGAACACTGATGATCATACCAAGTTGATGATGCTTCGAAAGAAATCATTTAATTGCTCAGATCAAATCGATTCATTGGATCCTGTGGATCTTGTATCTAGGAATAAGATGATCGGGACAGAGAAGGAAAATAAGGATGCTAAGAGTCAGACACCTAGAGCCCGAGAGGATTATCAAGAGAAGAGGCACATCCATCGATATCATTACCGTATATTGTACAAGGAGGTTGCAGCCCCATAATATGACCTGAAGAATAGTATGGATATTATACTTGTGCTGACTGATGTGATTGGTGAGTATTGAAAACGAAAACTAAACTTTTGTTCAGAGCTTGACCTTTGTGTCGTATCTGATGGCGAGGGCTTGGGATTTAGAGTCTGCCTACACTAGACACGATGCTCAGGCTCAGTTTTGAGGGCTAAAAAGTGAGGAACTCGACTTCGGCCGGAGCGCAGAGTGAGATAGAGACCTCGAGGCAAGCTGAGACTTCACAGACAAGTAAAAGTAGTAGAAACGTATAGAACAGAGCCCCGACCGAGGCTGTAGTTTGAGGTAAAAGTGCATGTATTTCAGTCCGCCCGGACGACTTGCAGTACGGTCAGAGCGTTACAAGCGCGCCCGGGCAGGCTAATTAAGCAGCAGAGAAGTAGATAAAGAGTACAGGAGACTAGTAGAGAGCTACTCGGGGGGTGTAGAAAGATAGCGACCGAGAGAGGTAACTGGGGGTTGATTGATTGACTACGGCCTCAAGTCTGGAGGCTTATATAGCAAAACGCGAGATAAAGGTTAGATAATAAGGAAAGCATGGCGTCCAGGTGGCTATATGCCATTGGATGAAGGGTTTAAGCTATCAGAAACGAGGGGGCCATATAGACGAACCCTATCCTCGAGTAAGAGTAGAAAGTAAAAAGTGAAGCCGAATAGTAAGAGAAATGGACAAGACGTGCGGCCGAGTAGTAATGGACTTTTCGGGAGAGTTACAAAGTGCATTGTAAATGCACTATGACTGTCTATCTACTTTGTTGGTCCTACAATATCTCGTCTGTGACTCTCAAGGGAAAGCAGTATGCTTAAGCAGTGTATAACTCAAACTAGTATAGTGTTTTAAAACTTGTAATATCTGGTGTATCACCACCACTACTAATATCTTTTACCTTTCTATCTCGAAACTACCTGAGACTCATATCAGTATTTCTTCTCTCTAATGATACTGGTGTCGATCCAAGTTGCTATATGGATCTCACCATACGATTATTGGCAAAGTCTGCCGCAGCCCCTTATATTATGTCTCTACGAGAATATGCATGGTTAGTTCAATTCCATATTACTACTAGTATTCTCATGATGATCTGTTTGAGACAAGGCTTACCTCGATCATACGTCATTTCTCTATGAATGTTCTACCTCCGCAAATGTTGTAATTCCGAACGGATCAGAGACATGTCGGAGCAAGATAATGCCTTGAACAACGAAGCTATAATAATCGAGTCTCAAAACAGGACATTCAGTGGGTAGATTAATACTCAAACTGATTGTCATTACCAAGCTAAAGCTCCGTAGTCCTAGTCGTGGCTCATGAGAATATTGAGCGATGGGTTTGTACCTTGCTCCTTGTTTAAGATATCAGAAAAATCTATTCATTAACAATACCAACTCTAAACTCTGATCATGAATGGAATGATATACAATATGTTGTGAAAATAGATACATGGGAGATTATGCTAGATTCCAGAACAGATACAGTACAAGATGCTACGCTATGAGAGAGGGACAGAGCAATGCGAACAGAAATGCGATAAGAAGAGTAATCTAATAAATGGGTTTTGAACATTCTAGTCCTCAGTGAAGTAATGGAAGCGTAGTATCTATGAAAGTGAATGGCTACACCTTGGAGACTAGCGTCAGGCTATGAATACAGATAAACCATATTAGATTACATACTTTTGTTTCTTCGACGAATGCCCTTCATCGTCTCCTACAGTAGCTCGATAAGGAGCCATTTTTTCTAGCTTGTCCGAAGACATGCGGACAATACTGAAGCTCTCCAAAGTGACAAGGCGAAGGTAAGTGATGAATCGCTCATGAAGTTTAGGTGATACGTATTTGATAGACTGTGGGTTATCGGCTTCCTTGACTATGTATTCCGCTACGATCTTCTTACGCGCTATACCCAAAACTGTAACGAAGTCTTGGAGATATCCGGGAACGCATTTCACATAACTATTGTATACTTTTAATATTTTGAGAAAGTTTTGGCGATCCGCTGACTTTAAGGCTCCAGAAAAGAGATTTTTCCGGTTCCTCCTACGGGTGACAACATCCCCTCGATCAAGGAGTTCATTTTTCTTCTCAAACGAGAATAACGCCCAGATTAAGGCCCACCAAACAGACTCGATATCATGTATGTAATTATAGAAAATGCCATCATTTTCGGGATTTAATTTCAGTTCTTCACGTTCGGCTCTTTCATTGCGCATATCAATTTCCGCTTCAGTTTCTGGCGATTGACTTGTTTGCACAGATCCAAAAAGATAATTCTGATATGCTATTTCAATTGCCATAAAGTCAGGTGTGCCCTAAAGTAGAGCTGTCAAATATTTAAATAGCTTCAAAATGTAGAAGAGCAAGTATATACCGTTCGAACGTCGTATCTGGCGCCTTCTCCGGCCCTCTTCGCAAACTCTAGGTCCCCAATCATTCCCCGTTTCCTATTTGTGATAGGATCTGTATATAAGTATATATTTCCTCCGCTTATGTCTCTGTGCACCCATCCTGCCTCATGAATACGCCGAAGAGCTAGATATGGTCAGTATTATCATCAGGTGTTCCAGAGTTTATAATACTTACTCTCAAGCACGTCAATTGACACAAGTATGATATCCATACTGTTCTTCAAGTTATAAAACGGGGTCGCAACCTCCTTGTATAAGATACGGTAATGATATCGATGGATGTCCCTCTTCTCTTGATTATCTTCCCGGGCTCGAGATATCTGACTCTTAGTATCATTATTCTCATTCTCTGACCCGATCATCATCTTCTCAGACACAACCTCTACAGAAGTCAATGAATCGATCCGCTCTGAGAGATCTAGTGACTTCTCTCCAAGCATCATCATCTCAGTATGATCATCAATGTCTCCTACCTTAACCCTCCCATACGCTAGAGGGGTAAGAATATGTTCATCAACATACTCCCGGTCATCCTCATCTTCAATATCTCTCAGAATTTGCTCCCGTATCAAACACTCAGGAATCTTCCCGTCTTCTATCCAGTAATCCTTCAGAACACCTAGCTCAGCTCTTTTTTCATCGATAATCTTATGGGCTTTGTAAATGCGGGCTCCTGAACCGAGGATCATCTTCGATCGCTGAAGAGAGAGTGCCATTGACTCGTCTGTTTGTACACGGATACCAGAAACGTCGATTGTGTGAACACGCTCTCCATCGACAAGACTCGTAGATATACTTGGATCCCATCCAATATCCGATTTAGACGCGTATAACAAAGAGAGAAATATCCTGATCACACTCTTGTGGTCCTACACATGCTTCACTTAGTATCAGTGTATGTATAAGTGAAAGAAAGTGCACACTTTATCGAGGTCAATCCCATTACTGACGAGTATCGAACTTCTTGAGATGAACCATACATGCATAGATCTGTTGCTGAATTCAATCCCGTATACGAATCTTCGGCAGAGATCATGTGCTATCATATGTTGCATGCAGTGAACAATTTCATCAATATCCTACTCCAAATATCAGAATTAGAGAATAACACTATGACCAGCTTTGACTCACATCACAATATTTATCATGTTTACCATCACCGAACAAGATAGGAACGGCAATATCATTCCAATACTTCTTATTTTCATGTTTCCCTGTACGGTCAGTGACGAATAGTGCAGCGTCTATATCGGTATCTGCAGACAATGATATTCCATTCTTGTTTGCATTAAATTCCAACGTATTTTGTGACCCATCTGATAACGCTAAATTTGCCTCATATTCAAGTGCTGCTATAATATTTCTGATTTTCTCCCCTATAGCTATTTCTTTCTTATTATCTTTCTTCCTGCACGTTATCAGACCCTTCCATCTGTATATCCCATCCCCCATACTCATAAGAGTATGTCTCCTCTTCAATCCATTACATACCCTTTCAATGTCCAAGTCTCGCCGGAGCGGTGGTAGGACATGTCCGAAGAGATACTCATCAGATACATGATGTATTGGAGGATCGATACAGTTCATGAACCGATGTATCTTGCAATGACTGGAAGATATATCTTGTGTTGATGTCAGCTGTATAATACTGTCCTTGTTCATAATGAGATTATCTCTCGAACTAGTCTCCACATATGCTGATGCAGCGGCGAGAGTATCTGGTAGATCACACTTATAATCAGTGGAAACTTGATGCGAATCTATGATATAAATATATTCATCAGATGATTGTTCTGTCAATAATAATGTATATGTTAGTGGAAGAACATACCTGATTTCTCCTTGGTATCATTAAGGATCTGAGTCTCTTTCATGATGGATGAGTACGGTAGATCTAGTTTCGAATACTTTGAAGAGCTCTTCTCACTGTTATCGTCATTGCATGTATAAGGACGTATTTGAAAATTCGCGTGCAGAGATGCAGGTATGGGTATATCATCCCGGTTTACCATAATTGGATGCGGACACTAGAGTGAGGACGAGATAGAAATTACAGAGCTAAAGGTAGATGGTGGTTTGTGATTCGACTAGATGAAAGACAGTAATTTTCACATTTATAGAGATACATGTAATAAACACGTAACACTGTAATAGTCACATTCAACAGACACATAGTAGACACCACTTCCATTCAAGTTGATTGTATTCGTTCAGTCAAAGGCGATGACTATGCATGGTATAATGGGACTTGTCACTGTGTATCAGCAGAATTTCAACTACCATTGTGCAGCACAACTCAACCTCGCGTAGATAATTCGAGAATATTGATCTGAACAACTTTTCATTGAAGTGGTTTGCAACTTTCTTTGTTTATGGCCTTACTTGCACAGCCCTGTGTAGGATGGCTCACTGTTGGAGTAATATCTCAGAGCGTATAATTAAATCACTATCAGTAACTGCGTTCCATATACTGAATGACACCAGCGGGTTTTCCCTGGCCTTGTTTGAGCACCATTTTGATGTCGTAGTTATTAACTTGTCTCGGGTACTTCTGTGAAGAGTACTCGGCATTGAAGCAAGAGAGATCCGTATCTGATCTAGGAGCGTGATCCCATAAGTATGCATGTATATGTGAAGTTCTTCGTTCACCCAATGTTTCACTTTAAGTCATATTGATTATACTAACACTGTAGTATCTTACGGATCGGGCTGGATCAGGAGATACCAGTCTTTGGACTGTCAGTGTTTTCAGTATAATCTTAAGTCGAAACTCGGTGAGCTCAATACATGTGTATGCTTTACTTCTTTTTGAAACAATCATAATACTTAGGGTATTATAAGCAAGGGCTGTATATAAAACATAGTGTTGTAGGACCAGCTAAGTGTTTGGCTGGTCGTAGTGCATTTATAATGCACTTTCTAACTCGCCCGAGAAGTCCATTGCTACTACTCGGCCGCGCGCCTCGTTCATTTCTCTTACTATTTAGCTTCACTTTCTACTCTTACTCGAGGGTAGGGTTCGTTTATACGACCCCCTCGTTTCTGATAGCTTAAACCCTTCGTCCAGTCGCATATAGCCACCTGGACTCCATGCCTTCCTTATTATCTAACCTTTATCTCGCGTTTTGCTATATAAGCCTCCAGACTTGAGGCCGTAGTCAATCAGTTAGTTCCCAACCAATCCCCAGTAAATTACTTCACAGTCTATTCACCCCCCCCCCCCGAGTAGCTCTCTACTAGTCTCCTGTACTCTTTATCTACTACTCTGCCGCTTAATTAGGCTGCCCGGGCGCGCTTGTAACGCTCTGACCGTACTGCAAGTCGTCCGGGCGGACTGAAATACATACACTTTTACCTCAAACTACAGCCTCGGTCGGGGCTCTGTTCTATACGTTTCTACTACTTTTACTTGTCTGTGAAGTCTCAGCTTGCCTCGAGGTCTCTATCTGTCTCTACGATCCGACCGAGATCTCGGCCGGACGGCCGAGGTCGAGTATCTCGCTATTTAGCCTCCAAATCTTAGCCTGAGCATCGTGTCTGGTGTAGGCAGACTCTAAACCCCACGTCCTCGCCACTAAATACGACACCAAGGTCAAAATCTGACCAAAAGTTTAGTTTTCAGTGTACTATGTAAGGGCGACTATAAAGTTTGGCGCCTTTTGTGCACACAAACAAACCGACTTGACAAAAGGCACAGCATCACAGATGATAAAATGACCAGGACTCGCATACCCATAGCACTTTCTAAAGATCAGGGATAGAGTTATAGAGGGTAAAGACATGCCGTGAGATCACAGGCTCATTTCTGATTCATAGAGTTTACGGATGCAGGGACATTACAGAGAATCAAGCACAATCAAGGCAGACATTGTCCTAGTTTGATAAGTATGATAAGACGCATATTAAGTTAGGGCTGAACGGGATATGCAATACCTTGTAGAGACTAACTATAGGGGTTCGCTGGTAGATTTACCCCTGAGCATACTTTAAGTACTTTCTTATTATCATAGAGCTTGAGCTCAGGAGTGCTCGTTTGATAGAGCCAGCATACATAATGAATGCAATGCCAGCAGCATACAGTACAAAGAGACATGAGAATTAATGCCAGAAAGGCTCGAAATAGAAGGGCATTCGATATTATCAGTGGTAATGATTCTATAAAGAACATATTTTGTGTATTGATAGTAATATACATAACATTACCCAGAGCTATTCATTCCCTGTGAGCACGCTATATCTCTTCCTCTCTTACAAATACTGGAGTAGGGTCTTGAAGTTGAGAATAAGAGATGGAAGTTTGTTATGACTATTCATCACTAAGGTCACGGCGCAACTGTATCGTCGGTTCACATTTTTTTTTATGTTTCTATCTTCTTTGCAATCTCTGAGCTGCATAACCGTTCTTTAAATCACGCTCAAGTCCATTCTTACAATCGCACTTCTTTCTATCATTATCACTTCCTTATGTGTATGTTGAACAGTGTTACGTGTTTATTACATGTATCTCTATAGATGTGAAAATTACTGTCTTTCATCTAGTCGAATCACAAACCACCATCTACCTTTAGCTCTGTAATTTCTATCTCGTCCTCACTCTAGTGTCCGCATCCAATTATGGTAAACCGGGATGATATACCCATACCTGCATCTCTGCACGCGAATTTTCAAATACGTCCTTATACATGCAATGACGATAACAGTGAGAAGAGCTCTTCAAAGTATTCGAAACTAGATCTACCGTACTCATCCATCATGAAAGAGACTCAGATCCTTAATGATACCAAGGAGAAATCAGGTATGTTCTTCCACTAACATATACATTATTATTGACAGAACAATCATCTGATGAATATATTTATATCATAGATTCGCATCAAGTTTCCACTGATTATAAGTGTGATCTACCAGATACTCTCGCCGCTGCATCAGCATATGTGGAGACTAGTTCGAGAGATAATCTCATTATGAACAAGGACAGTATTATACAGCTGACATCAACACAAGATATATCTTCCAGTCATTGCAAGATACATCGGTTCATGAACTGTATCGATCCTCCAATACATCATGTATCTGATGAGTATCTCTTCGGACATGTCCTACCACCGCTCCGGCGAGACTTGGACATTGAAAGGGTATGTAATGGATTGAAGAGGAGACATACTCTTATGAGTATGGGGGATGGGATATACAGATGGAAGGGTCTGATAACGTGCAGGAAGAAAGATAATAAGAAAGAAATAGCTATAGGGGAGAAAATCAGAAATATTATAGCAGCACTTGAATATGAGGCAAATTTAGCGTTATCAGATGGGTCACAAAATACGTTGGAATTTAATGCAAACAAGAATGGAATATCATTGTCTGCAGATACCGATATAGACGCTGCACTATTCGTCACTGACCGTACAGGGAAACATGAAAATAAGAAGTATTGGAATGATATTGCCGTTCCTATCTTGTTCGGTGATGGTAAACATGATAAATATTGTGATGTGAGTCAAAGCTGGTCATAGTGTTATTCTCTAATTCTGATATTTGGAGTAGGATATTGATGAAATTGTTCACTGCATGCAACATATGATAGCACATGATCTCTGCCGAAGATTCGTATACGGGATTGAATTCAGCAACAGATCTATGCATGTATGGCTCATCTCAAGAAGTTCGATACTCGTCAGTAATGGGATTGACCTCGATAAAGTGTGCACTTTCTTTCACTTATACATACACTGATACTAAGTGAAGCATGTGTAGGACCACAAGAGTGTGATCAGGATATTTCTCTCTTTGTTATACGCGTCTAAATCGGATATTGGATGGGATCCAAGTATATCTACGAGTCTTGTCGATGGAGAGCGTGTTCACACAATCGACGTTTCTGGTATCCGTGTACAAACAGACGAGTCAATGGCACTCTCTCTTCAGCGATCGAAGATGATCCTCGGTTCAGGAGCCCGCATTTACAAAGCCCATAAGATTATCGATGAGAATAGAGCTGAGCTAGGTGTTCTGAAGGATTACTGGATAGAAGACGGGAAGATTCCTGAGTGTGTAATACGGGAGCAAATTCTGAGAGATATTGAAGATGAGAATGACCGGGAGTATGTTGACGAGCATATTCTTACCCCTCTAGCGTATGGGAGGGTTAAGGTAGGAGACATTGATGATCATACTGAGATGATGATGCTTGGAGAGAAGTCACTAGATCTCTCAGAGCGGATCGATTCATTGACTTCTGTAGAGGTTGTGTCTGAGAAGATGATGATCGGGTCAGAGAATGAGAATAATGATACTGAGAGTCAGACACCTCGAGCCCGGGAAGATAATCAAGAGAAGAGGGTCAACCATCGATATCATTATCGTATCTTATACAAGGAGGTTGCGACCCCGTTTTATAACTTGAAGAACAGCATGGATATCATACTTGTGTCAATTGACGTGCTTGAGAGTAAGTATCATAATTTCTGGAACACCTGATGATAATACTGACCATATCTAGCTCTTCGACGCATAAATGAGGCAGGATGGGTGCACCGAGATATTAGTGGAGGAAATATCTACTTATATACAGATCCTATCACAAATAGGAAACGGGGAATGATTGGTGACCTAGAATTTGCCAAGAGGGCCGGAGAGGGTGCCAGATATGATGTTCGAACGGTATGTAATTTATCATATATCATTACAAGATCCTGCTTATACTGACAACTCAACCATAGGGCACACCTGATTTCATGGCAATTGAAATAGCAGACCAAGATTATCTTTTTAGATCCGAGCAGTTAAGTCAATCGACAGACACTGAAGCGGACTTTGACGCAGCGATGCGCGCGAAACTAGCCAGACTTGGGATTCTGAGATCTAAGTCCGATAGTAATGGCATTTTTTACAATTATATCCATGATATTGAATCCGCATGGTGGGTCATGATCTGGGCGCTGTTCACGTTTGAGAAGGAGGGTGAACTTCTTGATCGAGGGGATATTGTCACCCGTAAGAGGATTCAGAAAAATCTCTTCTCTGGAATCTTAAAGTCAACGGATCGCCAAAACTTTCTCGAAATACTAGAAAAATACGACAATTACACCAAGTGCATTCCCGACTACTTCCTCAGCATCACAGCAGCGTTGGATCTTGTGCGGGAGGAAATTGTGGATGAGTATCGAGCCAAGGAAGTCGATAACCCGCAGTCTATCAAATACACATCGCCGAAACTTCATGCCCGATTCATTGCTTACCTTCGCCATGTCAATATGGAGAGCTTCGCTATTGTCCGCATGTCTCCCGATAAACCAGAAAACAATCAAGCAAGATTATAGCGTTACTCAGCCATGATAGTAGTCCAGATTTAAACAGATTCTACATTTTATTTTTAATCTTGAGTCCATACTATTTGTATAATTTGTCTGTGACACTCAAGGGAAAGTAGTATGCTTGAGTAGTGTATATCTCAAACTAGTATGATGTAATTTTTTAAATTTGAGATATTTGGTATATCGCCACTACTAATATCTTTTACCTTTCTATCTCGAATCTACCTGAGACTCATATCAGTACTTCTTCTCTCTGATGATACTGGTGTTTATCCAAGTTGCTATGTAGATCTCACCATACGATTATTGGCTAAGTCTGTCGCAGCCCTTTATAATATGTCTTTACGAGTATTTGCATAGTTGGTTTGACTCCGTCTTACTACTAGTCTGTTTGAGACAAGGGCTACCTCGATCATACGTCATTTCTCTATGAATGTCCTACCCTTGCGAGTGTTGTGTATTCGGAAGGAACAGAGACATTTCTGAAGCAAGACATTGCCTTGAATAGCGAATTTATAGTAATCGAGTCTCAAACAAGGGCTTTCGGTGGGTAGCATAACACTCAGACTGATTGTCATTACCAAGCCAATGGTCCATTATCCTAGTCGTGGCTTATAAGAATATTGAGCGATGAGTTTTTGCCTCAGGTTCTGAATCGGTTGCTCCTTGTTTAAGATACCAGGAAAAACTATTCATTAACAATACCAACTCTAAGTTCTAATCATGAATGGAATGATATACAATAAGTTGTGGAAAGAGATACATGAGAGATTATGCTAGATTCCAGAACAGATACAGTACAATATGCTACGCTATGGGGGGGGGGGGGACAGAGCAATCTAACAAGCGGGTTTTGAACATTCTAGTCCTCAGTGAAGTAATGAAAGTATAGTATCTATGAAAGTGGATGGCTACACTGAAAACTAAACTTTTGGTCAGATTTTGACCTTGGTGTCGTATTTTGTGGTGAGGATGTGGGGTTTAGAGCCTGCCTACACTAGACACGATGCTCAGGCTAAGATTTGGGGGCTAAATAGCGATATACTCGACCTCGGCCGTCCGGCCGAGATCTCGGTCGGGCCGTAGAGACGGATAGAGACCTTGAGGCGAGCTGAGACTTCACTGACCAGTAAAGGTAGTAGAAACGTATAGAACAGAGCCCCGACCGAGGCTGTAGTTTGAGGTAAAAATGTATGTATTTCAGTCCGCCCGGACGACTCGCAGTACGGTCAGAGCGTTACAAGCGCGCCCGGGCAGGCTAATCAAGCAGCAGAGAAGTAGATAAAGAGTACAGGAGACTAGTAGAGAGCTACATGGGGGGGGGTGTAGAAAGATGGCGACCGAGAGGAGTAGCTAGGAATTGATTGGGAATTGATTGATTAACTACGGCCTCAAGCCTGGAGGCTTATATAACAAAACGCTAGATAAAGAGTAGATAATAAGGAATGTATGGCGTCCAGGTGGCTATATGCCAGTGGATTAAGGGTTTAAGCTATCAGAAACGAGGGGGTCATATAAACGAACCCTACCCTCGAGTAAGAGTAGAAAGTGAAGCTAAATAGTAAGAGAAGTGAACGAGGCGCGCGGCCGAGTAGTAGCAATGGACTTCTCGGGCGAGTTAGAAAGTGCATTATGTATGCACTACGACCGGCCAAGCACTTAGCTGGTTCTACAACATCCTTATTTTTTATTATTTACCCCGATCAGCTTCTTGGAGGAAAGCTCTGAAGGAATCGGAATCTCATACTGCCGAAAATAATTGGAGTATTTACCGCTAATCATAAGCATCTTATTGTTTGGTTTATTCTCTACATGTGAGAATGTAGACCCCGTCAATGATAAATTATCAAACTTGGGACCAGAGACTTGATTACAATCTATGAAAAGGTGATCTAGTTGAGTGTGTATTGGATGCTAATGTAAAACTCAACGGGAAAGCATACCTGCATGCACTTTCGTTCGGTCTGGAATCGGAGTCTCTTTCATGTTGGCTGAATAGGGTGGATCTGAAACAGGATTCGAGAGCTCATCCGGATGATTCGAAGAGCTCTCTCCGAAACTGTGCATACAAGCACGGTCTATGAGATTGGCATCCAGAGATGTGGGATTAGGTGTGTTATCCCGGTCTACCGTATCCGGATGCAAGCATCAGCAAGAACGGATGGGAATCATAATACTAAGAATCGATGGTGGTTTGTATTAAAACGTGACTAGTCATGAATCAGATCCATTAGAAGAATAATGGTACTTGTCACGTAATAAGCATGTAACAGACACATTCAATAGACACATAATAATAGGAAGAAACACTGTTGATAATTTGAACTGAAATGTAGTGCGAGTAAGAACCTCAGAAGAACAGTTGAACTGAAAATCTAACTATAGAATGATTCAAGAACCAATGACTTGTACTAAGCATAGCAGCTGGTTCGACTCCACCCTATTAGTATAACGTATCCAAATCGGGGCAAGAGCCGTCCTTCTATGGAAATCTTCTTTGAGACTGTAAAGGGCTCAGATGACGTCACCATCTAATGGATCCAAGCCGTGACTTGTCGCGTTTTAGTACAAACCACCATCCATTCTTAGTATTACGATTCCCATCCGTTCTTGCTGGTCCTTGCATCCGGATATGATAGACCGGAATGAGACACTTCTGGATATCAGTCTCCTAGACTGTGCTTATATTCACAATGTTGGAGAGAGCTCTTCGAATTATCCAGATGAGCTCTCGAATCCGATTTCAGATCCACCTTGTACAGTCAACATGAAAGAGACTCAACTTCCGGACCAGACAAAAGAGGATGCAAGTACGTTCTCCCACCAATTTATACATCATTGCTTAATGCACACTCAACTAGATTATCTTTTCATAGATTGGAATCAAGTCTCCGGTCCTCCCAACTTTGATAATTTATCATCATCGGAGGCTGCATTTTCACATGTAGAGAATACATTGGAAGATAATATCAATATGAGCATGACAGAGAATCTACAACGGAAATCTTCACTTGATATGGTATCCGGATCTTACGAAATATATCAAAAAGGGATTATGGTTGGTACTGGAAGAGCAATATGTCATGTGTCTGATAAGTACCTCTTCGAACATGTTCTACCACCACTTCGTCAAGGTCTGGATACTGAGGTGGTATGTGAAGGAATGAAGAGGAGACACATTCTTAAGACTATGGGGAAAGGAAGATATAGATGGAAGGGAGTAGACATGTCTAAGAAGAGAGATAATCGCAACAGCATAACCATGGGGAAGACACTGCAGAGTATTATAACAGCACTGAAATACGAGGCGAATAAAGTGTCATCAAATAGATCATGGAATACATTGGATTTTGAGTCAGGGGACAATCGAATATCATTGTCTGCAGAGACCAATATAGACGCTGCACTATTCGTCACTGACCATACAGGGAAACATGAAAATAAGAAGTATTGGAATATTATTGCCGTTCCTATCTTGCTCAGTGATGGTAAACATGATGATTATTGTGATGTGAGTCAGAGTTGGTCATAGTGTTATTCTCTAACTCTAACATCTGGAGTAGGATATTGGTGAAATTGTTCACTGCATGCAACATATGATGGCACATGATCTCTACCGAAGATTCGTATACGGGATTGAATTCAGCAACGGATCTATGCATGTATGGTTCCTTTCAAGAAGTTCGATACTCGTCAGTAATGGAATCGACTTCAATAAAGTATGCACTTTCTTTCACTTATACATACACTGATACTAAGTGAAGCATGTGTAGGACCACGAGAGTGTGATCAGGATATTTCTCTCTTCGTTATACGCGTCTAAATCGGATCTTGGATGGGATCCAAGTATATCTACGAGTCTTGTCGATGGAGAGCGTGTCCACACAATCGATGTTTCTGGTATCCGTGTACAAACAGACGAGTCAATGGCACTCTCACTTCAGCGATCGAAGATGACCCTCGGTTCAGGGGCCCGTATTTACAAAGCTCATAAGATTATCGATGAGAATAGAGCTGAGCTAGGTGTTGTGAAGGATTACTGGATAGAAGACGGGAAGATTCCTGAGTGTGTAATACGGGAGCAAATTCTGAGAGATATTGAAGATGAGAATGACCGGGAGTATGTTGACGAGCATATTCTTACCCCTCTAGCGTATGGGAGGGTTAAGGTAGGAGACATTGATGATCATACTGAGATGATGATGCTTGGAGAGAAGTCACTAGATCTCTCAGAGCGGATCGATTCATTGACTTCTGTAGAGGTTGTGTCTGAGAAGATGATGATCGGGTCAGAGAATGAGAATAATGATACTGAGAGTCAGACACCTCGAACCCGGGAAGATAATCAAGAGAAGAGGGTCAACCATCGATATCATTATCGTATCTTATACAAGGAGGTTGCGACCCCGTTTTATAACTTGAAGAACAGCATGGATATCATACTTGTGTCAATTGACGTGCTTGAGAGTAAGTATCATAATTTCTGGAACACCTGATGATAATACTGACCATATCTAGCTCTTCGACGCATAAATGAGGCAGGATGGGTGCACCGAGATATTAGTGGAGGAAATATCTACTTATATACAGATCCTATCACAAATAGGAAACGGGGAATGATTGGTGACCTAGAATTTGCCAAGAGGGCCGGAGAGGGTGCCAGATATGATGTTCGAACGGTATGTAATTTATCATATATCATTACAAGATCCTGCTTATACTGACAACTCAACCATAGGGCACACCTGATTTCATGGCAATTGAGATAGCAGAACAAGATTATCTTTTTAGATCCAATCAAAAAGGCCGACCGATAAGGACTGGCGGGAGGTTTGACGTGAACGCAAGGATGCGCGCGAAAAGAGCCAAATGTAAAGAACTAGAATTAGACACCGAAGATGATGGTGGTATTTTTTATAATTATATCCACGATGTCGAGTCCGTTTGGTGGGCCTTAGTTTGGGCTTTGTTCTCGTTTGAGAAGAAGGACGAACTCCTTGATCGAGGGAATATTGTCACCCGTAGGACGAATCGGAAATACCTCTTCTCCGGAGTCTTAGATTCAGCGAAACGACAGAACTTCATCAAGACTATAGGAATTTACGATAGATATATGAAATGCATTCCCGGATATTTCAAAGACTTTGGTTCAGCTTTGGATTTAGTACGTGAAATGATTGTGGAGGAGTACGAAGTCAAGGAAGTCGATGATCCACAGTCTATCAAATATGAATTACCTGAACTTCACGAGCAATTTATTAGTTTTCTTCGCGTTGTTGCTATAGACGACTTTGAGATCGTCCGCATATCTTCGGATAAGATCGAGAAAACGGCTTTCAAACGATCTACTGTAGGAGTCGATGAAGGGCATTCGTCGAAGAAGCAAAAGTATGTTTTTCAACACGGTTCGTCTATATTTCTGACCTGACTTTAGACTCTAAGGTGTAGCCAATCCCATATCTAGATAGTATACTTTCATTATTTCACTGAGGACTAGAATATTTAGAACCCGCTTTTTAAATTGCTTTTCTTGTCACATTCCTGTTCGCATTGCTCCATCAGTCTCTTACAGCATAGCATCTTGTACTGTATCTCTTCTGGAATCTAACATTATCTCTCATGTATCTCTTTTCACAAAATATCGTATATCATTTCATTTATGATTATAACTTAGAGTTGGTATTGCTAATGGTTAGATTTTTCTGATATCTTAAATAAGGAGCAAGATAAAAACTCATCGCCCAATATTCTCATGAGCCACGACTAGGACTACGGAACAACGTGAGCTCTATGGACCGTTCTTGTATGCGTAGCGATTGCAATGACGGAAAGAGCTCTTCAAAGTTTCCTGATGAACTCTCGAATCCCAGTTCATATCTACCCTATTCAGCCAACATGAAAGAGACTCGACCTCCCGACCAAACTAAAGATATTGCAGGTATGCTTTACCGTTGAATCATACGTTATTATCTAATGCACATTCAACTAGATTAACTTTTCATAGATTTGAATCAAGTCTCTGGTCCTCCCAACTTTGACAACTCATCACCAACGGAGTCTGTATTTTCACATGTAGAACATATAGAGAATACACGGAAAGATAAGCTCGATATGAGCAAAAGAGAGAATATACAACCGAAATCCTCATTGGATATGATCTCCGGATCTTACGAGGTATATGAGAATAGAGGGTTTATGGATACTAGGATAGCATCGGAAGATCGTTATACTATGTATCTGATAAGTATCTCTTCGAGAATTTTCTCCCAACTCTTCATCGAGGCCTAGATATTGAAGGGTATGCAAAGGACATATGACGAGACATGTTCTTATGAATATATGGGAAGGAAAATACATGTGGAAGGGAGTAGACATACTAAAGAAGAGTGATGATTACAGCAACATAACTATAGGAAGACACTGCAGAATATTATAACAGCACTGAAATATGAGACCAATAGAGCATTATGAACTAGATCAAGGATTACATTGGTTTCTGAGGCGAGCGACAATCGAATTTCACGGTCTGCAGATACCAATATAGACGCTGTACTACTCCTCCCTGACCATACAGGGAAGCATAACATTATGATTAGTTCATGCTCACATCACAATAATTATCATGTTTACCAATACTGAGCAAGATAGGAATGGAGATATCATTCCAATATCTCATATACTTATTTATTTATACAAAAAAAAGAATTAAAAAATATAGCGTTGAAATAAAATTCAGAGTCGAAGTTTGAAAGTGTTGTTTTAGCGAGGGGACATTAATAATGCGTGTGACTGTTAATTCATTTACAATTCCAACTCTAAAATCTAATCAATATTGGAATGATATACAATAAGTTGTATAAAGAGATACATGAGAGATTATCTAGATTCTAGAACAGATACAGATGCTACGTTGTAAGAAAAAGATAGAGCAATGCGAACATATATGCAAAATTGAACGTAATCAAAGAAACAATTTCTAAACATTCTAATTCTCAGTGAAGTAGTGGTAATATACTATCTATACATGAGATTAGCTACATCTTGGAGTCTAGTGTGAGAATATGTGTACAGATAAAGTGTGTTAAAATGAATACCTTTGTTTCTTCGACAAATGCTCTTCATCGTCTCCTACAGTGGTTCGCTTAGAAGCTGTTTTCTCTGTCTTGTCTGGGGTCATGCGGATGATTTCAAAGTCCTGCATCTTAACTTGGCGAAGGAACTCAATAAATTTCGTATGAAGTTCAGTTGATCCAAATTCAATGGATGGTGGGTCATTGGCTTCCTTCACTTCGTACTCCTCCACGATTTCATCACGTACTGAACCTAGGATTGCTTTAAGGCTGAGGAAATAGTTGGGAATGCACTGAACAAAGCTCTTGTAGATCTTTTTGTTAACAAGGAAATTCTGCCGTGACGCTGAATTTAAGACTCCGGAGAAGAGACCTTCCCGTTTGGTCCTACGGTTTGAACTCTTCTCCTGATCAAGAATCTCCCCTTCAGAGAGCGCATTCTTCTCAAAAGAGAACAGCGCCCATATTGCTACCCACCAAATGGACTCGATGTCATGAATATAATTATAGAAAATACCATTATCACTAGACTTGGTGTCAAGATCTTCATATTCGGTCTCTGCTGCACGCGCCTTCTCGGCTATACTCTTCCCTCGCCGGGTACTCTGCCTGGAGTTAAACAGATAGTTTTCAGTAGCTATCTCGACTGCCATAAAGTCAGGTGTTCCCTATAAGCGGCGTGTCAGATAAGTCATAGGTTTGTGATGATATACTTGTATACCGTCCGAATATCAAATCTAGCACCATCTCCAGCTCGCTTTGCAAACTCAAGGTCCCCGATCATTCCTCGCTTCCTATTTGTGCTGGGATCTACGTATAGATAGATATTACCTGCACTAATATCTCGGTGCACCCACCCTGCCTCATTGATGCGTCGAAGAGCTGTATATGGTCAGTATTATCACCAGATGATTTGAAAAGTTGTAATACTTACTCTCAAGCACGTCAATCGTCACAAGTAAGATATCCATACTGTGACTCAGATTATGAAACGGGGTCGCAACCTCCTTGTACAAAGTCCGGTAATGATAGCGGTGTGGATAACTATTCCTCTCATTATCCTTACGGACTTGGGGTGTCCGCCGCGTATACTCGATAACTTCCTTATTTTCATGTTGTATTCCAGTAATCTGCTTGTTGAATACTTTCTCAGCAGGAATTTTAATCTCATATTTCCGAGAGTAGTCGGGTGACTTCCAACGAAGCATAACCCTCTCTGTGTGATCCTCGGTATCTCCCACTTTGACTTTCCCATAAGCTATCGGTGTAAGGATATGCTCTCTCACATACTCCTGGTCATCAGCGTCAGCAATATCATTTACAATCCGATCACGGATTTCATGTTCAGGAATTCGCCCATCTTCGAGCCAGACATCTTTGAGTACAACCTTCTCAGCTTCCTTCCCATCAACAATTCTTTTGGCCAAGTAGATACGCGTACCCGATCCAATGATATTCTGAGCTTTTGAATCTGAGATATTCTTGGTCGCATCTGTCACGACTTGAGTACCAGAAACATCGATCGTATGGATACGTTTGCCACTGGCGAGCTCTGTAGAAATGGTCGGATCCCATCCAAGATCCGATTCAGATGCATATAACAAAGAGAGAGATATTCTGATCACACTCTCGTGGTCCTACACATGCTTCACTTAGTATCAGTGTATGTATAAGTGAAAGAAAGTGCATACTTTATTGAAGTCGATTTCATTACTGACGAGTATCGAGCTTCTTGAGATGAACCATACATGCATAGATCCGTTGCTGAATTCAATCCCGTATACGAATCTTCGGCAGAGATCATGTGCCATCATATGTTGCATGCAGTGAACAATTTCATCAATATCCTACTCCAGATATTAGAGTTAGAGAATAACACTATGACCAGCTCTGACTCACATCACAATATTTATCATGTTTACCATCACTGAACAAGATAGGAACGGCAATATCATTCCAATACTTCTTATTTTCATGTTTCCCTGTACGGTCAGTGACGAATAGTGCAGCGTCTATATCGGTATCTGCAGACAATGATATTCCATTCTCGTTTGCATTAAATTCCAACGTATTCTGTGACCCATCTGATAACGCTGAGTTTGCCTCAAATTCAAGTGCTGCCATTATATCTCTCAGTTTTTCCCCTATAGCCAATTCTTTCTTATTATCTTTCTTCCTGCACGTTGTCAGACCCTTCCATCTGTATATCCCATCCCCCATACTCATAAGAGTATGTCTCCTCTTCAATCCATTACATACCCTCTCAATGTCCAAGTCTCGCCGGAGCGGTGGTAGGACATGTCCGAAGAGATACTCATCAGATACATGACGTATTGGAGGATCGATACAGTTCATGAACCGATGTATCTTGCAATGGACGGAGGATGTATCTCGTGTTGATGTCAACTGTATAATACTGTCCTTGTTCATAATGAGATTATCTCGCGAACTAGTCTCCACATATGCTGATGCAGCGGCGAGAGTATCTGGTAGATCCCACTTAGAATCAGTGGAAACTTGATGCGAATCTATGATATAAATATATTCATCAGATGATTGTTCAGTCAATAATAATGTATATGCTAGTGGAAGAACATACCTGCTTTCTCCTTGATATCATTGGAAATCTGAGTCTCTTTCATGTTGGATGAGTACGGTATATCCAGTTTCGAATACTTTGAAGAGCTCTTCTCATTGTTACTATCGTTGCATGTATAAGGACGGACTAGAAAATTCGCGTCCAGAGATGCAGGTATGGGTATACCATCCCGGTTTACCATAATCGGATACGGACACTAGAGCGAGGACGAGATAGAAATTACAGAGCTAGAGGTAGATGGTGGTTTGTGATGAAACGTGACTAGATGAAAGACAGTTATTTTCACATCTATAGAGATACATGTAATAAACACGTAACACTGTTCAACAGACTCATAAGGAAGTGATAATGATAGAAAGAAGTGCGATTGTAAGAATGAGTTTGAGCATGATTTAAAGAACGGTTATGCGGCTCATAGGATAAAAAAGGACATCCTGAGATTGCAAAGAAGATAGAAACATAAAAAAACAAATATGTGAACCGACGATACAGTTGCGCCATAACCATACTGACGAATGATCGTAGCAACCTTCCATCTCTTATTTCCAAGGAAGAGGAAGAGATATAGCGTGCTCACAGGGAATGAATAGCTCTGGGTAATGTCATGTATATTTCTATCAATACACACAATGTGTTCTTTATAGAATCATTACCACTGATAATACTGAATTCCCTTCTATTTCGAATTTTCCTGGCATTAATTCTCATGTCTCTTTGTACTGTATGCTATTGACATTGCATTCATTATGTATGATGATTCATACAAACGAGCACTCCTGAGCTCAAGCTCAATGATAATAAGAAAGTGCTTAAAGTATTCTTAGGGGTAAATCTACCAACAGACCCCTATAGTTATTCTCTACAAGGTTTTGCATATCCCGTTCAACGCTAAATCAATATGCGTCTTATCATACATATCAAATTAGGACAAGGTCTGCCTTGATAGTGCTTGATTCTCTGTAATGGCCCTGCATCCGTAAACTCTATGAATCAGAAGTGAGCCTGTGATCTCACGGCATGTGTTTACCCCCTAAAATGTATCCCTGATCTTTAGAAAGTGCTATGAATACGCGGGTCCTGTGCCTCCTGTCAAATCGGTTTGTGTGCACAAAAGGCGCCAAACACTATAGTCGCCCTTACATAGTACACTATGTTTTATATGAAGTCCTTGCGTATAATACCCTAAAGATTTTGATTGTTTCATAAAGAAGTCAAGCATACACGTGTATTGAGCTCACCGAATTTCGACGTAAGACTATACTGAAAACACTGACAGTCCAAAGACTGGTACTTCCTTGTCCAGCCCGATACGTAAGATCCTACAGTGTTAGTATAATCAATATGCATTAAAGTGAAACATTGGGTGAGCAAAGAACTTCACATATACATGCGAACTTATGGGATCACGCTCCTAGAGCAGATACGAATCTCTCTTGCTTCAATGCCGAGTACTCTTCACAGAAGTACCCGAGACAAGTTAATAACTACGACATCAAAATGGTGCTCAAACAAGGCCAAAAGAAACTCGCTAGTGTCATTCAGTATATGGAACGCAGTTACTGATAGTGATTTGATTATACATTCTCATATATCACTCCAATAGTGAGCCATCATACACAGGGCTGTGCGTGTAAGGCCATAAACAAAGGAAGTTGCAAACCACTTCAATGAAAAGTTGTTCAGATCAATATTCTCGAATTAACTACGCGAGGTCGAGTTGTGCTGCACAATGGTAAATGAAGCTCTGCTGATACACAGTGACAGGTCCCATTATATCATCGCCTTCGACTGAACGAATACAATGAATTTGAATGAAAGTGGTGTCTACTACGTGCGTATAGCATTTGTGTGCGTGTGTTTATAGCGTGACGTGACGCCCATTGTACTAAACAAGATATAAGTGACCTCTCGCGTTAAGCTTAAAACCACTTCTTGTACTCCTACTCTTTTCATCCTTTTGTTCGCATCCTAGTATGGCTAAAAGAGGAGGACTAAAAACAAGAAACAGCACTCGTAGGAATGCATCGACGCGCCCCGCTGCTCGGGCCGCTGCTAGTGTTTCCAGAAATAGAAGGAAAGTATCAAGGCGTTCCCCAGAGATCTCGGAGCCGTCCCCACTTGTTCCCCGTACAAGTGAACACGAGGCAGATTCTTTATTGTGTGTGACGGAAGAGGATATAACATGTATGAGATTTAAATCTGAATAATCGTACAATTGTATATAGATGTCTTATTTTTCCTTTTGCAGCCTCGCAACTACCAGAGTCGCAGATCGCTGGTCCTTCGAATTTGGGACAATCCGAAGAACCTATTACCCCGCCTCCCAATACACCACCAATCGATGGCGCTAACGAACTGAACCCATCTGCTCCTTTTAAAACCCCAAATAATCGACCAAGTGTCCAAAAGAACAATACTCCGTTCAGAATGAGTCTCTGCAACAATTCGGATATGGCTTCTAAGTTCTGCGATGTTCAAAGAGAGGCTATCATGGACAATCTAGGGAGATATATTCCACAGGTCACTAACAAATACCTCTTCGAAAATGTTTTGCCGCCTCTCCCTCAGAACTTGAATTTTGAAGATTTATGTCAAAAATTAAAGAGCAATTCGGACCTTGTTGATCTCGGTGAAGGAGAGTGGAAATGGGCCGCCTTTGACTGTAAACTAAGAAAAGAAGCCGATTTCTTCAATCAAGCGCTTACTGATGTCTTTAACGCTCTGATCATTGCGGTAGATGGATCCTTATCAGAGACAACCTCAACCGTGGAATTTAGGCCTGAAGGGAATCATGCGTTTCAGCCAGGCGACCTCAAACCTGACGGCGCTTTGTTTTTGAGGGATCCTAGTGAGGAGGCCATTAAGAATCCCTCTGAGAAGAAAGATTATAAGAGACTTTGGAGCAATACCGCTGTTGCTTTCGCTTTCAAGCGGAACAAAGGTACTGGCAACAAATATGAAGTGAGTTATACCTCCATTATTATGCCGTGTCAGAATACTAATTCTCGGGATAGAATACGAAGCAAGTTGTACATTCCATGCAGCATGTGATGGCTGTAGATCCCTGCAGAAGATTCACATACGGGATCCAGATAGACAGAACGGTCATGAGTGTATGGTTCCGGTCGAGAAGCTCGATATTCATTAGTGATGAATTGGACTTGAACAAGGTACGTATTCTGTCTTTTTTAATTATAAACTATACTGACGTATACATGTGAAGGACTATGAAAGTGTTGCCAGAATATTTGTCTCGTTGTTGTATGCCTCTAAGTCGGATCTTGGATGGGATCCGACCATTTCTACAGAGCTCGCCAGTGGCAAACGTATCCATACGATCGATGTTTCTGGTACTCAAGTCGTGACAGATGCGACCAAAAATATCTCAGATTCAAAAGCTCAGAATATCATTGGATCGGGTACACGCATTTACTTGGCCAAAAGAATTGTTGATGGGAAGAAAGCTGAGGAGGTTGTACTCAAAGATGTCTGGCTCGAAGATGGGCGAATTCCTGAACATGAAATTCGTGCTCAGATTGTAAATGATATTGCTGACGCTGACGACCAGGAGTATGTGAGGGAACATATCCTTACACCGATAGCATATGGGAAAGTCAAAGTGGGAGATACCGAGGATCACACAGAGAGGGTTATGCTTCGTGGGAAGTCACCCGACTATTCTCGGAAATATGAGATTAAAATTCCTGCTGAGAAAGCATCCAATAAACAGATTACTGAAGTACAACATGAAAATAAGAAAGTCATCGAGTATACACGGCAGACACCCCAAGTCCGTAAGGATAATGAGAGGAATAGTTATCCACACCGTTATCATTACCGGGTTTTGTACAAGGAGGTTGCGACCCCGTTTTATAACTTGAAGAATAGTATGGATATCATACTTGTGTCAATTGACGTGCTTGAGAGTAAGTATTATAATTTCTGGAACACCTGATGATAATACTGACCATATACAGCTCTTCGTCGTATTCATGAGGCAGGATGGGTTCACCGAGACATAAGCGGAGGAAATATCTACTTATATATAGATCCTATCACAAATAGGAAACGGGGAATGATTGGGGATTTAGAATTTGCAAAGAGGGCCGGAGAAGGTGCCAGATATGATGTTCGAACGGTACGTACTTTATCATATACTTTTACAAGATCCTGCTTATACTGACAAGTCAACCATAGGGCACACCTGACTTTATGGCAATTGAAATAGCAAATGAGAAATACCTTTTTAGATCCGAGCAATTAAGTCAATCCGAAGCAGACTTTGACGCAGAGATGCGCGCGAATGTGGCCAGACGTAAGATTCTGAGATCGAAGTCCGATAGTAATGGTATTTTTTACAATTATATCCATGATATTGAGTCCGTATGGTGGGTCATGATCTGGGCGCTGTTCACGTTCGAGAAGGAGGGTGAACTTGTTGATCGAGGGGATATTGTCACCCGTAGGACGAACCGGAAAAATCTCTTCTCTGGAGTCTTAAAGTCAACGGATCGCCGAGACTTTCTCAAAGAATTAGGAGATTACGACAATTACACGAAGTGCATTCCCGACTACTTCTTCAGCATCTCAACAGCGCTGGATCTTGTGCGGAAGGGAATTGTGCGGGAGTATCGAGCCAAGGAAGTCGATAACCCGCAATCTATCAAATGCACATCATCGAAACTTCATGACGGATTCATTGCTTACCTTCGCCGTATCGATATGGAGAGCTTCGCTATTGTCCGCATGTCTCCCGATAAACCCAAACTAACAGCCTCTAAACGAGCCACTGTAGACGACGATGAAGGGCATTCGTCGAAGAAACAAAAGTATGCATTCTAATATGGTTTATCTGTATTCATAGCCTGACGCTAGACTCCAAGGTGTAGCCATTCACTTTCATAGATAATATGCTTTCATGACTTCAGTGAGGACCAGAATGTTCGAAACCCGCTTGTTAGATTGCTCTTCTTATCGCACTTCTGTTCGCATTGCTCTGTCACTCTCTCATAGCGTAGCATCTTGTACTGTATCTGTTCTGGAATCTAGCATAATCTCCCATGTATCTCTTTCCACAACTTATTGTATATCATTCCATTCATGATTAGAACTTAGAGTTGGTATTGTTAATGAATAGATTTTTTTGATATCTTAAACAAGGAGCAATCGATTAAGAACCTCAGGCAAAAATTCATCGCTCAATATTCTCATGGGCCACGACTAGGACTACGGGCCATTGGCTTGGTAATGGCAATCAGTCTGAGTGTTATGCTACCCACCGAAAGTTCTGGTTTGAGACTCGGATTAATATAAATTCGCTATTCAAGGCAATGTCTTACTCCAGAAATGACTCTGTTCCTTCCGGAGTTACAACAATCGCGGAGGCAGAGCCTTTCATATAGAAATGACGTATGATCGAGGTAGCTGGTAGTAAGACGGAGTCAAACCAACTATGCAAATCCTCGTAGAGACATAATATAAGGGGCTGCGGAAGACTTAGCCAATAATCGTATGGTAATATCCATATTGAAACTTGGATCGACACCAGTATCATTAGAGAGAAGAGATACTGATATGAGTCTCAGGAAGATTCGAGATAGAAAGGTAAAGGATACTAACAGTGGCGATATACAAGATATTACGAGTCTTAAAAGGATATAGCATACTAGTTTGAGTTATACACTACTTAAGTATTCTACTTTTCCTAGGGGCTCTCAGACGAGATATACATAGTATGGTGAAAACTTAACTTTTGGTCAGATTTTGACCTTGGTGTCGTATTTAGTGGCTAGGACATGGGGTTTAGAGTCTGCCTACTCCAGACACGATGCTCAGGCTAATATTTGGGGGCTAAATAGCGAGTTACTCGACCTCGGCCGTCCGGCCGAGATCTCGGTCGGACCGTAGAGACTGATAGAGACCTTGAGGCAAGCTGAGACCTCACAGACCAGTAAAAGTAGTAGAAACGTATAGAACAGAGCCCCGACCGAGGCTGTAGTTTGAGACATAAGTGTATGTATTTCAGTCCGCCCGGACGACTTGCAGCACGGTCAGAGCGTTACAAGCGCGCCCGGGCAGCCTAATAAAGCAGCAGCAAAGTAGATAAAGAGTACAGGAGACTAGTAGAGAGATACTCGGGGGGGGGGGTGAATAGACTGGGGATTAACTGGGAATTGAATGATTAACTACGGCCTCCAGTCTGGAGGCTTATATAGCAAAACGCGAGATAAAGGTTAGATAATAAGGAAAGCATGGCGTCCAGGTGGCTATATGCGACTGGGCGAAGGTTTTAAGCTATCAGAAACGAGGGGGTCGTATAAATGAACCCTACCCTCGAGTAAGAGTAGAAAGTGAAGCTAAATAGTAAGAGAAATGAACGAGGCGCGGAGCCGAGTAGTAGCAATGGACTTCTCGGGCGAGTTAGAAAGTGCATTATAAATGCACTACGACCGGCCAAACACTTAGCTGGTCCTGCAATGGACTCGAGATTAAAAATAAAATATAGAAGTTGTTACAATCATGGTTATTATCACAGTCATGTAACGCTATAATCTTACTCGCTGATTCTGTCTTCTTTGTACATACTCTCAATTTGTCTCTCGGTTCTGTGAGTTGTATACCACTTTCCGATTCACTCCATTCTTGCAACGGCACGTCTTCCTATCATGAGTATATGTCTGTTAGAAAGTACGTATTACGTGTTTAGCACATTTATCTCTATATATTGTCTGCCATTAATGGAACCAAGCCGTGACTAGATGCGATCAACCACAAACCACCATCTACCTTAAGTTCTGTGTTGTCATCTCTCTCCCCCATCCTGGTGTTTTTATCTGAGTGTGGTAAACCAGGACGAGACATCGGATCCTGCATCCCTGGACGTGAGCTCTATGGACCGTTCTTGCACGCGTGAAGATTGCAATGATGGAAAGGGCTCTTCGGAGTCTCCTGATGAACTCTCGAATCCGATTTCAAACCTACCATATTAATCTATCGTAAGAGAAGCTCTCTAATTCTGATATCCGGAGTAGGATATTGGACAAACAGTACGCTTCATACAACAATTAATGGCACATGATCCCTGCCGGAGATTACATTCGGGTATCATATTATCAACGGAGCTATGCACGTATGACTCCTTTCCAGAAGCTCGATACTCGTCAGTAATTGAATTGACTTCATTATAGTATGCACTTTCTTTCATTTGTATACAAACTGTTATTAACCGGAACAAATGAAGGACTACGAGAGTGTCGTCAGGATATTTCTCTCCTTGCTATATGCATCTAAAACATATCTTGGTTGGGATCCAAGTATATCCACGAGTATTTTCAATGACGAGCATGTTTACACGATCAGTGTTTCTGGTACTCGAGTCATGACAGATGCGATCCTGAATATCTCTGATTAAAAAGCTCAGAACAATACTGGATCGGGTACACGTATATACTTGGAGAATAGGGCTGTTGGGAAAAGAAAGCTGAGAAGGTTTTAGTCAAAGATGTCTGGCTCGAAGATGGGCGAATCTCTGAACACGAATTTCGTGATCAGATTTTAATTGACATTGCTGGCGCTGATGACCGGGAGTATGTAAGCGGACAGCTTCTTGCACTCATAGCATATGGAAAGATCAGAATGGGTGATACCGAGGGCCATACGAAGAAGGTTAGGCTTCTTAGTAAATCTTTTAGCTATTCTTGTCAACATGAGACTCTAATTCCTACAGAGCTTGCCTCCAAGAAGATTAAAATCGAGGTAATGAAGGGTAGTTGATAAGGAAATCATGGTTTACAAGTGGCTATATGCCACTGGACGAATGGTTTAGGCTATCAGAAATGAGGGGGACATATAAACACCCTGTCCTCAAGTAAGAGTAAGGAATGAAGCCAGGTAGTAAGAGAAATGGCCCTGAAGCGCGGCCGAGAGTAAGGAAATATAGTAATAATGGGCTCTCCGGGTGAGTTACAAAGTGCATTATAAGTGCAATACGACTAACTATCTACTTATTTGGTCCTACAACGGACAGATATGCAAAAAGGAAAGCAACTAGACATGCAAAAACTAAACATCTTATTCATCATCGAAAGAATGGCAACATATAACCTATGAGAAGGATTGGCTATACCTCGAAGTCTAGTGTCAGGCCATGAATATGGATCAGCTGTGATGAAATACATACTTAAATTCTTGACAAATGCCTTTCATCGTCTATTACAGTGACCCGTTTAGAGGCTAACTTCTCGGTATTAGTCATAGATACGTAGGATACATAAAGCTCCCCGATTTCGACTTAGTGAAGGTAGTCGATGAATGTTGTATGGAGATCAGTCAATCATTTCTATATGAAAGGCTCTGCCTCCGCGATTGTTGTAACTCCGGAAGGAACAGAGTCATTTCTGGAGTAAGACATTGCCTTGAATAGCGAATTTATATTAATCCGAGTCTCAAACCAGAACTTTCGGTGGGTAGCATAACACTCAGACTGATTGCCATTACCAAGCCAATGGCCCGTAGTCCTAGTCGTGGCCCATGAGAATATTGAGCGATGAATTTTTGCCTGAGGTTCTTAATCGATTGCTCCTTGTTTAAGATATCAAAAAAATCTATTCATTAACAATACCAACTCTAAGTTCTAATCATGAATGGAATGATATACAATAAGTTGTGGAAAGAGATACATGGGAGATTATGCTAGATTCCAGAACAGATACAGTACAAGATGCTACGCTATGAGAGAGTGACAGAGCAATGCGAACAGAAGTGCGATAAGAAGAGCAATCTAACAAGCGGGTTTCGAACATTCTGGTCCTCACTGAAGTCATGAAAGCATATTATCTATGAAAGTGAATGGCTACACCTTGGAGTCTAGCGTCAGGCTATGAACACAGATAAACCATATTAAAATACATACTTTTGCTTCTTCGACGTATGCCCTTCATCGTCATCTACAGTGGTTCGTTTAGGGGCCGTTTTTTCTGGTTTAACGGGAGGCATGCGGACAATAGCGAAGCTCTCCACATCGACACGGCGAAGGTAAGCAATGAATCGGGCATGAAGTTTCGGCGATGTGTATCTGATAGACTGCGGGTTCTTGACTTCCTTGGCTCGATACTCCTTTATGATTTTCTTCCGCACAAGATTCAGCGCTGTTTTGATTCTGTGGAAGTAGCTGGGAATGCACTTGGTGTAATTGTCGTATATTTCTAGTCTTTCGAGAAAGTCTCGGCGATCCAATGACTTTAAGAGTCCGGAAAAGAGACTTTTCCGATTCGTCCTGCGGGTGACAATATCCCCTCGATCAAGAAGTTCACCCTCCTTCTCAAACGTGAACAGCGCCCAGATCATGATCCACCATACAGATTCAATATCATGGATATAATTGTAAAAGATACCATTACTATCGGACTTCGAATTCAGAATATCACATCTGGTTTGTTCCGCGCGCATCTCTGCGTCAGTTTCCGCTTCAGAGTCTGTCGATTGACTTGATTCCCCGGATATAAAAAGATACATCTGGATTGCTATTTCAAGTGCCATGAAGTCAGGTGTGCCCTATATTCGAGTTGTCAGTATAAGCAGGATTTTGTATTGATATATGATAAAGTACATACCGTTCGAACATCATATCTGGCACCTTCTCCGGCCCTCTTTGCAAATTCTAAATCCCCAATCATTCCCCGTTTCCTATTTGTGATAGGATCTATATATAAGTAGATATTTCCTCCGCTTATGTCTCGGTGAACCCATCCTGCCTCATGAATACGACGAAGAGCTGTATATGGTCAGTATTATCATCAGGTGTTCCAGAAATTATAATACTTACTCTCAAGCACGTCAATTGACACGAGTATGATATCCATACTGTTCTTCAGATTATAGAATGGGGTCGCAACCTCCTTGTACAAAGTCCGGTAATGATAGCGGTGTGGATAACTATTCCTCTCATTATCCTTACGGACTTGGGGCGTCTGCCGCGTATGCTCGATGACTTCCTTATTTTCATGTTGTACTCCAGTTTTCTCCTTATTTTTTGCTTTCTCAGCAGGAATTTCAATCTCATACTTCCGAGAATAGTCGGGTGACTTCCCACGAAGCATAACCCTCTCTGTGTGATCCTCGGTATCTCCCACTTTGACTTTCCCATATGCTATCGGTGTAAGGATATGTTCTCTCACATACTCCTGGTCGTCAGCGTCAGGAATGTCATTCACAATCTGAGCACGGATTTCATGTTCAGGAATTCGCCCATCTTCGAGCCAGACGTCTTTGAGTACAACCTCCTCAGCTTGCTTTCCATCAACAATCCTTTTGGCCAAGTAGATACGCGTACCCGATCCAATGATGTTCTGGGCTTTTGAATCTGAGATATTCATGGTCGCATCTGTCACTACTTGAGTACCAGAAACATCGATCGTATGGATGCGTTCTCCATCAATGATCTCCGTAGAAATGGTCGGATCCCATCCAAGATCCGACTTAGAGGCATACAACAATGAGACAAATATTCTGGCAACACTTTCATAGTCCTTCACATGTATACGTCAGTATAGTTTATAATTTAAAAAAAGACAGAATACGTACCTTGTACAAGTCCAATTCATCACTAATGAATATCGAGCTTCTCGACCGGAACCATACACGCATGACCATTCTGTCTATCTGTATCCCATATGTGAATCGTCTGCAGGGATCTACAGCCATCACATGTTGCATGGAGTGTACGACTTGTTTTATGTTCTATCCCAAACATTAGTATTCTGATACGGCATAATAATGGAGGTATAACTCACTTCATATTTGTCGCCAGTACCTTTGTTCCGCTTGAAAGCGAAAGCAACAGCGGTATTGCTCCAAAGTCTCTTATAATCTTTCTTCTCAGAGGGATTCTTAATGGCCTCCTCACTAGGATCCCTCAAAAACAAAGCGCCGTCAGGTCTGAGGTCGCCTGGTTGGAATGCGTGATTCCCTTCAGGCCTAAATTCCACGGTTGAGGTTGTCTCTGATAAGGATCCATCTATCGCAATGATCAGAGCGTTAAAGACATCAGTAAGCGCTTGATTGAAGAAATCGGCTTCTTTTCTTAGTTTACAGTCAAAGGCGGCCCATTTCCACTCTCCTTCACCAAGATCAACAAGGTCCGAATTGATCTTTAATTTTTGACATAAATCTTCGATATTCAAATTCTGAGGGAGAGGCGGCAAAACATTTTCGAAGAGGTACTCGTTGGGGACCTGTGGAATGTTCATCCCTAGATTGTTCATGATAGCCTCTCTTTGAGCATCGCAGTACTTTGAAGCCATCTCCGGATCGTTACAGAGACTCACTCTGAAGGGAGTATTGTTCTTTTGGACACTTGGTCGATTGTTGGGGGTTTTAAAAGGAGCAGATGGGTTCAGTTCGTTAGCGCCATCGATTGGTGGTGTATTGGGAGGCGGGGTGGTAGGTTCTTCGGATTGTCCCAAATTCGAAGGACCAGCGATCTGCGACTCTGGTAGTTGCGAGGCTGCAAAAGGAAAAATAAGACATCTATATACAATTGTACGATTATTCAGATTTAAATCTCATACATGTTATATCCTCTTCCGTCACACACAATAAAGAATCTGCCTCGTGTTCACTTGTACGGGGAACAAGTGGGGACGGCTCCGAGATCTCTGGGGAACGCCTTGATACTTTCCTTCTATTTCTGGAAACACTAGCAACGGCCCGAGCAGCGGGGCGCGTCGGTGCATTCCTACGAGTGCTGTTTCTTGTTTTTGGTCCTCCTCTTTTAGCCATACTAGGATGCGAACAAAAGGATGAAAAGAGTAGGAGTACAAGAAGTGGTTTTAAGCTTAACGCGAGAGGTCACTTATATCTTGTTTAGTACAATGGGCGTCACGTCACGCTATAAACACACGCACACAAATGCTATACGCACGTAGTAGACACCACTTTCATTCAAATTCATTGTATTCGTTCAGTCGAAGGCGATGATATAATGGGACCTGTCACTGTGTATCAGCAGAGCTTCATTTACCATTGTGCAGCACAACTCGACCTCGCGTAGTTAATTCGAGAATATTGATTTGAACAACTTTTCATTGGAGTGGTTTGTAAATTTCTTTGAGTGTGAATGCCCTTATTCACGCAGCACTATGTACAGCAGGCACTTCTTTGACTTGAATTATTCAAAGCTTATGAAGAAGGCTCCAACAACAACTGGCGTTTCATATCATATACCGAATGACACTAGCGAGTATCTTTTGACCTTGTTTGAGTACCATTCTGATGTCACTTTTGATGTGTATACTGCAGTATATGAAGGACACTCCCATGAGGCTCACACAGCCTTAAGGCTAGGTGCTATCTGGAGCTGATATATGAAGAATGGCCCTCCAAGTATGGATGATTATACGCGAAAATTCTCATCCACCTCATGTACCACTCAAAGAAAACGTTTTCCCCGTCGGCAAGGAAATCATACTAATAAGACGCTTATAGCTCTTTATAAACAGTCTCCATCACTATTAGCCTGAAGGCTAGCGTGCAGTGCATCTGTGAGCGAGCCCGAGCAGGGAGGATTAAATTCCTGTATGTCAGTGTTCTTTATGTGCATGATCTAGAACTCGAAATTTTTTTGTGAATGTGCATCTGTCTTCTTTATAAATGAATTCGTTGTATAGCCGTAAGACTGACATTCTTAGACCCCGTGTTATAGATAATGGACATGGTGTACTGCAACAAGGAGACCATCAAGTATGATGCATTTACATGCACACAAAGGACACTATCTAGCACAGCAATAGGCACAGAACAACACACATACATGCACAAAACTCACAGTATTGAGCTATCGAAACTGAGAAGGGTGTAAATGGTATATACAGCATTACCTAAAGACTTAGAACGCCTGTAAGAGTGGTAAATGCAAGCTGGGAGGCCACAGGTACAAGACCGGTTACAAGGGGAGTACCTCGGGAAGGAGGTTGTCGACGACACCAACTACGTCATTGATAAGCTGTGCAAGAGCAATACCGACGGCACTAAGCTCCGGACCAAGAGTAGATAAATCACTGTCTACTGTTACTAATAAAGAGCCTAGGGCATTGAGAACCAGCTAAAAGCAATTCCCAAAGATTTAGAATCACACTCAGGTAATCAGAATACAAAGAGGTCCTTACCGAAAGAGCCTTTACGACAAGAGTAGCGACATCACTAACAGCCACGGTGGCGGTTCCATCAACAGAGGCGAGAACAGTTTCAACCGGAGAACCAACAAGTTGGTTAACATCGCTCACAGCAGTAGAGACGATATCTGTGACTTGTGTAAGAAGAGGCGAAGCAGTGGCCTCTGAGACTGCAGACCCCCGAGTGCAGCTACGAGAAAACTATAAGTACGAGAGATATCAGCTTTTTAAGAATACATACTAATTTGACTGATGACAGGAGAGAGATCCGTGATTAAAGTATTCAAGATCTGCGGTACAGATGGAAGGTTTTGGCGTTTCTTGATAGAGATAGAGTCGACAATGCTATCAACACTCAGACCCTCAACCGTTGAGATTGCTTCACCAGCTAGATCATTGGCAGTGCCAATGATAGGTGCAGCAGAGGAGAAAAAGGAGAAAGTAACAGTAGCCGCAAGGGAGAAGATACCAAAGGAGCGCATTTTTGGAAAGAGTGTGGGGTATGCCGGGGGCAATTGAAATAGATGGGTATTGGTTTGAAAAAAGGTGGTAAAGCCTTGGGAATACCGTTCAAATGTCTTCTGTTCTTATACTACAGAGTAAATCATGATTCAATCTCCGCATACTTTAACTTTCGGGATATGCTACTGAAAGAATTTGAAAAGAACAAATCATACAACTGGAGAAGCAGAAAACAGATTAGTTTGATTTGCAGTCTCTTCTAAAGAAGCCTTCCTTGATAAACAAGTACTAAAGGGATCTTTCATTCGAGGTTAGCACCGAAAAACTTCGGGTGGGAAGTATACTCGCTTACTATATCGGGTACAAGAAACAAACACTCTAGGATACGGAAATATCATAGAAAATTCATCATTACGGGGTTTTTAACTGAAACAGCTACGACACCGGTTTTTGTGCATAGAAGAGATACATCATCCTCTGCCCATTCAAGAGCAAACTCAAAATCAAACTCAGTATAATCTTAGAGTTCAGAAGGCATGCTCGACATAGTATGGTCTACTGTTGTATGAAAGGTTTTATCAGATCTTGTAACAATGTTCAAGATTTGCACTCCTCGGACGACACTAGAACTACGAAAGAAGTTAATTGCCGAGTGCGTTGGTATGTTACCCATAAATCTTCCGGCCTCATGAGATATGAGATGAGATCGGAAATCTCCGTTCGCTTCTTCTAAATAGATTAAAGTCAAGATAATTGATGAATCCCCAACTCTTTCTGTTTTTTGTTTTTTTTTCTCTGAGATTTTTGGTGGATCTAGTATATAAGTAAGACTGTAAAGTATGGAGACGATCGTGTGTTCTGTAAACGGAATTAATCCACCCATGAATAAGAAAGAATTGGCAGCTTTCCGAGCTCGGACGCATGATGCAAGACAAGTTTGTCCGCTAAATGATTATATAGTAGAACCTGACTTCACATATAGACTCAACTACATATATAAATTCCAGAATGCATTTATCATAGATTATTACTCTACCACTAGCAGCAAGAATTGCAACAACTAATAATGTATAGTCAATTTTCTGGGAAAATCAATGATCAAGCGCCAAGTCCAAGCCACTAACAAGCACATGTCTAGCAATGATGATCATCTTATAGAAAGACAAATCTCAATTACAACTGAAGCGCCATCAAAGAAAAGAAGCCATACTTTTCTTGTTTATCAGAAAACTTACAGTCTCCGCTGATGTTCGCGGGTATGTACCCCCCACTACTTCCATACTGATCCCGGTACTTAAATTCTGAGTTCCATCAGCACCAAATTTTCCAGCGCCTTGAGACCGATCCCCAACACCACCTCCATAATTCCCAGTGTCGCCGCGGGCTGTTGATCGAGATCTGTAGAAGTAGGATTGTAGTCCCGGTTCGGGTCACCTCCACCAATACCGGTTGATGTGTTCACGTCTTTGTATTCTTGTTCCATAGAAGTTCAGGATGAAAGAGATAGGTGCTAGAGCAAGGATAATACCAAGGTTGTCCTTCAAGCCTTCGAGAGCATGCATGTATGACATCATCCTGTGGGGTGCTATAATTACTCAAGCAGTCTCGAACATATAAGGGCATTCACTAACTGTGACATTGAGAACTTCTGTTTCTGAACCAGTCCAAATCTTCAGTCAAGTATTGGCGCAATTTTGAATTGGATTGATTGGAAACCATGAACACAGATCACAAGAATGAAATTCAAATAACTTGGCCCAATACATACCACAAGTGTATCTGTTTACTAGTTATCAGATATTACATGGAACATAAAACGACGATGATCCATGTATTCTCTCCTCCATCCAGAAGTCCGATTATCGGTAATGAGGGATATAGTAGTCCAAAATGCATGCATAAGGTGCAAATATCATGGGTAATTATAAGTAGCACCCGCGACAACAAAGACTATGTAACATATATAAATGAATACAAATACCCGCAGATAATTCCACAACCAAGTCTACTTCGGTTTCATACGAGTACGAGCTTGGACTCAGTAAAATCTTTATCAAGTTTATTAACCATCCCCATCCTATTAAAAATGTAAAGCACGTGCTACGTAGATAAGGGGGTTATCTATATATGATCGGAGATTCGGCGCTCGGGTTCGCAGGACGTTGCTAAAGATTCGCCATACACCATAAATCTGGCGTATAAACGCGTTTGAATGAGAGAAACAAGTTGATTTGTGATTCATAAAAAGGGATAGTGTGTTATCTTAACTTAAGAGCTATAGCAGTAATTCCACCATGAGTAAGGCTAGCGACACACCCCTACCAGAAGGCGCCTGTATTACCGCGGAAATACCGGATACAACTGTCACCCGTTTAGGTCAAGTTGTTCTTAACCCATATCGTCTTGCACCACTTACTGCCGTGATCAGGGATGGTGGTCAGACTCTAACGGATGCGCGAGTACGCGTAGTTAAGAAGGGGGACTCAGGAATAAATATCGATTATCCAGTTTCAAATAGTGCTCTGTGGACTCATGGTGGCATTCCCATTTTCGGATTGTATGCAGACTACGTGAATAAGGTTGAGGTTGCTTACACGCTGAAGGGAGAGAGGATCCGTGAGCGGTATTCTATCTACACTCCACCCATCCGTTTGCCTGCCATAGCAAACCAGACGGGCAGTACAATACCAACGGTCGAACCCGTAAAAGTTGCCTCCAACTTGCGGTATCGTCTATATCTATTCAATCATCTCCTCTCTCAAGTACCTGGTAGTAATCGTCAGCTCAAATGGAACCTGCCTCAAGGAGGTGCGGCAGAGTGGGATTCAGTAGGCATCAATTGGATTGCTGACACTCAGGGGGACGTTCGGTGGTACTTGGACATTGATCAAATTCACGATTCCACATCCGTGATTGGGCTCGGTGCTACAATGGGTTTTCAACAGACACGGGATGGAAAACTCATCTTTGGGCAGGGTCAGCGGTATTATAAGATAGATTTATTGGGTCGCATAATCTGGGCTCGTACACTTCCAGCTAAATTTGGCGACTTCTCACACGAGATTCGAGAAACGGAGAAGGGAACTTATGTCTTACGTGTTGGTGCCAGCGACTACCGACGCTCAGACGGAAAGCAAACGCGAACAGTGCGCGATCATATCATCGAAGTGAACACTGATGGTGACGTTCTTGACTTCTGGGATCTTGGACCTATTCTTGATCCATACAGAGATGCATTGTTACACACGTTGGGGCGCACAGCGATACTACTCCCTGATCCAAATTCAAAAACAGATAATTTAGTCGAAAACGAGCAACTAGAGAGCGAGAGCATGCCTTTCGGAGACACACCAGGTGTCGGCATCGGGCGCAATTGGGCACATGTCAACTCCATTGCTCACGATCCTTCCGACGATGGTATTATCATCTCTGCTCGGCACCAGGGAGTGGTTAAGATCGGTAGGGACAAGCAAGTGAAATGGATCCTGGCGGATCCCGCGGATGGACCCCTTCTCTCGCAAAGAAGGTTCTCTCTCCAGTAGATGCACAAGGAAACGCATTGGAGCCATCACTGGACGGTTCGTATGCAAACGGCTTCGATTGGTCATGGACCCAGCATACGGCATGGTTGACAAAGCGGGGAACTTTAACCGTTTTTGACAATGGATGGGGCCGGCGGTTTGCGCCAACTAAACTTGAGGGTAATTACAGTAGGGCAGTGGAGTACAAGATAGATGAGAAGAGACGTACTGTTGAACAGGTATGGGAATTTGGAAAGGAGAGAGGAGACGATTGGTACAGCCCAATTACCTCTGTGATCGAACATCGGGAGGACACAAACACGCACGTAATTTACTCTGCGTCAGTCGCTTTTCTGACTCGAGAAAAGCTCATTCGTCCGGTGTTAAGTGAAGTGAAGTATGGAACGCAGGAGGTGGTTTCAGAGTATCGGGTACATAGTCAGCAACCAGGCAATGTTGGATATAGGGCACTAGTGATAGATCTTTCTGAAGCTTTCTGAATTAGACAAAAACAATTCGTCTTTTTTAGAGCCAAAACTCAAGAGTTGGCTTGCCACTATATATAAGAGCTTCATGTACTCATGAGATCAAGGGAAGAAGCTTAAGTCTGAATTGACAAGCTCGATCATGTATCGTATCACAATCATGGTTTTATGTATTACGTAAATTTATTTATAAGAGATTACTCAAGACAATTTATTGACACGTCTAGTCACAAGATATAGTGACAGGTGACCCCGTGTCATGGCTATCAATAGTCTAATTCTCTACTTTCGAATTCATTTCAGCCAGGTTTCGCGGTTTCGCGTGTATACTCCATAGATGCCTCCAAAAAGGTTAACACCCTCTTTAAGCAATAAGGCAAAGAAATCAAATGATTATGCCCCGAAAACTGGATCAGACAAAAAACTATACAAACCGTTATCACTAGTTCTGTACTTCTCGCTTCTATCCACAAATCGTTGGCTAATTGGTTGCTAGGTATTAGGTATCCAGACCTCCTGGTTTCGATTTATCTTCGAAAGGAAAGGGAAAGCACCACCTAAACAAGAAGATATCACTTCAAGAAACAGCTTGCATCAGCCAACGAAGACGGACTTAGACGCTTCTAGTAAACAATTCAAATAATGGAAATGAGATGGTACAACTCACAAGACAACCTACAGATGACAGCCTATGGGTGGATCGCTTTGAACCACAGTCTGAGGTACTTTCATATTAAAACTTATCCTGCAATAAAAGCTCTTAACTAAAGTCCAACAGTCAGAATTAGCCGTGCACAAGAAGAAGGTTGAGGACGTTCGACGGTGGTTTCAAGACGTCTTCTCTAACAACTCCTCAGAAAGGGTTAGGAAATATCGGGTAAGCTAGATCTTTAGCATCTTTTCCGTTTTATTGAACACGCTTTCAGAGGATCCTAGTGCTTACAGGACCTGCTGGTACTGCGAAAACGACCACCATAAGAATTCTGGCGAAGGAACTTGATTTTGAGATATCGGAAATGGAGCAGTAGTATTGAAAAAACAATATACAGAAGGAGAACTTATGGTATGTAAATATTTTGAGTATGTCTATAATCGATATATATATTGCTCGCCTTAGAACGACAATCAAATATCCAGAAATTTGAAACCTTCTTATCCAGAGCCAAGTCCTGTAGAACCTTGGTTGGGACGGACTCTCATAGAATCCCTAATCGAGAAGACCCTCAACCATCATATTCAAGCAGAACGAAACGAACAACAAGACAAATTGTGCTTCTAGAAGACATCCCAAACATACTACACAGGCCAACTCAGGAAGCTTTTCACACTGTATTGGAAAACTTCGTAACTGAATCTAGCAGTGCCCCCTCGTAATCATAATTAGTGACACATCGACTCGGGAGAAGCTCGTGACGAAAGCATCGGGGGTGGTAGCTATTTTCCATCTCATGATACTGTTAACATCCGCTCTGCTCCCGTCAAGTCTTCTGCACGGACCTTTTGTTAAAATCGTGTAAGTTCATAAACCAATCATAAAAAGACATAATAGATGTAACATGTTTCTTATAGG
>NBAZ01000028.1:0-186008 GCA_002794735.1 Pyrrhoderma lamaoense | reverse complement strand
AAGACATCGGACAGAGTCACGAGTGTCGCGTATTCTGGGGACGGAAGTATATGCATCAGGTTCTGGGGATAACACAGTCCAGGTACGGAACGCGCTCACGGAGAAGCGCGTACTTGCCATTCATCGGACATTCAGAGCGTGATCAATACTGTCGCGTTCTCTAGAGATGGAAAGCCATATAGCATCGGGCCGTCTGATGACCGGACTGTTAGGTTGTGGGATGTTGAGAGTGGTAACACTAGTCGAAGAGCCGTTGAAAAGACATTCGGATTCCGTGGAAATCCTCGTGTTTTCACCTGATGCGACACCACCTTGCGACAGGATCTCGGATACGACTATCATTGTCTGGGACGCGTATGCCAGAAATATGATATCCAATCCATTCAAGGGCCATTCAGGCCCAGTCGATCCCTATCTTTTCTCCAAACAGCGACAAAATTGCATCGGGGTCGAGAGATTGCACTATTCGTATGTGGGAGGTGTTGAGGGGCGCAATCTTGCGTACATTTTCTGGAGATGGCATGGGTTGGGTATACTCAGTTGCATATTCCGGGGATGGCAAGCATATTTTGTCGGATCTCGAGATAACATAGTAAGAATGTGGAACGCAGAAGACAGTAGTTCTCCTCGATAAGATTCGAGGGCCACACTGATTGGATCAGGTCTGTCTCATTCGCACTTGATTGTAAGCACTTTGCCTCGGGTCAGACGATGGTACGATTAGAATCTGGGACCTTAAAGGAAGAGTAACGGATCCAGAGTTCAGGGACAAACAGGTGCAGTAAGAGCAATTGCGATTTCCCCAAAACAGGAAAGTTTCTTGTGTCCGGCTCGAAGACCATACAGTGTGTGTGTGGAATACGGAGAACGGAGATTTAATCAAAGGACCTTTAAAAGGACATTCTTCTTGGGTAATGTCGGTTGCCTTTTCAACCATGAAATCCGCTTCGCTCGGGATCAGCGACAAGTCAATACGAATATGGAGTATGATCAACGATAAATTTGTCATTTGTAATGGTCACACTGACTGGGTTCGCTCTGTCGCTTTTTCTCCTGATGGTAAGCATCTGGCTTCAGGTTCAGATGACAATTCAACACGAGTGTGGAATGTACATTCTGGGTCAATGGAGGATCAACTTATTATCAAGCAATCAAGCTCTGTCACCTCAGTTTGTTATTCTCCGACGGAAAGAAGATTGTCTCCGGATCAAAGGACAATACCATCCGTATTTGGGATGATTCCAATGCAAATCTACTCTCCACTTTTGAAGGCCATTCTAGTTGGATTCGCAATGTCGCTTACTCCCACGATGGACTATATGTTGTCTCTGGATCTGAGGACAGTACAATACGGGTCTGGGAAAATAGAACTAGCCATTTAGTGTATGACCCGATAACAGGACACACGGTAGTGTGAACTCAGTCTGCTTTTCTTATGATGGAAGTTGGATAATCTCCGGCTCTGCTGACAAAACTATCTGCATATGGAACGCATCGACTGGCAGTCTCTTCTTTCAAGCTCGTGTTTCAGCATCCGTCAACTCTGTCTCTGCTTTCCCTTCATCTGACGGTAAATATATCAAATTTACGTCAAGCTCCTATGATGGAACGATTCACGTTTGGTCAGTATCTATAGAGGAAGAAAGAAAAAAATGGCGCCTGGAAGATGATGGATGGCTGACTGGAAACAACGACAAGTTACTCATGTGGATTCCCCCAGACCTTCGTAAATCAATAGTAAACGGTCCATGCATTCACACACTAAATACACGCTTCCAAACAAATTGCGTCTCTCAGCCAATCTGGGTGACAAATGGACTGTTTGCTTTCCTTGTCCTGAGGCACCCGCCTCATAATACGCTTTTTTAAGCTTACAAAATTATTGCATCACTATGATATCCATATTCTACTATTATAGTTAACGTTATCTAACTTACCCTTTTGTGCTTGTGTCATATCAATGTTAGTCCAGATCTAAATCATAAAGGCACTAGTCTGATACACCGAGTGCAACCTATGAGTGTAAGAAAATTCCGCATAAGATCTATAACGAGATCGGCTCTGAAGCTGCCAGGCATCAAATGATCAGTAACTCCAATGCTCTATCATAATCTACTATTATAGCACTCTCAGATCTCATTCTCTAGAAGTATCAGTATTTTTATCAAGTACAAGACAAGAATGAATATTATTCAGTATACTATAAATCCGACTATAAGGCCACCTTTGCTGCCAATATCTTTACTATTCCGATTCTCGATATCTGAGTTTACATGCAGAAGGTTCAGTGTATCTGATAGTAGCTTTACATTTTGGTAGCGCATGTATACTTAAAAGTGCATGACAATGAGATCCGTAGATATAATGTTAACTTGAACTGAGTTCAGTTCACTGAGTAAAGAGAACTTTGATATATGGTTTGCAAGGCTTGCAAGTGCAACTAGTAGCTAGTAAACTGCTTAAAAAGAGATTAAAAGCTGTATTACCGAGTGCTAGATAGTTCAAGTGTGATAGATGATCTACTCGTAGGTAGTAAGCCTGGTAGAAGCACATTCCATGTGCATTAATTATCTGAGAACTTGCAGACCGCTCTATTCTGTTTCTATTTGATCAAAATCACCGTGCTCGCACACTTTCTATTTTTACTATTTATCAACTTTGATCCCATCAGCCTTGAGGCATCGCCCGTATCATGGAAGTGGGTCTTCTTACTACATCTCAGCCCTCTGCCCATTACACCTCGAGTGCAAACTATGCCATCATTTTTCACTTTTCGAGGTAAGTCAAAAGAGCCCAAATTAATGCTTCTTTGGCTGATTATCCCATGTGCTAGTATCGCGATCCGACATAACTATTTCCGGGAAATCAAAAGCACCAAACCAATACGTTAAGATCTCGTACGGAGATGAGAGCTGTAGAACAAGCTCTGTAAATAGGCTACCACCCGAGTGGAACGAGACTTTACAATGTATGCTACCCGATCATCTATTTAATTCAATTCTTGAAGCTAAACATGACTTATTTTGAATAAGTGCATGCTCGGACAATGAGAATAGGTTTACAGTCGAGCTAATGAGGGAGGGTTTGATAGATACCAGTATTGCAAGTAAAGAATGTTCGTTGAAAGAAATATTGAGGGAGAACGGGGAAGGTAAGAGAAATAATGTATCTCCTCTCACAAGTGATAATGGAGGCAAAGTAGATGTTCGCATTCCTCTACAATCGATGCTCAAACCACAACCTTCCATCTTCTTGTGCCTTCAACCATCCGATGAAACAAAAAACGCAGAGATAACTCTCATAAATCTTGCTCGTCTTCTACTGGATATTCATCCTTCTGAAAGTGATAACTTCGTGGAAAATGTCAACACAGTTTTCGAGACAGCAAAAGACATAATACAAAGCGATACATGTCGGTCACTAGAAGATATTGGTTATAAGATTACCGCTTTTGTTGAGTTCGGTGACGGCATAGCAGATGTGAGCACCTAAAGTTAATTTCCCGTATATAATCTCATGCTGGTTGGATCATTTACAGGCAAGCCCGTATCTAAAGTTAGCGTGGTGTATATCTACGGCATTCCTAAAAGTGAGTTTTTAGAATAAACATAGTTTCTTCGAAAATCTTATCTCTTGTAGATCATCGCTACCCAACCCAGAACTGATAAGCGAGTCAAGGATCTCGTAAAGAATCTAGTGAACCTATTCTTGATCACCAAAGAGACTACCATCTTCGTTAACCCTTCCAACTCCTTCGTTTAACCATCACTAGTATCCTCGAGTTTAGTAAGAAGTGCAGCATCCTCATACATGACTATGCGCCAAGGAGTTTTCTTAGTGAGTTATAAAAAGTTCAGTGTATAGCTTACACTGCTCATTGGTGAATTATACTCCCTCAGTTCGTTCAGTGATGCAGAATAAGAAATCTGCAGTGGAGGATCTTGAATCTTCACTCACAGATCTGAAGAAAGAACTTGATTCAGCCTTCATTCGGCAGGACATCATCGAAACACGAATTGAGGCGCGGATGAGAATCAGCGAGAATCTTAGAGAAAGTAAGTTGTGATTGCTAATTTAGTATCTATTCTTTACGTATATGTACGGTACAAACCTTCCCTCATAGAGCTCGAAAAGAAGCTTCAACCGAAGCACGAGGGTAGAACAGACCGCCAAATCTGTCTGGAAGGAACACGTATTGGGCTTTTGCAAGAAATAGGCGAATGGGTACGAGATGTAAATACACCAATGTTTTCTTCATCCTTGGTCGTGCTGGAACAGGCAAGAGTACGATCGCTACTACAATCGCAGAAGAATTTCAAAGGAAGGGTCAGCTTGGTTCGCATCAGTACTTTCTGAGAGATAAAAGCGATCCTGCATTTATCTTTCGCACTATTGCATTTGATTTAGCCAGTCGAAGCCAAGCAACTGCCGAAGCTATCAACGCTCAGCTTGATGCGAATGATATAACCTCTGCTACACCAGAGAGGGCTTTCGAAATCTTGCTATTCGACCCTATTCAAGCCATCTCAAAATCAAAAGAAGATGATAACATTCTCATCGTCCTAGATGCTCTAGACGAATGCGGACATAGAGAGTTGCGGAGACCATATATCAGGATAATTAAGGAGAAACTCAAGAAGCTACCTCCCAATTACCGCTTTCTTATCACTAGTAGGCCTGAGGAGGACATTACCACACCCAATGAGCTCGAACGACTACGATTTCGTCACATGGATCTAGATCACGAGTCAGACAACGCTAAGAGAGATGTCCTGAAGTACATCCAAAACACACTTGGGGCATTAAAATCTGACGGAAGGATAAAAGTAGACCCGAGCTGGCCATGGGACGAAAGTATAAGGACCTTGGGCGATGCTGCAGGTGGTCTATTTATATGGGCCTCAACGGCTGTGCGACTTATTGAGAGTAAGAAACAAAATAAGGCGGGTGAACTAAAGCGGTTGGTGAATACAAGATCATTATCTCTTGACGATCTATATGCGACTGCACTCGAAAACTCTCTCGATTGGGACGATGCAACGAGAAGTGACTTCCAGGGAGTATTCTCAACGATTATCTTTGGTAAAGAGCATCTGTCAACCACGTCTATTGATATGTTGATGGGCTTTGACGGCGGAACGACTCAAAGTCTTCTTGAATGTTTACGTTCATTAGTCGCGTTCGAACTCAATCAACCAACTCGCTTGTATCATACCTCACTTTATGACTATCTGATTTCGGAAGGAGCACGTGGAAATGCATGGTCTATTAACGAGGAAAGGGAGAAGGCACGCATTTCAAAGCAATGCTTCGGGTTGATGGAGGGGCTTCGGTACAACATGTGTAAGCTAGAGACATCGTATCGACTGAATAAAGACATTCCTGGGCTTGAGAAGCGCCTAAAAGACAACATCTCTACGTCGCTGCTATATGCTTGCCGTCACTGGGCTTCTCATCTGCGCGAGGCCTCTTATTCGGAGGATCTGTGCAAACAGGTTGAATCCTTTGCATATAACCGGTTACTGTTTTGGGTTGAGGTCCTTAGTCTCACAGGCTCGTTATATGCTTTTCTTTTGCAGTCTCTCGAGAGTGCCATCGCCTGGATAGGGGTTAGTCATTGTTTCTTTGTTTCTTACTTAAACTAAAGTCCATGCAGGGAAAACACGTACAATTATCCGAATTTCTTCAAGATGCCCATGACCAGCTCCTCCGATTCATCGAACCTATCCATCAAAGTAGCCCACATTTGTATATGACATTCCTCCCACTAATGAAAGAGGACTCTATCATTGCCAAGCACTATGCTAAGCAGCCACAATCAATGACACGTGTTCAGTATGCTGGCAGCAAGCCTAGAATAGCATGCACCAAGCAAATTACTGTTGGTAGCAGCGTCAATTCTATTTCATACTCCCCTGATGGTAACCGGGTTGCATCAGGGTCACGCGCGGGCACTGTCAGTGTATGGGATACAGTAAGTGGTAGACAGCTGCTCGGTCCACTTGAAGGACATCTGGATTTCGTCCGAAGTGTCGCGTACTCTGAGGATGGGAAATATATCGTATCGGGGTCTAATGATCACACAGTACGGATATGGAATGCATTCACTGGTGAGAGTATCCTTGGGCCACTTATAGGTCATTCAAATAAGGTCAATTCTGTCGCGATTTCTGGAGACGGGACGCTCATAGCATCGGGTTCTTATGATAAGACCGTTAGGTTGTGGAATGCTGAGTGTGGTGCACCAGTCGGAGAACCATTGGCAGGGCATTCAAGCTGGGTGGAGAGTGTCGTGTTCTCACCCAATTGGAGCTACCTCGCTTCAGGATCAATGGATGGTACCATTGCTGTCTGGGACGTACAAAACAAAGAGATGATCTCCGACTTATTCGAAGGTCAACCAGACCCAGTCTACTCCCTATCATTTTCTCCAGACAGCAGGCGAGTTACATCGGGGTCATGGTATGGCACTATTCGCGTTTGGGAAGTGTCGAGCAGCACGATATTGCACAAATTTTCTGGAGACGGTATGAGCATAGTGAGCTCGGTTGCGTATTCGGGTGATGGCAAACATATTTTGTCGGGATCCTATGATAAAATAGTAAGAATTTGGGATACAGAAGACAGTAATGCTCCTCCCAAAAGATTTGAGGGTCATGTGGCCTGGGTTGATTCTGTCTCATTCGCGCCGGACTGTAAGCACTTCGCCTCCGGGTCATTTGATGGGACGATCAGAATCTGGGACATTGAAAAAGGCGTGACACCGTCAGAATCAGAGTCTGAAGCGCAATCAGGCGCAATCAGTGCGATTGCGATTTCACCAATAACTGGTATGTTTATCGTCTCTGGCTCCAATGATGGCACATTGTGTGTCTGGAATGTCGAGAGCGGAGAATTAATTAAAGGTCCCTTATTTGGACATTCGAATTCGGTATTGTCAGTTGCGTTTTCATCCAATGAAAACCACTTCGCTTCGGGATCACCAGACGGCTCAATACGAATATGGAATATGATCAACGATAACTTCGCCACGTATAACGGTCACACCAGCTGGGTTCGCTCAGTTGCGTTTTCTCCTGATGGTTCTCACCTTGCCTCAGGCTCTGACGACAATTTAATCCGTATATGGAATGTCAGTGGTGTCCCATTAGCGGCTGAAAGAATCCTTAAACATACAAAGTTCGTACTTTCAGTTTGCTACTCTCCTGATGGAAAGAAGATTGTCTCCGGATCAGCTGATAATACTGTCTGTATCTGGAATGCCTCCAATGGTGATCTGCTTTCCACTTTTGAAGGTCATTCACATTCGGTCAGCTCTGTCGCTCACTCTTTTGATGGATTATACATCGTCTCTGGATCTCGTGATTGTACAATTCGAGTATGGAACGCTAAAACTAGCCAAGAAATGTATGGCCCAATATCAGGCCATGCAGACGGAGTTAATTCACTATGCTTTTCTCTCGATGGAAAATGGATTATATCAGGATCTTCTGACAAAACTATTCGTGTATTCAATGCTTCAACTGGAAATCTTTTCTTTAAATCTCGCGTTCCATCGAAAGTTTACTCCGTCTCTGCATTCCCTACTTCTGACGGAAAATATATTAATTTTGCCTCAGGCTCCGAAGATGGGACAATACATATCTGGTGTGTAGATGTCGATTCCAAAGGAGAGGAATGGTGTCTTAAAGACGATGGATGGCTCACTGGAAATAGTGGTAACTTACTCATGTGGATTCCTTCAGATCTCCGTCCCACCCTCGTATATGGACCACGCACTCTGAATACACGTTTCTCAACAAGTTTGGACTCTTCAGTCTATCGCGGTGATCAATGGACTGCTTCGTTTCCCTCTCATCATATGCTCCCCTGATATTACAAAGCTATCCATTATGAAAACCGTGCTTATATGATTGAATAACTATATCTCATAACATGCTACATCAGCACCACTGTGGTTCTGTAATATACTTTCAATACTAGACTTCTTTTGTTTGTTAACATACATATAGCCCGTGACTAAATCTCTATCCCTACCTCATTGTGGCCAAGGGAGGTAACCTTATTCTCTTTACTTTACATCTTTAAAACTCCTCTTTATCTAATTTGTTTGCGAAAGTAAATATGAGTTCACAAGCGTTCTTGAGTCCAAATTGTCTGGAGCTTTGTAATATCATGTCTTCTAAGCATGGTTTATTAGTAGTTATGCAAGCTGTAACTACGGTGCTTGTCTATTACCACTTGATTGATGAGTTCCTTATGAATTTATGCACTAAAAGCACTATATGGCTAAGTTCTAGCCCTCCTGACACAATTACAACCACAAAAAAATAAGAAAACAAAGTAGAACAAAGCCAGATATGCGAGAGTGTTGAAAACTAAACTTTTGGTCAGATTTTGACCTTGGTGTCGTATTTAGTGGCGAGGACGTGGGGTTTAGAGTCTGCCTACACCAGACACGATGCTCAGGCTAAGATTTGGGGGCTATAAAGCGAGATACTAGGTAATACACAGTTATGGAGACTTTGAGCAACACCTATTAACCAATTAAAAGGGACTCCTGTTTCTTACTCTTTACTCAGTGGACTACTATACGTGACTGTCGATGGATAGCTGCTTGTCAACTAGGCTTATAGATTTACTGATTTACTAATATTATAACTCCTACTAGTTCACCGTGCTGCACTGAATAGTCAATTTCTCTGTGTCCACTCTTATCTACTACTTTGTCCCCACTCTAAACAAAGTATGCCTTAGAAATGTCACCTCTAATCTCAAAACGATACCAGGCTATCTCAATGAGTTGACATCTATCGAAGAACCTGAGATGATGATACAAGATACTATGTTTATTCATAGCTCCTATCTTAGGTTTATGTACTGAGGTTCTCTGTAAATACAGGAGAGGAGAGGCAATAGATGCCAGGTTCTTGAACATCAGCTTTTCTGATATCCGTCCAAATCATATCATCATCATGCATGCGAATTCTGACGCGCGACTAATTAGGTGAGACTTCCAGAAGCTTGATGTAACTCGGTTTGTCAGGCATGCATGACTCTCGTATCTAGAACTTCTGGTATCATCATGAGGCTCCCTACATTAGTTTCTCGAGATGGACACACGCATCAGATATATCAGTCCTTCCTTGCAGGATTTTTGAATTGCTTTACTATTGACTTCTGTCCCACTATCATCAAGAATTGATATCAACGAACACATGGCTGCCACGAGGCGCTTCTTCGTAACAGCTTCATCTCCCACACATTTACTCCTCAATTTTTTCTATCCCCGTCCTCCTTACTCCTTAAGCCTTAGTTGATGCCTTGACCATGCCTTCATTCTACACCCTTCGAGGTTCATTTATGAGTTTCATAGCTATCCTTGACCACCTACCTAACTATCCTCCCCCTTCTAGTTTCACGTTCCGACATATCTTTACCCGCCAAAGCAAGAGCGTCAGATATATACGTCAAGATCACCTATGGCGATCAGAGCATCAGATCGAGATCGGTAAGCGATCTACCACCTACGTGGAATGAGACATTCCCAATGTTTGTCTAACAAATTGTTGTACTATTGTCATTATTGAAACTGATTACACTTCATGTCTTAGCACGTGTTCGGACAACGGAACCAGAATCGCGCTTGAGTTGATGAAGGAATCTTTTATCGGGGATAGGCGAATTGGATATGGAGAATGTGTACTGAAGGACCTGCTTACTGAGGACGAGAACAGCGAAGGTGTGTTTCTAGTAGAATCTATACTCGTTCAAACACTGATAAACGAATAATAGATACCTCTATTACCCTACAATCAAAGTCTAGATCACAGCACTCCATCTTCTTACGCCTTCGATCATCTGACGAAACGAAGAATGCTGAGATAACTCTCGTCAATCTTGCTCGCACCCTCCTTGACGTTCAATTCGCTTATCACGACGATCTTGCGGAGGACGTTAACATAATATTTGATACGGCAAAGCGCGTAGCAGAGAGTAATGCATGCCAATCGCTGGTGGAGCTGGGTTATACTATCACTGCATTCGTCGATTTTGGAGGTAGCATAGCAGATGTGAGTAACCTTGAGGTTATTACTGTCCTTGGTTTTCATGTTGACTGAGTCGTTTATAGGCTAGCCCATATCTGAAAGTAGCGTGGTCCATAACAACAGCATTCTTGAATGTGAGTCCTTGTACAGCATCACATTTTTACTTTGATTTACTTAGTCCCTCCAGATTATCGCTACTCAGATCAATACCGATAAACGGATCAGGGATCTCTTGAAGAGTCTCATGGAGTTATTCTCAGTCATCAAAGACACTTCTGTTTTCAACAATCCATCTGATTCTTTGCGATTAACTATCACCAATATTTTTGTATTTATCACTAGGTGTAGTGATCTCATACAAGACTATGCACGGAATAATTCCATTTGTGAGTTACGCAATGGTGCATGTATAACTTACGTTGCTTATCTTTGAACTATATTGTTAGCTCGTACCTTCATGCAACAGAAGAAAGCTGCAGTAGAGGATCTTGGTGCTACACTCAGAGATTTGAAGGATGAACTCGAATCAGCGTTTATCCGACAGGACATTATTGAAGCTCGGGTTGAAGCACGGGTAGAAATTAGTGAGAAACTCAGAGAAAGTAAGTTTAAATTATTGGTTTAGCATCTATCTTTATGTACACGTACTGAACAAACCTTACTCGTAGAACTCGAAAAGAAATTTCAACCGAAGCATGACGGTAGAACAGACCGCCAGATCTGTCTGGAAGGAACACGTGCTGAGGTCTTGAAAGAGATAGAGGAGTGGATACAAGATACTAATGCACCCAATGTCTTCTTCATCCTTGGACGTGTTGGAACTGGCAAGAGTACGATCGCTACCACAATTGCAGAAAATTACCAAAAAAAGGGCCAACTCGGTTCTCATCAGTACTTTCTGAGAGATAAAAGCGATCCTGCATTTATGTTCCGTACTATCGCGTTCGATTTAGCCAAACGATGCCAGAAAACTGCCGAGGCAATCAATTCTCAGCTTGATGCGAATGATATAGCCTTTTCCACTCCAGGAAGAGCTTTTAAGATCTTGCTATACAATCCACTCCATGCGATAACAGAGGAAGGGAAGAAAAAGGACACCATTCTCATTGTCCTCGATGCCTTGGATGAGTGCGGAAGCAGGGGGGCGCGGGAGCCATATATCAGACTGATAAAGGAGGAACTACAGACACTACCTCCCAATTACCGCTTTCTTGTCACTAGTCGACCGGAAGGAGACATTGCCTCGTCTGAAGAGCTCACGAGACTGAGAATACGTCACACACACCTCGATCATGAGTCGAGAAATACCAAGGGTGATGTCCTTAAGTACATACAAACCAAACTTTGGGACTTGAAGGAAAGGGATTTGATAAAAATAGAACCGGAGTGGCCGTGGGACGATAGTATGAAGATTCTTGGCGAAGCCGCTAATGGATTATTCATATGGGCAACAACTGCTGTGAGACTCATCGAAAACAATTATGTGGACATGGGAGGCGAACTTAAGCGTTTAGTTCGAACGAAATCATTATCTCTTGAAGAGCTATACGAGGACACTCTCAGCCGTTCACTGAACCAAAACGAGGCTGTGATAACCGACTTCTCAAGAGTATTTTCGTTGATCATGTTTGGCAAAGAACAACTCTCGGAGACGGAGATTAATGATTTCCTAGGGCTTGGTTATGGAAAGACATGGAGAATTCTCAACTCACTACGTTCATTAGTTGCATTTGAGCCTAACAAACCGGTCCGTTTGTACCACACTTCACTATACGACTACTTGGTCTCGAAAGGAGCGCGTGGAAAGGCATGGTTCATCGACGAAGAAGGGGAGAAGGCACACATTTCGCAGCGATGCTTCGAGCTAATGAAAGGACTTCGATTCAATATCTGTGATCTGGAGACGTCGTACAAGCTGAACAAGGACGTGCCTCGACTTGAGGAACGCGTCAAAGGCAAAATCACTGCTTCTTTACTATATGCCTGCCGCCATTGGGCTTCTCATCTGCGGGAGGTCCGTTACTCGGAGGATCTGTGCAAACAGCTCGAGTCTTTCGCATTAAACCGGTTACTGTATTGGGTTGAAGTCCTCAGCCTGACAGGCTCGTTGTACGATCTCCTTTTGCAATCTATCGAGTATGTCATCGCCTGGATAGGGGTAAGCGGTTCTGGATCAAATCATGACTCAAACTAATATCTATATAGAACAAGAACGCACAACTATCTACATTTTTCCAAGATGCCCATGATCAGCTCCTTATATTTATCGAACCTATCTCTCAAAGTAGCCCTCATTTGTACATGACATTCCTCCCGTTAATGAGAGAGAGATCCATCGTCGCTGACCACTACGCTAAGCGAGCGCAATCACTGACGCGAGTCGAGTATGTTGGGAACAAGCCCCAGCTGGCATGTACCAGGCAGATAGATGTTGGCAGTTCGGTCAATTCTATTTCATACTCGCCTGATGGTAGACGAATTGTATCAGGATCAGAAAATGGTGACATTGAGATATGGGATGTGGTGAGTGGCAGACGACTCCTCGGCCCACTTCAAGGACATTATGACAGAGTGTCGAGTGTCGCGTACACTGCAGATGGGAAATATATTGCTTCGGGATCTTATGATAAAACAGTGCGGGTATGGAATGCGGTCACTGGTGAGAGGGTTCTTGGTCCACTTGTTGGTCATTCAGACGAAGTTACTTCTGTCGCATTTTCTGGAGACGGGAGGTACATAGCATCGGGGTCTAATGATAAGACTGTCAGACTATGGGGAGCTGATAGTGGTGAACCAGCCGGAGAGCCGTTGAGAGGGCATTCAGAAGCTGTGAACAGTGTCATGTTCTCACCCAATGGACGCTATCTTGCGTCAGGCTCTTGGGAAGGAACCATCCTTGTCTTGGACGTACAAAGCAGAAATATGATCTTCGACCCATTCATAGGTCACGCAAACACAGTCGCCTCTCTGTCATTTTCTCCAGACAGCGAGCTGATTGTCCAAGGGTCATGGGATGAGACCTTCCGTGTATGGGAGGTGTCGAGTGGCAGAGTTTTGCGTACATTCTCTGGAGACGGCAAGGGCGACGTAAACTCAGTTGTGTATTCCGGTGATGGCAAACATATTCTGTCGGGATCTTCTGACAAAATAGTAAGGATGTGGAATGCAGAAGACAGCGATGCTCCTCCAACAAGATTTGAAGGCCATACATATTCTGTTACGTCTGTCTCGTTTGCACCTGATGGTAAGCACTTTGCTTCCGCGTCAGTGGATGGGACGATCAGAGTCTGGGACGTTAAAAGGGGTGTGACACAATCAGATCCAGGGTTCGAGGGACAAACAGATGCAGTTAGAGCGTTTGCGATTTCACCGAAAGCAGGAAAGCTTTTTGTCTCCGGCTCGTACGATGGCACAGTCTGTGTGTGGAATACGGAGAGTGGGGATCTGGTCAAAGGTCCTTTAGAACAGACTACTTCGGTAGAGTCAGTTGCATTTTCACCCGATGAAATTCACTTCGCTTCGGGATCACTTGACTCAGTACGAATATGGAATATGATCGACGATGAATTTGTCACATGCATCGGTCACACTGACTGGGTTCTCTCACTTACTTTTTCTCCTGATGGAAAGCATCTTGCTTCGAGCTCTTGCGACAAATCAACCCGAGTCTGGGGTGTTGAGAGTGGTTCATTGGAAGCAGGTCCATTTATCGGGCATACAGACAGTGTCTCCTCAGTCTGTTATTCTCCTGACGGAAAGAAGATTGTCTCTGGATCAACCGATAAAACTGTCCGTATCTGGAATGTTTCCAATAGCAGTCTACTTTCCACTTTTGAAGGTCATTCTAGCTGGGTCAACTCTGTTGCTTTCTCCCCCGATGGATTATATATTGTCTCTGGTTCTGATGACAAGTCAATACGAGTCTGGAATGCTGAAACCGGCCAAGCAGCGTATGATCCAATAACAGGTCATACGAACATAGTCAACTCTGTGTGCTTTTCTCCCCATGGAAAGTGGATAATCTCCGGATCAGATGACGAAACCGTCTGCGTATGGAACATGTCGACTGGCGATCTCTTCTTCCAAGCTCGTGTTTCATCAACTGTCAACTTTGTCGCATCCTTTCCCTCAAATGACAATAGTTATATCAAATTTGTCTCTGGGTCGCTGGATGGGGAAATACATGTCTGGACTGTCAATGTCGAATCAGAAGGAGAAAAATGGTGTCTAGAAGCTGGTGGATGGCTCACTGGAGCCAACCGTAAATTACTCATGTGGATTCCCCCAGATCTCCGTCGATCAGTCGTATATGGTCCACGCATTCTGAATAGAAGCTTCTCAACCAGTTTGGACTCTTCAGTCTATCGAGGTGATCAATGGACTACTTGTTTTCTCTCAAATACTGCTTTTTCTTAGTGTTACAAACTTAACATTTGTAATAATAGTTGTGCTTGAATATCTTTATCTATCCCATCGCGATTCTGTTGAATACTTTGTTTTTCTACACTTATTTTGTTCGCTTACATTCATTCACATAGACTGTGACTTATATCTATCACTATTTCACTGATACCCAGGAAGTCAACTTTATTTTCTTTACGTCCCTAAACCTCTCCTTCATTCAGTTTGTCTGTGAAAACACATACAAGTTCTCAGGTGTTCCCAATCACTGTTGTCTCTGCTACTTGGAGTTTTGGCAAGAAAAAGTTGACAGATTCTCTGTCTAATTATACGTGTAGTTAGTTCTAAAATACTGTCTTATGTCTCTTCCTGCCTGTCTCGCATTGTTCTATTCAAAATATAGTACTGCATTATTTGAATGTTCAATTCTACTTCGCTACATCATCTTCTTAAAGTACAGTAAACTTACAGTTATACAAAATGTAACTACAGCACCTACCCATTGCGATTCGAGTAATGATTTTCTTATACATTCATGCGAAACAAGCACTGTGTATCTAAGTCCGAGCTCTCCTTATACTCTCACAACCATTTAAAGAATGGTGGTTCAAAACAAAAAGAACAAAATCGGATATGTTGGAGCAGAATCGGAGTAAGAACGAAAAGATACATCGCAACAAGAAAGCAGGGCAGAGTTAAGATTCTGGAATACGTTTGTGGATTTGGATTTTTAACAGCAACGTAACTGAGCTCGGAGATCATCGGGAGCCCTCCGGGGAGAGTTTTCTTTTCTCCCTTGATTGTCTACCAACCTCGATTGTCTGGAGCTAGGCTTCAATGACAGGTAGAGCTCGGCACTTCTGTTGGGCTCCGTACGCTCTCGATGGTCCTTGAAAAAACAAGGGAATGAATAATTTTAATACCTGGTCATACGTAGCAGGTTTTTAAGGTGAACAGCCTTTAATTGATAGAACAATGTAGATAAGGGAACTCAGTGTAGGACCAACTAAGTAGATAGCCGGTCGTAGTGCATTTATAATGCACTTTCTAACTCGCCCGGAAAGTCCATTATTTCTACTCGGCCGTGCGCCTCGTCCATTTCTCTTACTATTAGCTTCACTTTCCACTCTTACTCGAGGATAAGGTTCGTTTATATGGTCCCCTCGTTTCCGATAGCTTAAACTTTTCGTCCAGTGGCATATAGCCACCTGGAAACCATGCTTTCCTTATTATCTATCCTTTATCTCGCGTTTTGATATATAAGCCTCTAGACTTGCGGACGTAGTAGATAAGGTGATTCCCCTCGATCAGTTGATTCCCTCTCGATCTACTCACCCCTCCCCAAAGTTGCTCTCTGATAGTCGCCTGTACTCTTAATCTACTACTCTGCTGCTTCTCTGACCGTACTGCAAGTAGGCTTTGATAGATAATTGAAGTAAAGAATAATCATCGGAAGAGGTACACAGGAAAGTAATTGTAAGAGCATTCTCGTATTTCCTGTCACAAACGTTAGTAGAGGTAAAATCATGTTTTAAGTTTCTTCTACAATTAAAGTATGGGTCACAAATTACTATTTGTATGCCTTCGACCATTGAATAATCAAAGAAGAACACTGAGCTGACTCTTGTCAATATTTCTCACGTTCTTCTGGATATCTATCATTCCAGTCATGATAACTCTTTGGAGAACATCAACGCAATATTCGACATGTTACAGCATGTAGCAGAGAGAAAGACACGAAAATCTGGGCTATACTATTCCTGCCTTCGTCGAATTCGGAGATAACATAGCAGATGTAAGTAACTTCAAGCAATCCATCATCCTTCATCATATGCTAACAAGACATTTTCCAGGCAAGCCCCTATTTGTAGAAACTGTGATGCATAACTATTTCATTCTTGAATGTGAGCGTCCTAAGACCAGGATGTTACAAAGACCATCGGAGGACAAAACTGACAACATTGATCTCGACTCTACTACACCATACAAGTTCTTGCTTGTAAAATATAAAAAGATAAAAACCAATGTTCTTATTGTCCTTGACCGGATGAGTTTGGAAGCAGAGAGACTCGAAAGCAATATATCAGACTGAACATGGAGAAACTCAGCTGAGTCAGAACAAGCACCTACAAACATCTTTTGAATGTCCGCGATCGATTCTTTCAATCTATTTAACCTCTCTCTCAAAGGGGTACGTATATATACATGACGTTCCTCCCGTTGATGAGAGAGGATCTGATTGCAGCTCAAGTGGAGTCACTCGAAGATATCTGGAAAGGCCAGTCCAGAGGACAAGAGCAACAAATAAGTGTGAGAAGAATATTCCCATCTAAGATTTATAACGAGAAGGTTTTGAGAATTATATTGATGATGTAACAATCACCTGAGAACTCTTAGACTGGCCTAGCCTCTGAATATCTGATTCTATTTGATCCAGATCACCGTGCTCCCACACTTTTCTATTTTTATTATCAACGTTGATCCCATCAACTGCCTTGAGGCTAGTTTATTGTTCATCCTTCTCCCTCAAGGCTTAGCCATCAACCCTTTTCATACCCTAACTTTGTCTTCCCCTACTCAAAGTCAAGATCGGGACAGAAATAAGACCATGTCTTCGTACTATACCCTTCAAGGTTCGTTTTTGTAAGCTACGAGACGATGGACCATGATCAACTGATTACCCACTGTAGTATTACATTCTGACGTGACCGTGCCTGAAAAATCAAAAGTTCCAAATCTATACATTAAAATCTCATACGGAGACCAAACCCTTAGAACGAGCTCTGTAAACGAACTACCTCCTCGATGGAATGAGACTTTCCCGATGTGCGTATAATAGTAATTACTTTGAAATTCCCTAGAAACTCACATTTCCCTTCCCCATCAAGAACATGTTCGGACACGGCAACTCAGTTGACAATAAAGTTAAAGAAGGAAGAGAATTTTAGTAAAGAAATTGGGCATGTGACGTGTACTGTTAAAGAGCTTCTGAGAGAGAATGGAGAAGGTAATAAACACGCTATGTTTCTCCGCCGCACAAAAGCTCATATGTCAACAAATAGATGTTCATATTACACTACAACCGCAGGATAAACCAAAACCTTTGATCGCATTGTGCCTCCGACCATCGGATAGAATGAAGAATGCTGAAATAACTCTCATGAATCTGGCTCATACTCTCCTTGGAGTTCACCCCTCCAATGATAGCAGCTTAGCAGAGAAAGTCAACACAATATTCGATGCAGCAAAGCGCGTAGCTGAAAGCAAGGCATGTCAATCATTGGTGGAAGTAGGTTATTCCATCACTGCTTTTGTTGAGTTCGGTAACAGCATAGCAGAAGTGTGTATTTTGAGGTTAATTACTGGATATAATCTACATTTGGTTGAATTATGTGTAGGCAAGCCCATACCTAAAGTTTTTATGGTGCATAACGACAGCGTTCATAAAGGTGAATTTTTTCTTGGGATGTATTTTAGTATGAGAAACTTAGTTCTTGCAGATCATTGCTGAACAACCCGGAACTGACAAACGGGTCAAGGATCTTGTAAAGAATTTAATGGGCTTGTTTCTGATTAACAAGGAGACTTCTGTTTTCGCAAACCCATCCGAATCCTTGCTTTCAATCAGGGTAGAACTCTTCGAATTCATCACTCAATGCAGTACTCTTCTCCAAGACTATGTGCGGAGAAGTTTTTTAGGTGAGATAGATAAATGTGTGACCTTGCTCGCGCGTTGACTCAAATGATATCCTAAGTCCGTGCAGTTTTGCAGGTTAATAAAACTGCATTAGAGGATCTTGAGACCAGACTAGCAAACTTGAAGGCAGATCTGATATCAGCATTTGAGAGACAGGGTACTATTGAAGTGGAGATAAGGGCACTCAGAGAAGGCGAGTTTAAAACTAGAACACCATCATCATCTGCTTATGATCTTATTTGCTACAGAATTAGAGAAGAAGCTTCAGCCAAAGCACGTGGGTGGACTTGAACGTCGAGGGTGTTTGGATGGAACAAGAACGAAAATTTTAGAAGAGATAAAGAATTGGATGCAGGATACGAGTACTCCTAATGTCTTCTTTCTTCTGGGTCAGGCAGGCACTGGTAAAAGTACCATTGCCACAACAATCGCAGAATCATGCCAAGATATCGAGAGTCAGTTAGGATCGCACCAGTACTTTGTGAGAGGAAAAAGCGACCCTGCCTTCATCTTCCGGACCATTGCATATGATCTAGCAAAACAAGACCGAGCTGTTGCAGAAGCTATCAAAATACAACTTACACTCGACAACGTTGATCTTGAGTCTATTACGCCGGACAAGACCTTTGACGTCTTGCTTTATAAGCCGCTTTATACTGTGATGAACTCAGTGAAGGAGAGGGAGGGAGAGAAGACTAGTATCCTTATCGTCCTTGACGCACTAGACGAGTGCGGAGACAGGGAGGCTCGAAAGCCATATATCAAGCTGATAAAGGAGAAGGTACAAACACTGCCTCCTCGATATCGATTTCTCATCACTAGCAGGCCGGAGGAAGACATTGTCACGCCAAAAGAACTAGAGGGACTAAAAAGCTTTGCTATGACTCCCAAAGAAGAGAAGAAACTGAAAGGTTGCTATAGATGGTTAGACCATGAGCTAGAAGAAGCCAAGTACGATGTCCTAGTGTACATGAAATCTGAACTCGCGAAGTTGAGGGACGATGGCAGAATAGTAGTAGAGCCAAACTGGCCATGGGAACAGAGTATGAAAATTCTTGGCGAAGCCGCAAATGGCTTGTTTATATGGGCCACAACAGCGGTAAGGCTAATCGAGAGTAAGAAAGGAAACATGGGAGGTGAGCTGAAGCGGATAGTCAAAAACAAGTCCCTATCACTTGGTGGTTTGTATGCGACGGCACTTGAAAGCTCACTTAGTTGGGACGAAGATATGGAAAATAACTTCTCAAAGGTATTCTCGTTAATCATGTTCAGCAAGGAGCAACTATCAGACACAGAGATCAATGACTTGTTGGGACTCGACCATGGGAGTACAAAAGGAATTCTCAGTTCGCTACGTTCCTTGGTCGCGTTTGAGCCTAGTCAACCAGTCCGTTTGTACCATACTTCACTATACGACTATCTGATTTCAGAAGGAGCACGTGGAAAAGCATGGTTCATTGATGAGAAAAAGGAGAAGAGTCGCATTTCGCTACGATGTTTCGAGTTGATGGAGGGGCTTCGATTCAATATCTGTGGGTTGAAAACATCATACAAGCTGAACAAAGACGTGGAAAATCTCGAGGATCGCGTTAGAGAGAGTATCTCTACCTCGCTACTATATGCCTGTTGCCATTGGGCTTCTCATCTCTGGGAGGCCCCTTATTCAGAAGGTCTGTGCAATCGGCTTGAATCTTTTGCATTCAACCGGTTACTGTATTGGGTTGAGGTCCTCAGCCTCACAGGATCGTTGTATGCTTTCCTTTTGCAATCTATCGAGAATGCCATTACCTGGATAGGGGTGAGTAATTCTACTTTTAATCGTGGCCTAAACTGACATCCATGCAGGACAGATTCTCACGAATATCCGAATTCCTTCAAGATGCACACGATCAGCTCCTCACATTCATCGGATCTATCTCCCAAAGTAGCCCGCATTTGTACATGTCCTTCCTCCCCTTGACGAGGGAGGATTCCATCGTCGCCGAGCACTACGCTAAGCGAGCACGATCACTGACACGGGTCGAGTATGTTGGAAACAAGCCCAAAATGGCATGTACTAGGCAGATAAATGCTGGTAGTTGGGTCTATTCTATATCATACTCCCCTGATGGTGAGCATATTGCATCGGGATCAGACGCGGGTGTTACTGTATGGGATGCAGTAAGTGGCAGACCTGTCCTCGGACCACTTCGGGGACATTCGGGCATTGTCATGAGTGTCGCGTACTCTGTGGATGGGAATTATATTGCGTCGGGGTCTGATGATTGCACCATCCGAGTATGGAGCGCAGCCACTGGCGAGAGTATCCTAAGCCCACTCGTTGGCCATTCAGATGAAGTCAATTCCGTCGCGTTTTCAAGAGACAGAAAGTATATAGCATCAGGTTCTGATGATCAAACTATCCGATTGTGGGATGTCGAGAGTGGTGCTCTAGTTGGAGAACCGTTGAGAGGGCATTCGGGTTGTGTGGAGTGTGTTGTGTTCTCTCCCAATGAGCGCTACTTAGCGTCAGGCTCTTCGGATGGTACTATCGTTGTTTGGGACGTACAAAGCAGAGAGATGATCTCCGACTCATTCAAAGGTCACTCAGAACCAGTCTATTCCTTATCGTTTTCTCCAGACAGCGAGCGAGTTGCATCGGGGTCAAAGGACGGCACTATTCGTGTATGGGAAGTGTCGACTGGCAGTGTTTTGCATACGTTCTCTGAAGACGACTTGAGCTGGGTACGCTCGGTAGCGTATTCTGGCGACGGCAAACATATTTTGTCGGGATCCATTGTTAACATGGTAAGACTGTGGGATGCAGAAGACAGCAATGCTCCTCCGAGAAGATTTAAAGGGCATACAAGTTTGGTTATGTCTGTCTCATTCTCAGCTGATAGTAAGCACTTCTCCTCAGGGTCATTCGATAACACAATCAGAGTCTGGGACGTTGACGGGGGAGTGGTAGATTCAGAGTTTAAGGGGAATTCACATGACATACGAGCAATTGCGATTTCACCCCAAACTGGAAAGTTTCTTGTCTGTGGCTCCTACGATTACACAGTGTATGTGTATAATACAGAGAGCGGAGAATTAATCAAGGGTCCCTTAAAAGGACATTCTTCTTGGGTAATGTCGGTTGCATTTTCATCCAATGAAAATCACTTCGCTTCAGGAGCTCATGACAAATTGATACGAATATGGAATATGATCGACGATACATCTGTCACATGCAACGGTCACGCTGATAGTGTTCGCTCAGTCGCTTTTTCTCCTGATGGCATACATCTTGCTTCAGGTTCTCACGACAAGTCAGTCCGAGTATGGATTGCCGAAAGTGGCTCGTTGAGATCAGAACCATTCCTTGGCCACACAGACAGTGTCTACTCTGTTCGATACTCTCCCGACGGAAGGAAGCTTGTCTCTGGATCAGTCGACAAAACTGTCCGTATTTGGGATGCTCTCAACGGCAACATACTATCCACTTTTAATGGTCATTCCGATTGGGTCAACTCTGTCGCTTACTCTAACGATGGACTATATGTTGTCTCTGGATCTTCTGACAATACAATTCGGGTCTGGAATATGGAAACTAGACAAGTAGAGTATAATCCAGTAACAGATGCTCACGGAGTCGACTCAGTGTGCTTCTCCACCGACGGAAGGTGGATAATCTCTGGATCATGGGACAAAACTGTTTGCGTATGGGATGCGTCAAATGGAGGCCTCTTCTTTCAATCTCGTGTGGCATCACCCGTCAACTCTATCGCTACCTTCCCTACAACTGGTAAGGAATATATCAAATTTGCCTCAAGCTCCTACGATGGAACGATCTGTGTTTGGTCTATACATACTGAGTCGGAAAGAAAGATCTGGTGCCTAGAAGATGATGGTTGGCTTACTGAAGGTGACGGAAAATTATTGATATGGGTTCCCCCAGACCTTCGTCATTCTTTAGTGCTGGGGCCATGCATTCGCACGCTAAATACAGGCTTTCAAACAATATTACATCTCTCAATCGATCAAGGAGACCAGTGGACTGCCTGTTTCTCCCTTCTTAATGCACATATCACATAAAATACTTCTTTAATCACACAAAATTTTCTACGCCAAAATTCACGCTTCATTGTTGTTGATCATGTTTACATACTTTAAATGTTTTTATATCAGGATATTGAAAACTAAACTTTTGGTCAGATTTTGACCTTGGTGTCGTATTTAGTGGCGAGGACGTGGGGTTTAGAGTCTGCCTACACCAGACACGATGCTCAGGCTAAGATTTGGGGGCTAAAGAGCGAGATACTCGACCTCGGCCGTCCGGCCGAGATCTCGGTCGGACCGTAGTGACTGATAGAGACCTCGAGGCGAGCTGAGACTTCACAGACCAGTAAAAGTAGTAGAAACGTATAGAACAGAGCCCCGACCGAGGCTGTAGTTTGAGGTAAAAGTGTATGTATTTCAGTCCGCCCGGACGACTTGCAGTACGGTCAGAGCGTTACAAGCGCGCCCGGGCAGCCTAATAAAGCAGCAGAGAAGTAGATAAAGAGTACAGGAGACTAGTAGAGAGCTACTCGGGGGGGTGTAGAAAGATAGCGACCGAGAGGAGTAGCCAGGAATTGATTGGGAATTGAGTGATTAACTACGGCCTCAAGTCTGGAGGCTTATATAGCAAAACGCGAGATAAAGGTTAGATGATAAGGAAAGCATGGTGTCCAGGTGGCTATATGCCACTGGACGAAGGGTTTAAGCTATCAGAAACGAGGGGGCCATATAAACGAACCCTATCTCGAGTAAGAGTAGGAAGTGAAGCTAAATAGTAAGAGAAGTGAACGAGGCGCGCGGCCGAGTAGTAGCAATGGACTTCTCGGGCGAGTTAGAAAGTGCATTATAAATGCACTACGACCGGCCAAACACTTAGCTGGTCCAACAATATCTTGTAAATATGATATTAACATTCACAAGTACTCCTTAGTAGTGTTTTTTCAATCTTAATCTCGTTGTAATACGGGCCTAAGTGGCCATCGGTCGAGAGTATGGAAATTACTAAGAGATGCAGCAGGTGGTCTATTTATATGGGCGGCAACGGCTGTGAGACTCATCGAAAGCCAGAAACAGAATAAAGTGGGCGAGCCAAAGCGATTAGTAGATAAAATGTCTCTTTCGCTTAAGGATCTCTATTCGACTGCACTCGGAAACTCTCTCAATTGGGATGGTGCAGCGAAGAGCGACTTCCAAGGAGTATTTTCGATAATCCTGTTCGGAAAGGAGAGGCTGTCGACCATGTCTATTGATACTTTATTGGGAGTTGACCCTAGGACGACACAGAGTATTCTCGACTGTTTACGTCCATTAGTCACGTTCGGGTCCAACGAACCAGTTCTCTTATATCATGAAAAACTAAACTTTATGTCAGGGTTGGGCCTTTAAGTCGTGTTTAGTGGCGAGGACTCGGGGTTTAAAGTCTGCCTATACCAGACACGATGCTTAGGCTCAGATTTGAGGGCTGGAAAGCGAGTAACTTGACTTCGGCGGGAGTGACAAGAACTCGGCCGGAGCGCAGAGACTGATAGAGACCTTGAGGCGAGCTGAGAGCTCACAAACCAGTAAAAGCAGTAGAAACGTATAGAACAGAGCCCCGACCGAGGCTGTAGTTTGAGGTAAAAGTGTATGTATTTCAGCCCGCCCGGACGACTTGCAGTACGGTCAGAGCGTTACAAGCGCGCCCGGGCAGCCTAATAAAGCAGCAGAGAAGTAGATAAAGAGTACAGGAGACTAGTAGAGTGCTATTTCGAGGGAGGGGGGGGTGAATAGATTGGGTTTGAATAGATTAACTACGGGCTTAAATCTGGAGGCTTATATGTCAAAACGCGAGTTAAAGGGTAGATAATAAGGAAGGCATGACGTACAGGTAGCTATATGCCACTGGACGAAGGTTTAAGCTATCAGAAATGAGGGGGCCATATAAACGAACCCTATCTCGAGTAAGAGTAGGAAGTGAAGCTAAATAGAAATAGAGAAGAGCCGGAAACGCGGCCGAGAGTAAGGAAATGGAGTACTAATGGATTCTCCGGGAGAGTTACAAAGTGCAGTATAATTGCACTATGGCCAGCTATACTTAGTTGGCCCAACATCGTGAACAGAAGCTTAGATTTGTCTGGGAAAAAGGAATAGGATCATAATCGAGCTTATGAAGGAAACTAAAGAATAATCATCGGAAGAGGTACACAGGGAGGTAAGTGTACGACTATTCTAGTATTTCCTGTTACAAATGACAATGGAGGTAAAAATAATGTTTTCATTTTCTTCTACAATTAAAGTTTGGGTCACAATCATTATTTGTATGTCTTTAACCATTGTATAAACAAGAAGATGAAGAACATTGAGCTGACTCTTGTCAATATTGCTCACGTTCTCTTGGAAATCTATCCTTCCAGCCATGGTGACTCTATGGAGAACGTCAACGCAATATTCGACATGTTACAGCGTGTAGCAGAGAGAAAGACATGCAAATCTGAGCGATACTATTCCTGCCTTCGTTGAATTCGGAGATAGCATAGTAGATGTAAATGCCTTTAAGCCAACCATCGTCGTCCATCTGATGTTAACAAGGAAATTTCCAGGCAAGCCCCGATTAGAAGAAAACGCGATGCATAACTATTGCATCCTTAAATTTGAGCGTCCCAAGACCAGGTGTTACAAAGACCATCAACGAACAAAACTGACAACATTGATCTTGACTCTACTACACCATAAAAGGTATTGAGGTCTTGCTTGTAAAGACTGAAAAGATAAAAGCCAATGTTCTTACCGTCCTTGACCGGATGAGTTTGGAAGCAGAGAGACTCGAAAAAATTCAGCTGAGTGAGAACAAGCACCTACAATCATCTTTCAAGATGGCTGCGATCGATTGCTTCTATTCATTGAACCTATCTCACAAAGGAGTACGTATATATACATGACGTTCCTCCCGTTGATGAGAGAGGATCTAATAGCAGTTCAAGTGGAGTCACCCGAAGATATCTGGAAAGGCCAGTTCAGAGAACGAAAGCAAAAAATTAGTGTGAGAGGAAGATTCCCATCTGAGTTATATAACGAGATCCGTATTGTTAGAGTGATGATGTAACGATCACCACTCAGGCTGTTCTAGTCTCAGAGTATCTGATTCTATTTGATCCAGATCACCGTGCTCCCACACTTTTCTATTTTTATTATCAACGTTGATCCCATCAACTGCCTTGAGGCTAGTTTATTGTTCATCCTTCTCCCTCAAGGCTTAGCCATCAACCCTCTCCATACCCTAACTTTGTCTTCCCCTACTCAAAGTCAAGATCGATCCAAAATTAAAACCATGTATTCGTACTATACCCTTCAAGGTTCGTTTCTGTAAGCTACGAGGCGATAGATCTTGGTCAACTGATTACCTTCCGTAGTATCACACTCTGACGTGACCGTGTCCAATAAATCAAAAGTTCCAAATCTATATGTTAAAATCTCATACGGAGACCAAACCCTTAGAACGAATTCAGTTAACACTTTACCTCCTCAATGGAATGAGACTTTCCCGATGTGCGTATAATAGCAATTACTTTGAAATTCCTTAGAAACTCACAATTCCCTTTCCTAACAAGAACATGTTCGGACACGGCGACCCGTTAACTATCAAATTAAAGAAGGAAGAAACTTTTAGTAAAGAAATTGGGCATGCGACGTGTACTGTTAAAGAGCTTCTGAGAGAGAATGGAGAAGGTGATAAATACACTGTAACTCTCCGCACAAAAGCTCATATGTCAACCAAATAGATGTTCATATTACACTACAATCGCAGGATGATTCAAAACCTCTGTCGCATTGTGCCTCCGACCATCGGATAGAATGAAGAACGCTGAGATAACTCTCATGAATCTGGCTCATACCCTCCTTGGAGTTCACCCTCTCAATGATAGCAGCTTAGCTGAGAAAGTTACAACAATATTCGACACGGCAAGGTGCGTAGCTGAAAGCAAGGTGTGTCAATCATTGGTGGAAGTGGTTATTCCATCACTGCTTTTGTCGAGTTCGGTGACAGCATAGCAGAAGTGAGTATTTCGATGTTGATTACTGGATATAATCTAACGTTGGTTGAATTATGTGAAGGCAAGCCCATACCTGAAGTTTAGTATGGTGCATAACGACGGTGTTCATAAAAGTAAGTCCTTAAGTGGGTCGAATTGAATGAGAAACTTAGTTCTTGCAGATCATTTCTGAACAACCCAGAACTGACAAACGGGTCAAGGATCTTGTAAAGAATTTGATGGGCTTGTTTCTGATTAACAAGGAGACTTCTGTTTTCGCAAACCCATCCGAATCCTTGCTTTCAATCAGGGTAGAACTCTTCGAATTCATCACTCAATGTAGTACTCTTCTCCAAGACTATACACGAAAGAGTTTTATAGGTGAGATATATAGAAGTGTGACCTTGCTCGCGTGTTGACTCAAATGATATTTTAAGTCCGTGCAGTTTTGCAGAACAAGAAAGCCGCAATAGACGACTTGGAGGAACACTAGCGAAATTGAAGACAGACCTGATGTCGGCGTTCGAAAGACAGGGTATCATTGAGGCACAAATAAGAGCACTTAGAATAGGTAAGCTTAGAACCTGGGTTTCTAATAATCAGATGTTCATTGATTACTTGCTGCAGAGTTGGAAAAGAAGCTCCTGCCAAAGCATGAGAGTGGACGTGATCGTCAAGGATGCTTAGAAGGAACGCGTATCGAGCTACTGAAAGAGATTTATGAGTGGATAGGAGACGTGAACGGACCTAATGTATTCTTCCTTCTCGGTAATGCGGGAACCGGTAAAAGTACGGTTGCCACAACGGTTGCAGAAAAGTATGAGTTCCTAAGACAGTTAGGATCGCGACAGTACTTCCTGAGAGGAAAAAGCGACCCTTCTTTCATCTTCCGCACCATCGCATACGGCCTAGCAAAACAGAACCAGATACTTGCTCAGGCGATCAAAACACAGCTTGACGAAAATGAGCTGGAGACTGCTACGCCGGACAGAGCTTTGATGTCTTGCTTCATGAACCGCTCCATGCAGTAATGAACAAGGAAGGAATGCAGTCTAACGTTCTTATCGTACTCGATGCATTGGACGAATGCGGGAGTGGGGAGTCTCGAGAGCCATATATCAGACTGATAAAGAAGAACCTGAGAAAATTGCCACCTAACTATCGCTTTCTAATCACTAGTCGACCAGAGAGGGACATTGCATCACTTGAGGAGCTAAAACAGCTAGGAACACGCTATAAACTGCTAGATCACGATACAGAAGATGCCAAAAAAGATGTGTTCAACTATATTAAAACCAGGCTTCTAGAGTTGAAAGCAAAGCGTGTATCCGAAGTAGACGAAGATTGGCCACGAGAGGGTGATATGAAGATGCTAAGCGATGCAGCAGGCGGTCTTTTCATATGGGCATCAACGGCTATGAGGCTGATTGAGAATGGGCAGGACATGGAAGGTGAACTTGAGCATCTAGTGTGCACGAAATCACTTTCTCTTGAAAAGCTGTATGAAGACGCACTCGACCGTGTTCCAAGCTGGAATGAGGCTACGATAGCGTGCTTCTCAGGGGCTTTCTCGCTGATCATGTTCGGCAAGGAGCCACTATCGGTCAGAGAGTTAAGCATATTACTAGGGGTTCGTTACGGGAAGGTACAGGGTATTCTCAACTCACTGCATTCTATAGTCGCATTCGAGCCTAGCCAACCTGTTCGTTTGTACCATACTTCACTATACGACTACTTGATTTCGGAAGGAGCTCGTGGAAAAGCGTGGTTCATTGACGAGAAAAGGGAGAAGGCACGCATCTCGCAGCGATGCTTCGATTTGATGAAAGAGCTTCGGTTCAACATCTGTGCTCTGGAGACATCTTACAAGTTGAATAAGGACGTACCTGGAATTGAGGAACGCGTAAAAAAGAATATCTCTGCATCGTTACTATATGCCTGTCGCCATTGGGCTTCTCATCTGCGAGAGGTCCCTTACTCGGAAGAACTAGTCAAACAGCTCGAGGTTTTCGCATTCAACCGGTTACTGTTTTGGGTCGAGGCCCTCAGTCTCACTGGCTCGGTATATGATTTCCTTCTGCAATCTCTCGAGAGAGCCTTCATCTGGGTAGGAGTAAGTGATTCGAGGCTTGACTGAATCATAGTTCTAACTAACATTCATGCAGGACAATCACTCACGACTATCTGCATTTTTCCAAGATGCCCGTGCTCAGTTCTTCAGATTCATCGAACCAATCTCCCAAAGTAGCCCCCATTTGTACATGTCATTCCTCCCGTTAATGAGAGAGGGATCCATCGTAGCTGAGCACTACGCTAAGCATGCACAATCACTGACACGAGTCGAGTATGTCGGTAACAAGCCCAGAATGGCATGTACCAGGCAAATAAATGCTGGTAGTTGGGTCTATTCTATATCATACTCCCCTGATGGTGAGCGAATTGCATCGGGATCACATACGGGTGTCATCGAGGTATGTGATGTGGTGAGTGGTAGACGACTACTCGGCCCGCTTCAAGGACATTCGAAGAGCGTTACGAGTGTTGCGTACTCTGCAGATGGAAAATATATTGCGTCAGGGTCAGAAGACAGCACAGTGGAAGTGTGGAATGCGGTCACTGGTGAGAGAGCTTATGGTCCACTTACTGGCCATTCAGATAAAGTCACTTCTGTCGCGTTTTCTGGTGACGGGAAGTTCATAGCATCGAGTTCCGACGATGAGACTATTCGACTGTGGGATGCTGAGAGTGGTGCACTAATCGGGGAGCCGTTGAGAGGGCACTCAAGAGCAGTGTATAGTGTTTTGTTCTCACCCAATGGACGCTATTTTGCATCAGGATCTCGGGATTGTACTATCATTGTCTGGGACGTACAAAACAGAAAGATGATCTCCGACCCATTCAAAGGCCACCCATACTCAGCCACCTCCCTATCATTTTCTCCAGATGGCAATCGAATTGCATCAGGGTCAGTGGATGGCACAATTCGTGTATGGAGGGTGTCGACTGGCAATGTACTGTGTACATTCTCTGAAGTCGACATGAATTCGGTAGGCTCGGTTGCATATTCTGGTGACGGCAAACACATTTTGTCGGGATCTGATGATGGGATAGTAAGACTGTGGGATGCAGAAGACAGCGATGCTCCCCAAAAAGATTCGAAGGTCATACAAGCTCTGTTTCGTCTGTCTCATTTGCACCCGATTGTAAGCACTTCGCCTCTGCGTCATTGTCGATCCGGGTCTGGGACGTTGAAGGAGGAGTGACAAAAATAGCTTCAGAGTTTGAGGGACAAAGAGGCCCAATCAGAACGATTGCAATCTCACCCCAAACTGGAAAGTTTCTTGTCTCCGGCTCGTTTGATAACACGGTGTGTGTATGGAATACAGAGAGCGGAGGATTAATCAAAGGGCCTTTCCGCTCTAATTTGGTTTGGTCAGTTGCATTTTCATCCAATGAAATCCACTTCGCTTCGGGAGCAGTAGACGGATCAATACGAATATGGAATATGATCGACGATGAAATAATCACCTGTGACGGTCACACCAGCTGGGTTCGCTCACTCGCTTTCACTCCTGATGGCTCTCGTCTTGCTTCAGGCTCTCACGACTTATCAATTCGAGTCTGGGATGTCAAAAATGGCTCTTTGAAAACCGAACTAATCACTGGGAATCATGTCTCCTCGGTTTGTTACTCTCCCGATGGAAAGAAGATTGTTTCCGGATCAGGCGATAATACCGTCCGTATTTGGAATGCCTCCAATGGCAACCTACTCTCCACTTTTGAAGGTCATTCTGACTATGTCAACTCTGTCGCTTACTCCCTTGATGGATTATATATTGTCTCTGGATCTGGCGACAATACAATACGAGTCTGGAACACTGAAACTGGCCAAGCAGCGTATGATCCAATAACAGGACATGCTGACGATGTTAGCTCACTGTGCTTTACTCCTGATGGAAGGTGGATAATCTCCAGCGGATCCCGAACTGTCTGCTTATGGAACGTGTCGACTGGCGATCTCTTCTTCCAAGCCTGTGTTGCATCAGTTGATATCTCTATCGCTGCTGCCTTCCCTACGTTTAATAATAAATATATCAAATTTGCTTCGAACTCTGATGTTGGAACAATCCATATCTGGTCTGTAAGTAGCGAGTCAAAAGGAGAAAAATGGTGTCTGGAAGATGACGGATGGCTCACTGGAAGCAACGACAAATTACTTATGTGGATTCCTCCAGACCTCCGTCGCTCACTCGTATATGGTCCGCGCACTCTGAATACACACCTTTCAATCAGTTTGGACTCTTCAGTCTATCGAGGTGATCAGTGGACTGCTTGTTTTCCCTCAAATACTGCTCTCACCTAGTGTCACAAGATTATTACTTATAAGAATAGCTGTACTTGAATGTCTTTATCTACCCCATCGCAATTTTGTCCATCTACACGTATTTTTCTCCCTTGCTATCATGCACATAGACTGTGACTTATATCTATCACTATTTCACTGAGTCCAAGAAAGCCATCCTTATCTTCTTTACGTCTCTAAATATCTTATCCATGAGTTTGTCTTCGAAAGCGCATACGAGCTCCCAAGTGCTCGCAATCCTAGCTGTCTCTGGAGTAAGGAGTTTTTGTAAGAAGATACATGAAGGTTCGCTGTAGTTGTATGTGTAGTCAATATCAAAATACTATCTTATGTCTCTTCTTTTCCGTCCCATATTATCACCTTTAACTATATAGTATTACATATTTTAAATTATTTTTTCTACTTCAGAACATCGTATCCTTATAGTACGATTTATTACTTGCTATACATTTAATAACTACAGCGCCTGCCCATCATCACTCATTTAGTGAGCTTCTTAAGATTCTTTCAAAAACAAGCAGTAAGTGTCTAAGTTCAAATTTTCTGATACACTTACAACCTTTGAAATGGTGGAAAAACAACACAGAAAAACAAAATCGGATAAGTGAGAGAAGAATCAAGTAAAAACGCGGTGAATACGGCGCAACAAGTAAGCAAGGCAGAAATTAGATTCTAGAACCAGAATGTGAATCTAGGTTTTTTTATTGGCAACATAAATTTACTCGGAGACGTCATCGGGAGCCTCCCTGGAAGAGTTTTACTCTCTCCCTTGACTATGTACCACCCAAAAATCGAGCTAATTGAAACTAGAGTTCAATGTCTAGTAGAGCTTAGCAAATCTATCAGATTCGAAGATTCGATGCTCTCTCACCGATCCCTGATGATACGAGGGAATTATTATTTTTCACACTTGGTCGTACTTATAACTACAGCAGGTCTCCAAGGTGAAAAGCCTCTAATTGATAGAACGGTTCCAGTAAAATAGATCGGTAACTTCGGGATAAGGTTGGATACCATCCAGGTCTCTAAAGAGATAGTGAAAACAGGTCTTGCTCGAACAACGAGTATAGTTTGAGTAACAGGGTCACTACAATGATAATACGTTAGTGGGGTACAAATCTATAGACAGATTTGGGAGATGCACAACATGACTATACAGGTGTTTATACAAAAGGACGCCAGGAACCGTTAGCGGCATACGGTTTTTGGATATTTTCTCTCCTTAATTTGAGGACGCATTCGCATATGTACTAGTGCATGGTGTCCTTTCGTATATTCAATCTGTACTTACTAATTTCGAAATTACATACCAGAAATAACAGTTATTGAAACTTTTGGGAAACGCCTATCCACCAATTTCAAGGCACTTGTCAATTACCCAAATAGGGTCAGAAACTCAGAGTCGCGGGACTCCTCATTCTTACCTAACTCATACCTCCGTAGAATACTGTACGTGCGTAAGGATGAATAATTGTTTACTAATTAGGCTTAAAGATATACTGACTATATGACACCTACTAGATCACCGTACTGTACTATACTGAATAGTAAACTTCTTTCAGAATCCCAGTGTACACTCTTATCTACTCCTCTTGTCTCCACAATCAACGCGGTATACCCTATAATTTCTACTTCTTATCCTTTCTCAAAATGACATATGGATCATTAAGCTATCTCAATGAGCTGACACCTGTCGAAGAGCCGGAGAGGATAGTATGTTTATACAGAGCTCCTACTTTAGGTTTATGTACTAAGGTCAATGTGAATGCAGGAGAGGAGAGGCGATAGACGCCAGGGTCTTGTACATCAGGTACTCTGGTATCCATTTAACTACCTTCAAGCCTTCTACTTTTGCTACTTTTGACGCGCGTCTAGATAAATGAGACTCTCAGAAGCTTGATGTAACTCAGTTTAGCGGGCATGCATGAACCTCGTATCTGCGCATCATGTACGACTTCTAGTGAGATCACAAGATCCCCCATATTTATTTCTCGCTGTATACATGCACATCAGATATACCACAGTCCTTCCTTGTGGGATTTTTAGGTGGTTTTACTATTGACTTCCGCACCATTTTACATAATTAGCTATCATCAACAAGTTGTACTAACAAACACATGGCTACCACGAGGCACCCCTTCGTATAAACTCATCTCCTACTCATATACACCTCAACGTTTTTAGTCCCCTATCCCTCTTGCCTCTTCTAGATAACCAGTGGATGTCCTGACCATGCCTTCATTCTACACCCTTCGAGGTTTGCTTTCAAATACTCTAACTATCTTTAACCATCTATCTAACTATCCTTCCCCTTCTAGTTTCACGTTCCGATATATCCTTACCAGCTAAAGCAAGAGCTTCAGATATTTACGTCAAGATCACCTATGGCGATCAGAGCTCAGAACGAGATCAGTAAACGATCTACCACCTACGTGGAATGAGACATTCCCTATGTTCGTTCAACAATCAGTTGTACTATTATCGATATGAGAACTGATTACACTTCATGTCTTAGCACGTGTTCGGAAAATGGAACCAGAATCGCGATCGAGTTGAAGAGGGAATCTTTTATCGGGGATAGGCGTATTGGATATGGGAATGTGTACTGAGGGACCTGCTTACTGAGCACGAGAACAGCGAAGGTGTATTTCTAGTAGAATCTACGCTCATTTGAACACTGATAAACGAGAAATAGATATTTCTATTTCCCTACAATCAAAGTCTAGATCACAGCACTCCATCTTCTTACGCTTCGACCATCTGACGAAACGAAGAATGCTGAGATAACTCTCGTCAATCTTGCTCGCACCCTCCTTGACGTTCAATTCGTTTATCACGACGATCTTGCGGAGGACGTTAACATAATATTTGATACGGCAAAGCGCGTAGCAGAGAGTAATGCATGCCAATCGCTGGTGGAGCTGGGTTATACTATCACTGCATTCGTCGATTTTGGAGGTAGCATAGCAGATGTGAGTAACCTTGAGGTTATTACTGTCCTTGGTTTTCATGTTGACTGAGTCGTTTATAGGCTAGCCCATATCTGAAAGTAGCGTGGTCCATAACAACAGCATTCTTGAATGTGAGTCCTTGTACAGCATCACATTTTTACTATTATATACTTAGTCCTTCCAGATTATCGCTACTCAGATCAATACTGATAAACGGATCAGGGATCTCGTGAAGAGTCTCATGGAATTATTCTCAGTCATCAAAGACACTTCTGTTTTCAACAATCCATCTGATTCCTTGAGCTTGACCATCACCAGTGTTCTTGTATTTATCACTGAATGCAGTGATCTCATACAAGACTATGCACGGAAGAATTTTTTTCGTGAGTTACGCAAAGGTACATGTATAACACGCATTGCTTATCTTCGTGCTATATTGTTAGTCCGTGCCTTGATGCAACAGAAGAAAGCTGCAGTAGAGAATCTAGAGGCTACACTTGGAAACTTGAAGAATGAACTCGAATCAGCGTTTATCCGACAGGACATTATTGAAGCTCGGGTCGAAGCGCGGGTACAAATTAGTGAGAAACTTAAAAAAAGTAAGTTTGAAGTATTAGTTTAGCATCTATTCTTCATGTACACGTACTGAAAAAAATCTACTCGTAGAAATCGAAAAGAAGCTTCAACCGAAGCACGAGGGTAGAACAGACCGCCAGATCTGTCTGGAAGGAACACGTGTCGAGGTCTTGAAAGACATAGAGGAGTGGATTCACGATACGGATGCCCCAATGTTTTCTTCATCCTTGGCCGTGCTGGAACAGGCAAGAGCACGATCGCTACAACAATTGCAGAAAAGTTTCAAAGGAGGTGCAAACTCGGTTCACATCAATACTTTCTGAGAGGTAAAAGCGATCCTGCATTTATCTTCCGTACTATTGCATTCGATTTAGCCAAACGATGCCAAAGAACTGCCAATGCTATCGATATTCGGCTTGATGCAAACGAGATAACTACTGCTACACCAGAAAGAGCCTTTGAGTTTCTGTTATTTGACCCGCTTCATGAGATAACAATGGAAGGACATAAAAATGATAATATTCTCATTGTCCTCGATGCTCTGGACGAGTGCGGAAGCAGAGATTCGCGAGAGCCTTATATAAGACTGATAAAAGAGAGACTGCAGACTCTACCTCTCAACTATCGCTTTCTTATCACTGGTAGACCCGAGGAAGACATTGCCTCATCTGAAGAGCTTGAGAAACTGAAAATACGTTACATACTACTAGATCACGAGTTGAATAGTGCCAAGGACGACGTTCTAAAGTACTTACACGCCAAGCTTGGGAGCTTGAAGGAAAGAGGTAGGATAGTAATAGACCCAAGCTGGCCATGGGACGAAAGTATTAAGACCTTGGGCGATGCCGCAGGGGGTCTGTTTATATGGGCAGCAACGGCGGTCAGACTTATCGAGAGTAAGAAAGGAAATATGGGAGGTGAACTGAAGCGGTTAGTCAGAAACAAGTCACTATCACTTGTTGAATTGTACGCGACGGCACTTGAAAGCTCACTCAGTTGGGACGAAGATATGAAAAATAACTTCTCAAAGGTATTCTCGTTGATCATGTTCAGCAAGGAGCAATTATCAGACGCAGAAATCAATGACTTCTTAGGACTCGATTACGGGAGTACAAGAGGAATCCTCAATTCGCTACATTCTCTGGTCGCGTTCGATTCTAGCCAACCAGTCCGCTTGTACCATACCTCACTATACGACTATTTGATTTCTGAAGGAGCGCACGAAAAGCCGTGGTTCATTGACGAGGGAAGGGAGAAGGCACACATTTCGCAGCGATGCTTCAAGTTGATGGAGGGACTGAGGTTTAATATGTGTAAATTGGAGACTTCATACCAGTTGAATAAGGATGTACCTGGGCTTAATCAGCGCTTAAACGACAATATCTCCATCTCACTATTATACTCCTGCCGCCATTGGGCTTCTCATCTGCGAGAGGTCCCTTATTCGGAAGATCTGTGCAAACAGCTTGAATCTTTCGCACTCAACCGGTTACTGTATTGGGTTGAGGTCCTCAGCATTACGGGCTCGTTATACGGTTTCCTTTCACAATCGCTCAAGAATTCCATCACCTGGGTTGTAGTAAGTGTTTCCGGACTAAATAATGGTTAATACTGACATTCTTGAAGGACAGACACTCGCGACTGACTGCATTTCTCCGCGATGCCCATGATCAACTCCTCAGATTCATCGAACCCATCTCCCAGAGTATCCCCATTTGTATATGTCATTCCTCCCGTTAATGAGAGAGGATTCCATCGTCGCCGAGCACTACGCAAAGCGAGCGCAATCACTGACACGGGTCGAGTATGTTGGAAACAAGCCCAAAATGGCATGTACCAGGCAAATAAATATTGGCAGTCAGGTCAATTCTATTTCATACTCGCCTGATGGTGAACGAATTGCATCGGTATCACAGGCGGGTGCCATTGAAATATGGGATGTGGTGAATGGCAAACGACTCCTCGGTCCATTTCAAGGACATTCGGATAGAGTGACGAATGTTGCGTACTCTGGAGATGGAAGATTTATTGCGACAGGGTCTTGGGATAAGACAGTGCGGGTATGGAATGCGGCCACTGGTGATAGTGCTTATGGTCCACTTACTTGCTATTCCGACGGGGTTACCTCTGTTGCGTTTTCTGGAGATGGGAAGCTCATAGCATCAGGTTCTGATGATAAGACTGTTACTCTGTGGGATGCTGAGAGTGGTGCACCAGTCGGAGATCCGTTGAGAGGGCATTCAAGAGGTGTGGGAAGTATCGTATTCTCACCCAATGGGTGCTACCTCGCGTCGGGATCAAAGGATTGTACAATTATTGTCTGGGACATACAAACCAGAAAGATGGCCTCTGAGCCATTCAAAGGACACTCGGAATTGATCACTTCTCTGTCCTTTTCTCCAGACAGCAACAAAATTGCATCGGGGTCCTGGGATTGCAAAATTTGTATATGGGAAGTGTCAAGTGGCAAGGTATTACATACATTCTCTGAAGATGGAATGGAAGCCGTATTGTCGGTTGCGTATTCTAGTGATGGCAAACATATTTTGTCGGGATCTTCTGATATCATAGTAAGGGTATGGGATGCAGAAGACAGCGATGCTCCTCCGAAAGTATTTGAAGGTCATACAGGCTATGTTATGTCTGTCTCATTCGTACCTGATGGTAAACACTTTGCCTCTGGGTCTTGGGATGGGACGATCCGAGTCTGGGACATTGAAGGAGGAGTGACACGATCAGATTCAGGGTTCAAGGGACACACAAATGCAATCAGAGACATTGCAATTTCATCCCAAACTGGGAAATACCTTGTCTCTGGCTCCAGCGAAGGCACAGTGTGTGTATGGGATACAGAGAGCGGAGATTTAATCAAAGGTCCTTTATTTGGACATTTTTCTATGATAACCTCAGTTGCATTCTCGTCCAATGAAAATGACTTCGCTTCGGGATCAATGGACGGATCACTACGAATATGGAATATGATCGACAATAGAATTATTACATATTCCGGTTACACTGATACTGTTCTCTCGCTCGCTTTCTCTCCTGATGGTAAGCATCTTGCTTCAGGCTCTGACGACAAATCAATCCGGGTATGGAGTGTCGAAAGTAGATCACCTGCACTAGAACCACTCGTTAGTCGTACAAATGCTGTCTACTCAGTTTGTTATTCTCCTGATGGAGTGAAGATTGTCTCCCGTTCAGCTGATAAGACTGTCTGTATCTGGAATGCTTTGGATGGTAATCTACTTTCCACTTTCAAATGTCACTCCGATTTTGTCCACTCTGTCGCTTACTCTCGCGATGGAACACTTATCGTCTCTGGATCCGATGACAAAACAGTACGAGTTTGGTACCCCGAAACTGGCCAAGTAGCGTATGGCCCAAAAACAGGCCCCACGGACAGAGTTGAATTAGTGTGTTTCTCTCCTGATGGAAAGTGGATAATCTCCGTATCTGAAGACAAGACTGTCCGTGTATGGAATACGTCAACTCGGGATGTCTTCTTTCAATCTCGTGTCCCATCATATATTACTTCCGTTACTACTTTCTCTACGTCTGACAGTAAGTATATTAAATTTGCCTCAGGGTCCGATGATGGAGTAATCCATATTTGGACCGTTAATACCGAGTCAGAAGAAAAGATCTGGCGGCTTGAAGACAGTGGTTGGCTGACTGGAAATAACGGCAAATTATTGATATGGATTCCTCCAGACCTTCGTCATTCACTGGTGCATGGTCCATGCACGCACACATTGAATACAAGATTTTCAACAAAATTGCATCTTTCAGCCAATCAAGGCGACCAATGGACTGCTTGCTTTCCTCCTCCTGATCTATGTGTCTCTTAAAACCCTTCCTTAATCTACATAAATGCCCGCATCACTATCGTACTGTTACTTGCGTTATTTGTATATTTTAGTACAAGAATAGCTCATAATTAGGATGCTATCGTATACAAGTATACGTTAGTCCTATTTCTATCTGCATCTTCAACTCGCTCATGCCTGTGTAAACTAAACTTTTGGTCAGATTTTGACCTTGGTGTTGTATTTAGTGGCGAGGACGTGGGGTTTAGAGTCTGCCTACACCAGACACGATGCTCAGGCTAAGATTTGGGGGCTAAATAGCGAGATACTCGACCTCGGCCGTCCGGCCGAGATCTCGGTCGGACCGTAGAGACTGATAGAGACCTTGAGGCGAGCTGAGACTTCACAGACCAGTAAAAGTAGTAGAGCCGTATAGAACAGAGCCCCGACCGAGGCTGTATTTTGAGGTAAAAGTGTATGTATTTCAGTCCGCCCGGACGACTTGCAGTACGGTCAGAGCGTTACAAGCGCGCCCGGGCAGCCTAATAAAGCAGTAGGGAAGTAGATAAAGAGTACAGGAGACTAGTAGAGAGCTACTCGGGGGGGGGGGGGGGTGAATGGACTGGGAGTCGACTGGGGATTAACTGGGAATTGATTGATTCCTACGGCCTCAAGTCTGGATGCTATATATAGCAAAAAGCGAGATAAAGGGTAGATGATAAGGAAAGCATGGTGTCCAGGTGGCTATATGCCACTGGACGAGGGGTTTAAGCTATCAGAAACGAGGGGTCGTATAAACGAACCCTACCCTCGAGTAAGAGTAGAAAGTGAAGCTAAATAGTAAGAGAATGAACGAGGCGCGCGGCCGAGTAGTAGCAATGGACTTCTCGGGCGAGTTAGAAAGTGCATTATAAATGCACTACGACCGGCCAAACACTTAGCTGGTCCTACACCTGAGTACATGTCGACCACGATACTACGCCGAATACTACTAAACTGTTTACTCTTAAAGCCATTTTCTTCATGTTTTAACTCCCACTTTTGTTACTCAGTCTGTCTGCTCTTGTGTATTCATACTTCCCCGGAACTATCAAATTTGAGTAGTTTAGAGCTCGTTTCGCGACTAAAACGGAATAGATAGTTTTATTAGTAAATTTATATAAGCGGGCGCGTTGTACGGTTGTAGTAGTTCTATAACTCTTTCTCGCTTTCTCGTGTCTCAAGCAACCTCTTTCCATGATTTATTTCTTTGTCACTAAACTCATCCACACTCCAAAACCTCGATAGTAGCTTATTGTGAGATCTCTACGTTTCGCTATTGCTTCTTCAAGAGTTCATTATTCATTGATTTGTGTGTCTTGAATGATGCGAACTCCAAGAACATAATTACTTGATCAATTTGCACGCGTACTAGATGATGGTGAGCGAAATCCAGAAGTGAAAACGTCAGAGTAATAAGACCCGAATTGTTGCCATAAGATTGAACATCGATCACCCTACAGAAGAAAGAAGTCCTTAAATAGCCAATGTACCCCGCCTTCAATGCCTCAGATAGAATTTAAAGAAAACGGTAAAGGCATTCATTCGCTTCAAGTTACATTTATCGCAAGCTCATACAAGTGGTGTCACTTACAAAGAGCGTACAGATCCCAATGGAAGATATCTATATTCTTTCAAGAGGCGACGAGGAGAAAGATAGGTTACTTGGTCGGTTATGAGCACTTCACTATATCACAAACTCATGGATTTATCCTCTAAGGTTTACAAAACAGCATGTGTATATCACAGAATCGGTTTCTGAAGGTCGTCTGGTCTATGTCAGAGATGTAGAGTTTAAGGAAGGATCAAAAGTACTAGACTGTGCGACAGGAGTTGGTTTGTATGCAGTGGTGCTAATGTTCATGCTTTCATCTACATGCTTTCATAGGATCATGGACTCTTGCGTTATCTTGCATTATCGGAAGAGGTTGGTGATAAGGTCGAGCTTATCGGCGCAGATATCTCGTCCGCTATGTTCTTTTCTTCCTATCTGAGTAATGTTCATTTTGTCGAAGCATTAGTGACCATTTTACCTGATGAGTGAACAAACACGTTTGACTTTATCAACCAACGACTTCTTGTCAGAGCTCTCACTGAAAGCCGGTGGCGAGTAGCCATGTGCAAGCTTTACCGAGTCCTGAAACCAGGAGGCTCCCTCCAACTCGTTAATCTTTGCGCCCATTACCCTTCTGGCAAAGGTCTACAAAAGACAGCAGTGATTGAGAAGGTGTCAAGAGCACTGTTCAGTAGACTGGGGCTATTGCCTGGCTGTGGTAACCGACTTGCACAATTTGCGTTGGATGCTGTATAAGTGGAAATGAAAGAGAGTATTCAAATTGCGCCGATCGGAAAGAGTTGGGGTAGTATCGGTGAGGTAGGGTCAGAGAATTTCAGGAAAGTATTTTGGGATTCGCGACAGCTGTCATGGCTGAAGGTGTGTTGGGAAGGCATAGCTCAGAGGATGAGATACACGAAGTGGTTGAAGCTGCCAGTAAAAATTGAGAATGCACGGGAAGGCTATTCTTCGAGTATGCGATTGTAGTAGCTAGAAAGCCTTTGTAACTCACTAATTGTATTTAATGACGGTTTTATGCTCACATATGAGCGACTATGATCGGTCCATTTTGAGAATTATTCCGCGTACTACAATTATCACTCTTTGTTGAATCTACAATATATCTCGTTCTCTCGATATGTATCTGTTATCAATGAATTGTTCACTCACTAGGCCAATCCATCTGCACCATACATCCGTATATGAGAGCCTAATGTCCATTTCCTATGCGTGAGGAGGGCTTGGTAGTGACACAGAGAGGAAAGCCATTGCTGTTCATTGTTGATCGAGAAGATGAGTCTTATCGGTCCATCGAACACCTTCTCAATTCATGCCTGAAACTCACACTCATGCGGGACAAACATCCACAAATAGTTACCTGAACGTCTTCATTATGCCTAAAGGAGACCACATACATTCATTATGTTATTTCCATTTATGAGAGATAATCCAATTGTGATTCAAGTGGAGTCACTCGGAGGTCAGTCCAAATCAAAATGAAAAAAGTACTCTTACTGGAGTGACGCACGTGCGACCAGTACTTGGTTTATTACACTCAGTAGCACTAAAAGTAAAGGAAGTGCCGTATTGTTAAGGTTTTGAGGGCTTTAAGTGATGATACTACAATCACCGCACTCCTAGATCTTTCTATTTTTCACCATCAACAAGTGATGTCCATCGAGCTCGCCTTGAGGCAAACTGATTATTACATACCCCAATTCTCCTTTCCTCAAGGATTGACCTCCGCACCTTGTAATAGCACCAGTCCACTCAATCAACCCAGAGTATTCATTCAAAACTTATTTTGAGTACTAATTTAGTTCCTTGTTCAATGATTGGACCCCTCTTTCTCTTTCTTGATATCACAATCGGACATAGCTGCTCCCGATGAATCAATATCCTCGGATCTATATGTATATGTAAGAGTCTTCCTCGGAAGTGTGAGCTGTACAACAAGCTCTGTGAATAGATGCAGATTCTTGCAAGTCGGATTCTCTGATTGATAACCAAGTATCTTCAAGATTGCTAGATCTAAGGCGTGCTACGTGCATTCAGTTAGATACAGTTTCAGAAGTTTAAAGTCAACTTAGCAAGCATACATGAAGCTTGTACTTCGTGTATATCACTTGATAATATTCAATGATATACGGATCAGCTCCGATGCTCCTAGCCAATCACTGACCTTCAGCCTCCATGCTAACGAAAATATAGACGTACTGTTTCTATAAGACTCTTGTGTGCTATTAGTATGCATGTCGTGAGTGTAAGAATAGGATATCCTCACTTTCGGATGATACCATCTTGACTACCTTGGAGAACTTTGTGGTTCCGAGTGCGAGTAGCAAGCCATGGGGCTTCCGTCTTAAAAATATATATCACCTAGGCCCTTCATATGATGGTCTAGCCTCAGCATGCTTGGATTTTGTTCATTCCAAATCACCGCAGCTATATGCATGTACCTTCCGTGCCGTTTTCTATATTTACTATCAGCCAGTGGTATCTATCGAACTCGCCTTGAGGCAAGTTCAATTTTATAGAACCCAACTGTCGCCTGCGCGCTCAAGAACATGTACATGTACATGCGTCTTCTATCATCCATGCTGTTTATAGATTTACTTCTGGCCGATAATATGCATTAGGTTGCCACTGCTGCATAATACCTCGCATTCACGGCTGATACTCCGCAAACTAATCTGGAAATGGAGCATCTGTGTTTCGCTGAGCATTGGGAGGCTGAAGTAGTAGATGAAGTGATTGTACTTCTGTATTTACCACCTGAGCTCTTCTCGGACTGGCTTAGCCTCCACATGTTTGATTCTATCCAGCGTGGTCCAAATCACAGCTCTCTAATTCGCTCCTCTATAAATACTATCATCTGGTGATTCCCACCGAATCAACCTTGAGGCAAATTTAATATAATATATCCCAACCTTCTCCTTTTCTCAAGGCTTCATTCAACTCTCTACCTTTCGCACTCCCAAATCTTCCCCTCTCACTCAAAACAGATCAGAGAACGGGCCATGTCAGAGTTTTACTCCCTTCGAGGTTCGTTTCGCGTACTTCAAATAGTCATTAGTTGACTGACTATCTCCTTTAGTATCGCGCTCAGACATAACTATCCCTGGGAAATCAAAAGTACCAGAACTATATGTTAAGATCTCGTACGGAGATGAGAGCTGTAGAACCAGCTCTGTCAATAGATTACCGCCCGAGTGGAATGAGACTTTCCCAATGTACGCTACACAATCGCCCGTTCATTTCAAATTTTGAAGCTAAAGATGACTTACTGTGAACAAGTGCGTGTACATGCTCGGACAATGAGAATAAATTCACAGTCAAGCTGATGAAGGAGGGTTTGATGGATACTAGTATTGGAAGTGTGGAATGTTCATTGGAAGAAATACTAAGGGAGGACGGTGAAGGTAAGAGTAATTATAGTATTGTCTCATACAAGTGCTGATCGAAACAAAATAGATGTCTGCATTCCTATGCAATCAAAGTCAGGATCACATGCAATATTTTTATGTCTTCGACCATCGGACAAGATGAAGAACGCAGAGTTGTCTCTCCTAAATCTCGCTCACACCCTCCTGGACATCCATCCATCTAGTCATGGTCACTTTGCAGAGGACGTCAATACGATATTCGATACGGCAAAGCGGGTAGCAGAGAGCAAAGCGTGCCAATCATTGGTGGAAGTGGGTTATGCCATCACTGCTTTCGTCGATTTCGGAAACAGTATAGCAGACGTGAGCATTTCCAGACTTCTACCGTTCTTACTTTAAACTTACTGGATTGATCGTAGGCAAGCCCTTATCTGAAGTTAACGTGGTGCATAACGACCGCATTCCTGAACGTGAGTCTCAAAGGACAACGTCATTGATATCGATATACTTAACCCTCGTAGATTATTGCTACTCAAATCAACACCGATAAACGGATTAAGGAACTCGTAAAAAATTTGATGGGATTATTCTCGGTCATAAAAGATACTTCCATTTTCAACAACCCATCTGATTCCTTACGTTTGGTCATCACCAATCTTTTCGAGTTCATTACACAATGCAGCACCTTTCTCCAATGTTATTTGCAGAAGAGATTCATAAGTAAGTTTTTGATTGTGGGCGCTACCTCACGTGTTGATTGGATGATGCTATTAGTCCTTCAGGAAAAGAAAGGTGCAATAGAGGATCTTGAAACTAGCTTAGTCAGCTTGAAGACAGATTTGATAGCGGCGTTTGATAGGCAGGGTGTCATTGAGGCGGAAATAAGGGCACTTAGAGAAGGTATGTTTAGATCTAGGAAACCTATCACCGTCCACTTATAAGCTGATCTGCTATAGAATTAGAAAATAAACTGCGGCCGAAGTATGAGGGTGGGAGAGAGCGTCGAAGATGTTTGGAGGGGACACGGACAGAGCTGTTAGCAGAGGTAGAGAGATGGGTACAAGATAAGAGTACGCCGAATGTGTTCTTTATTCTTGGTCATGCTGGTACGGGCAAAAGTACAGTTGCTACGACAGTCGCCGAATCATGTCGAGGTAGTCGACTTGGCTCACATCAATATTTCATGAGAGGAAGGAGCAATCCCGCTTTCATCTTCCGAACTATTGCATATGGCCTAGCGAAACAAGACCAGGCTGTTGCAGAGGCTATCAAAGCGCAACTTGTTGATAACGATCTTGAGTCGGTTACACCAGATAAGGCATTCGAGGTCTTATTGTACGAGCCACTGCATGCGGTGACAAAGAAGGAAGAAATGAAGACCAACATTCTTACTGTTCTTGACGCATTGGACGAATGTGGAAATAGGGTGTCCCGAGGACCATATATCAGAATAATCAAGGAAAAGCTGCAGACATTGCCTCCCAACTACCGTTTTCTTATCACCAGTCGACCGGAAGAAGATATTGCTTCATCGTTGGAGCTAGAACAACTGGGAATACGCAACAGTTGGCTAGATCACACCTCAGACGATGCCAAAAAAGACATTCTTATGTACCTCAGTACTGAATTAGGGAGATTGAGGAAGACTGGTAGGATAGTAGTGGAGCCGGACTGGCCATGGGAAGAGAATATGAATATACTAGGCAGTGCTGCAGGTGGACTGTTCATATGGGCCTCAACTGCTGTGAGGTTGATCGAGAGTAAGAGAGGGAATATGGGAGGAGAGCTGAAGCGTTTAGTCAATACCAAATCTTTATCACTGGGTGAATTGTACGCGACGGCATTTGAGGAATCACTTAGTTGGGACGAAGATATGAAGAGGGATTTCTCGAGAATATTTTCGTTGGTCATGTTCGGGAAGGAGCAGCTATCAGACACGGAGATCAACAACTTGTTAGGACTCGATTATGGGAAGACACGGGGAATTCTCAATTCACTACATTCTATAGTCGCGTTCGAGCCTAGCCAGCCGGTCTGCTTGTACCATACCTCCCTATACGATTACCTGATATCGAAGGAAACTCGTGAAAAGGTGTGGTTTATTGACGAAGAAAAAGAAAAGGTGCAAATTTCGCTGCGATGCTTCGAGTTGATGGAGGGGCTTCGATTCAATATCTGTGGGCTGCAGACATCATACAAGTTGAATAAGAACGTGAAGGATCTTGAGGATCGTGTCAAAAAGAATATCTCTGCCTCTTTACTATATGCCTGTCGTCATTGGGCTTCTCATCTGCGGGAGGTCCCTTATTCAGAAGAACTGTGCAAACAGCTCGAATCATTTGCGTTCAACCGGTTACTGTATTGGGTCGAGGTCCTCAGCCTGACAGGCTCGTTGTACGATTTTCTTTCGCAATCGCTCGGTAATGCCATCACTTGGATAGGAGTAAGTGATTCTGGATCAAATCATGACTCAAACTAATATCTGTATAGAACAAGAACGCACAACTATCTGTATTTCTCCAAGATGCTCATGCTCATCTCCTCAGATTCATCGAGCCCATCTCCCAGAGTATCCCCCATTTGTATATGTCATTCCTCCCGTTAATGAGAGAGGAGTCCATCGTCGCTGAACACTACGCTAAGCAGGCAAAATCACTGACACGGGTCGAGTATGTCGGAAACAAGCCTAAAATGGCATGTACCAGGTATATAGGTGCTGGCGATGAGGTCAATTCTATCTCATACTCATCTGATGGTCTTCGAATTGCATCGGGATTAGCAAATGGTGATATTGAGGTATGGGATGTGGTGAGAGGCAAACAGCTCCTCTGCCTACTTCAAGGACATTCGGACATAGTGACGAGTGTTGCATACTCTGGAGATGGAAGATATATTGCGTCGGGGTCTTGGGATAAGACAGTGCGGGTATGGGATGCGGTCACTGGAGAGAGTGCTTATTATGGTCCACTTGTTGGTCATTCAGACGAAGTTACTTCTGTCGCGTTTTCTGTAGACGGGAGATATATAGCATCGGGTTCTTATGATATGACTGTTAGGCTGTGGGATGCTGAGAGTGGTGCACCAGTCGGAGAGCCATTGAGAGAGCATTCAAGTGAGGTGGAATGTGTCGTATTCTCGCCCAATAAGCGCTACCTCGCGTCAGGATCATGGGATGGAACTATCATTGTCTGGGAAGTAGAAAGCAGAAAGATGATCTCCGACCCATTCAAAGGCCACTCAGGGAAGGTCAACTCCCTGTCATTTTCTCCAAACAGCGAGCGAATTGTCTCAGGGTCATGGGATGAGACCTTTTGTGTATGGGAGGTGTCGAGTGGCAGAGTTTTGCGAGCATTCTCTGAGGACGGCATGGGCGACGTATTCTCGGTTGCGTTCTCTAGTGACGGCAAACACATTTTGTCGGGATCTTATGATGAAATAGTAAGAATGTGGAATGCAGAAGACAGCGATGCTCCTCCGAAAAGATTCGAAGGTCATACATACCCTGTTACATCTGTATCATTCGCACCTGACGGCAGGCACTTCGCCTCTGGGTCAGAAGGTGGGTCAGTCCGGGTCTGGGACGTTGAAGGAGGTGTGACACTTGCAGAATCGGAGTTTAAGGGACAAACACGTGCAATCAGAGCGATTGCGATTTCACCGAAAACAGGAAAGTTTCTTGTCTCCGGTTCGTCCCATGACACACATCATAAAGTGCGTGTGTGGAATACAGAGAGTGGAGATTTTATAAAAGGTCCTCCAAAACACTCTTCTGATGTATCCTCAGTCGCGTTTTCACCGGATGAAAATCACTTCGCTTCGGGATCATATGACAGGTCGATACAAATATGGAATATGATCGACGATGAATTTATCACATGCAACGGTCACACTGACTGGGTTCGCTCACTCGCTTTTTCTCCTGATGGAAAGCATCTTGCTTCAGGCTCTCGAGACAAGTCAATCCGAATATGGGACGTCGAAAGTGGTTTGTTAGAAGCAGGCCCATTCACTGGCCATACAGACTGGGTCTCCAAGGTCTGTTATTCTCCTGACGGAAAGAAGATTGTCTCTGGATCACACGATCAAACTGTCCGTATCTGGAATGTTTCCAATCGCAGTCTACTTTACACTTTTCAAGGTCATTCTGATCAGGTCAACTCTGTCGCTTACTCTCCAGATGGTTTGTATGTTGTCACTGCACCTTATGACAGAACAATACAAGTCTGGAATGCTGAAACCGGCCAAGCAGCGTATGATCCAATAACAGGTCATACGGACAGTGTTAACTCTGTGTGCTTTTCTCCCGATGGAAAGTGGATAATCTCCGTCTCTGCTGATAAGACTATCTACGTATGGAACGTGTCGACGGGCATTCTCTTCTTTCAAGCTCGTGTTGCATCATATGTCAACTCTATCGCTGCCTTCCCTACGTTTGACAATAAACATATCAAATTTGCCTCAAGCTCCTTTGATGGAACGATCCACATTTGCTCTGTACCTATCGAGGAAGAAGAAAAGAAATGGCGTCTGGAAGATGATGGCTGGCTAACGGGAAACAACGGCAAATATCTGATATGGATTCCCCCAGACCTTCGTCATTCACTGGTCCATGGGCCGTGCATACGCACTCTAAATACACGATTTTCAACAAAATTGTATCTTTCAGACAATCAAGGAGACAAGTGGACTGCTTGTTTTCCTTCTCCTGATCTATGTATCTCATAATATCCTTCCTTAATCTTACGAGATTATCCGCATCATTATCTATATCTTACCATGTTTTCTTAACCTACACTTTTGTGCTTGCGTCATTTTTTTTTGTTTTAGTACAGGAATAGCATTAATTATGATATTAATGTATACATGTACTCTTTCTATTAGCCTCTTCCACGATTGCACTCAATGTCCTTCTCTTTGTGTCTCTACTAGCCCTTTCGTCATTCAATTGGTCCGCACTTATGCATTAGTACTTCTCAGGAGAACTCGAATCTGAGTAGTCTATAGCTCGTCTCGCGAGTGATTGGATGATATACTATGAGCTGACGCTATGCATGGTCGTATAAATCTAATCATTCTTTATCATCTCACAACATCTTTACCCGTCATAAGAAAAGTTCAGATAACTATTCATATATCTAATCAACCTCTTTACATGCTTTCTTTCTTTATCACTAACTTCACTCGCCCTCTCAGAGTGTGTTAGAAACTTATTATGGGCTTTCTACGCTTCACTGCTACTACTTGAGGAGAGCTTTATATCCATTGATTTGTGTGCCTTGATTACTGCGTGGTCCAAGATCAAGGTTGCTTAATTCATTTGCACATGGGACAGATGATAATGAAAGAAAGCCAGAAATGGACAATGCTGAAATATACCTGACATTACTAGTGGATCATTACTAAATCATTATCACTTGGTGAATACACGACGACATTCGAGGGCTCACTTGATTGGGACGAAGATATGAAAAGGGATTTCTCAAGATTTTTTCGTTGATCATGTTCGGGAAGGAACAATGATCAGACACGGAATCGCATTTTCTCCTGGTGGTAAGCATCTTGCTTCGGGCTCTCGAGACGAGTCAATCTATGTAAGGAATGTCGAAAGTGGTTCGCTGGCAACAAAACCCTTCATTGGGAACAAAGGTGGTGTCTACTCGGTTTCTTATTCCCCCGACGGAAGGAAGATTGACTCTGGATCAGCCAATAAAACTGTTCGTAGTTGGAATGCTTCCAATGGTGACCCACTTTCTACCTTTGATGTACATCCTGGTCATGTCTACTCTATCACTCACTCCAACGATGGGTTATATGCTGTCTCGGGATATAAAGATAAAACGATAGGAGTTTAAAACAGTGAAACTGGCCAAGCTGCGTTTATTCCATGAACAGACCACCATGCTGTCAGAATTGATTCAGTGCACTTTTCCTCCGATGGAAATTGAATAATGTCCGGTATAAGAGACAAAACTGTCCGTGTATGGAATGTGTCGACTGGCGTTCTCTTCTTTCAATCCTGTGTTTCATCAAAAGTCAACTATGTCGCATTCTTCTCTTCGTCTGAAAATAAGCATATCAAACTTGCTTCGAGCTCTGAAGATGGAGCAATCCATTTACAATCAGTAGATGTCGAATCAGAAGCAGAAGAATGGCGTCTTGAAGATAATGGATGGCTCACTGGAAGAAACAAGAAGTTACTCATGTGGATTCCACAGATCTCCGTCGCTCAGTCGTATATGGTCCACGCACCCTGAATACACGCTTTTCGACCAGTTTGGATTCTTCACTCTATCGAGGTCATCAATGAACTGCTTGTTTTCCCTCAGATATTGCTCTTGCTTAGTGATACAAATTTAAAACTTATAACAATAGTCATCTTTATTAATTACATATCAATTCCATTAGATACTTAGTCTATCTACACTTATCCTATTCACTCACTATCACGCACATAGACTATGACTGATATGCATCGCTATTTCATTGAGACTACGAAAGTCAAACTTATTTCAATTAGTTTATTTTCCGAGGGACATACGAGTTCTCAGGTGTTCATAAGAAAGTTTGTATCTGGAACATGAGAGCTTGGTAAGAAGATAGATTAGTTGCTCAGGTATACGTGTACTTAACTCCAAAATACTATCTTATGTCTCTTCCTTTCTGTCTCGTATCATCGTCTTTTTAAGTATAAGCATCACACCTTTAAATTCTTTCTTCTACATCGTTTATCACCTTTTAAAGTACAGCTTACCATAGGCGACACACGGTTTTTGAATATTTTCTCGCCTGAATTTGAGGATTCTTTCGCATATGTACTAGTGCCTGGTGTCCTTTCGTATATTCAATCTGTACTTACTAATTTCGAAATTACATACAAGAAATGACAGTTATTGAAACCTAGTGGGAAACACCTACTCGCCAATTTCAAGACACTTGTCAATTACCCAATAGGGGTCAGAAACTCAGAGTCGCGGGACTCCTCATTCTTACTTGACTCATCAATTAGTGTACTATACGTGCGTAAGGACGAATAGTTGTTTACTAACTAGGTTTAAATATACTTATACTGACAATTTGACTCTTACTAGACCACCGTACTGTACTATACTGAATAGTAAACTTCTTTCAGAATCCCAGTGTACTCTTAAATACTCCTCTTGTTTCCACTATCAACGCGGTATACCTTATAATTTTCACTTCTTATTCTTTTTCAAAATGACAAATGGATCAAGCTATCTCAATAGGTTGACACCTGTCGAAGAACTAGAGAGAACAGTTTGTTCATACAGAGCCCCTACTTTAGGTTTATATACTGAGGTCAATGTGAGTGCAGGAGAGGAGAGGCGATAGACGCCAGGTCTTGTACATCAGGTACTCTGGTATCCATTTAACTACCTTCAAGCCTTCTACTTCTGCTACTATTGACGCGCGTCTAGATAAATGAGAATTTCAGAAGCTTGATGTAACTCAGTTTAGCGGGCATGCATGAACCTCGTATCTGCGATGTACGACTTCTAGTGAGATCACAAGATCCCCCACATTTATTTCTCGCTGCATACATGCACATCAGATATATCACAGTCCTTCCTTGTGGGTTTTTTGGGTAGTTTTACTATTGAATTCCGTTCCCTTTTACATAATTAACTATCATCAACAAGTTGTTCTGACAAACACATGGCTATCATGAGGCACCCCTTCGTATAAACTTCATCTCCTGCTCATATACTCCTCAATTTTTTTGTTCCCCATCCTCCTTGCTCTTTAGGTCTTAGTTGATGTCCTGACCATGCCTTCATTCTACACCCTTCGAGGTTCGTTTTTGAGTATTATAGCTATCCTTGACCAACTACCTAACTATCCTCCCCCTTCTAGTTTCACGTTCCGACATATCTTTACCAGCCAAAGCAAGAGCGTCAGATATATACGTCAAGATCACCTATGGCGATCAGAGCTTCAGAACGAGATCCGTAAATGATCTACCACCTATGTGGAACGAGACTTTCCCAATGTTTGTCTAACAAATAGTTGTACTATTATCGATATGAAAACTGATTACACTTCATGTCTTAGCACGTGTTCGGAAAATGGAACCAGAATCGCGATCGAGTTGAAGAGGGAATCTTTTATCGGGGATAGGCGTATTGGATATGGAGAATGTTTACTGAGTGAGCTGCTTGCTGAGGACGAGAGCAACGAAGGTGTGTTTCTAGTAGAATCTATACTCATTTGAACACTTGTAAACGAGAAATAGATATTGCTATTTCCCTTCAATCAAAGTCTAGATCACAGCACTCCATCTTCTTACGCCTTCGATCATCCGACGAAACGAAGAGTGCTGAGATAACTCTCATTAATCTTGCTCGAGTCCTCCTTGACATCCAATTCGCTTATCACGACGATCTTGCGGAGGACGTTAACATAATTTTTGATACGGCAAAGCGCGTAGCAGAGAGTAATGCATGCCAATCGTTGGTGGAACTGGGTTATAGTATAACTGCATTTGTCGATTTTGGAGGTAGCATAGCGGATGTAAGTAACCTTAAGGTTATCGGCATTAGTTCCCATGTTGACTGGATTCTTGGCAGGCAAGCCCATATCTGAAAGTAGCGTGGTCCATAACAACAGCATTCTTGAATGTGAGTTCGCGTACAGCATCACATTTTTACTATTATATACTTAGTCCTTCCAGATTATCGCTACTCAGATCAATACCGATAAACGGATCAGGGATCTCGTGAAGAGTCTCATGGAATTATTCTTGGTCATCAAAGACACTTCTGTTTTCAACAATCCATCTGATTCTTTGCGTTTAACTATCGCCAACATTATTGCATTTATCACTAGATGTAGTAATCTCATACAAGACTATGCACGGAAGAATTTCATTTGTGAGTTACGCAAAGGTACATGTATAACTTACGTTGCTCATATTTGCGCTATATTGTTAGTCCGTGCCTTCATGCACACAAGAAAGCTACAATAGAGAATCTTGAAGCTACATTTGGAAGCTTGAAGAATGATCTTGAATCAGCGTTTAACCGACAGGATATTATCGAAACTCGGGTTGAAGCACAGGTTGGAATCAATGAGACACTCAAAGAAAGTAAGTTTAAAAAATTAGTTTAGCATATATCTTTATGTACACATACTGAACAAACATTACTCGTAGAACTCGAAAAGAAACTCCAACCGAAGCATGACGGTAGAACAGACCGCCATATCTGTCTGGAAGGAACGCGTGTCGAGGTGTTGAGGGAGATAAAGGATTGGGTGAAAGATACGAATGCACCCAATGTTTTCTTCATCCTTGGCCGTGCTGGAACAGGCAAGAGTACGATTGCCACTACAATTGCAGAGGAGTATCAGAGGAAGGGCCAACTCGGTTCTCATCAGTACTTTTTGAGAGACAAAAGCGATCCTGCATATATTTTCCGTACTATCGCATACGATCTAGCTCGCCGATGCCAAGCAACTGCCGAAGCTATCAACTCTCAGCTTGATGCGAATGAAGTAACCTCTGCTACACCAGAGAGGGCTTTCGAGATCTTGCTATTCGACCCTATTCAAGCCATCTCAAATTCAAAAGAAGATGGTAACATTCTCATCGTTCTCGATGCTCTGGACGAGTGCGGAAGCAGAGAGACGCGGGAACCATATATCAGACTGATAAAGGAGAAACTGCAGACGCTACCCCTCAACTACCGCTTTCTCATCACTAGTAGGCCTGAGGAGGACATTACCTCACCCAATGAACTCGAGCGACTACGACTACGCCACATAGATCTCGACTACGAGTCAGACAACGCTAGGAGTGATGTCCTAAAGTACATCCAAACCAAACTTGGGGACTTGAAATCAAGGGGCAGGATAAAAGAGGACCCAAGCTGGCCATGGGATGAAAGTATGAAGACCTTGGGCAATGCCGCAGGTGGGCTGTTTATATGGGCGGCAACGGCTGTGAGACTTATTGAGAACAAGAAACAAAATAAGCTTGATGAACTGAAGCGACTGGTGGACCAGAAATCGTTATCGCTCGACCATTTGTACGCTACTGTACTCGAAGACTCTCTTGATTGGAACGATGGAACAAGAAGAGACTTCCCGAGAGTATTTTCGCTGGTTCTGTTTGGCAAGGAGCAGCTAACAACCATGTCTATCGATACGTTGATGGGACTCAGTGATGGAACGACACAAAACACTCTCGAATGTCTGCGTTCGTTAGTCGCGTTCGGGGCTAACGAACCAGTTCGTTTGTATCATACCTCGCTATACGATTACCTTACTTCGGATGGAGCGCAGGAAAAGTCTTGGTTTATTGAGGAGAATAAAGGGAAGTTGTATATTGCGAAGCGATGCTTCAAGGTGATGGAAGAGCTTCATTTTAATATGTGTAATCTGGAGACGTCCTACCGGCTGAACAAGGACGTACCTGGGGTGGAGCGGCGAGTAAAAATAAACATCTCTGCCTCGTTACTATATGCCTGTCGTCATTGGGCTTCTCATCTGCGGGAGGCCCCATACTCGGAGGATCTGTGCAAACAGCTCGAATTATTCGCGTTCAATCGGTTACTGTATTGGGTTGAGGTCCTCAGCCTGACAGGCTCGTTATACGATTTCCTTTTGCAATCGCTCGAGAATGCCATTACCTGGATAGGAGTAAGTGTTGCTGGATTCAATCATGGTTTAAGCTGATATCTATGCAGGACAAGCACTCACTTACATCTGAGTTCCTTCAAGATGCCCACTATCACATTATTAGATTCATAGAACCAATCTCCCAAAGTAGCCCCCATTTGTACATGTCATTCCTCCCGTTAATGAAGGGGAACTCCATCGTCGCCGAGCACTACAGCAAGCGAGCGCGATCACTGCCACGGGTCGAGTATGTTGGAAACAAGCCCAAAATGGCATGTACCAGGCAAATAAATGTTCGTAGTCCGGTCTATTCTATTTCATACTCTCCTGATGGTGAACGACTTGCATCGGGATCAAGAGAGGGTGTTGTTGAGGTATGGGATGTAGTGAGTGGCAGACGACTCCTCGGTCCACTTCAGGGACATTCACAAGCAATCACAAGTGTTGCGTACTCTGCAGATGGAAAATATATTGCGTCAGGGTCTTATGATAAGACAGTGCGGGTATGGAATGCGATCACTGGTGAGAGTGTTCTAGGTCCACTTCTCGGTCATTTAGATAAGGTCATTTCTGTCGTGTTTTCTGGTGATGGAAAGCTCATAGCATCGGGTTCTGATGATAAGACTGTTAGGCTGTGGGATGCTGAGAGTGGTGCACCAATTGGAGAACCGTTGGAAGGGCACTCAAGTGCTGTGTTGAGTGTCATGTTCTCACCCAATGGACGCTATATTGCATCGGGATCAAGGGATGGTACAATCATTTTATGGGATGCAGAAAGCAGAAAGATGCACTCCGACCTATTCAAAGGCCACTCAAACGGAATCAACTCCCTGTCATTCTCTCCAGACAGCGAGCGAATTGCATCAGGGTCATGGGATGACACGATTCATATATGGGAGGTGTCGAGTGGCAATGTATTACGTACATTTCCTAGAGACGGAATGGGCAAGGTATTCTCGGTTGCGTTCTCTAGTGACGGCAAACATATTTTGTCGAGATCTAGTGATAGAATAGTGAGGATGTGGAATGCAGAAGACAGCGATGCTCGTCCGAGAAGATTCGAAGGCCATACAGACAGCGTTTGGTCTGTCTCATTCGCGCCTGACAGTAAGCACTTTGCCTCTGCGTCAGAAGATGGGACGATCCGAGTCTGGGACGTTGAAGGAGGTGTGACACTAGCGGATTCAGAGGTTACGGGACAAACAGGTGCAATATTTGCGATTGCGATTTCACCGCAAACAGGAAAGTTTCTTGTCTCCAGCTCTGATGATGGCCCAGTCTGTGTCTGGAATACGGAGAGCGGAGATTTAATCAAAGGGCCATTAGAACAGTCTGGATCGGTTACGTCAGTCGCGTTTTCACCCGACGAAAATCACATCGCTTCGGGATCATACAGATCGATACGAATATGGAATATGATCGACGATGAAATTATCACATGCAACGATTACACTCGCTCACTCGCTTTTTCTCCTGATGGTAAGCATCTTGCTTCAGGCTCTCACGATAGGTCAATCCGAGTGTGGAATATCGAAAGTGGCACATTAGCATTTGGCCCGTTCACTGGATATACAGGCTGGCTACTCTCAGTCTGTTATTCTCCTGACGGAAAGAAGATTGTCTCCGGTTCAGACGACAAAACTGTCCGTATCTGGAATGTTTCCAATAGCAGTCTACTTTCCACTTTTGAAGGTCATTCTGGCTATGTCAACTCTGTCACCTACTCCCCTGACGGATCATATGTTGTCTCTGCATCTAATGACAGAACAATACGAGTCTGGAATGCTGAAACTGGCCAAGCAGCGTATGGGTCAATAACAGGTCATACGAACAGAGTTTACTCTGTGTGCTTTTCTCCCGATGGAAAGTGGATAATCTCCGGCTCTGCTGATAAAACTATCTGCGTATGGAACGTGTCTACGGGCGATCTCTTCTTTCAGTCCCGCGTTTCATCACCTGTCTACCATATCGCTGTCTTCCCTACGTCTGATAGTGGATATATCAAATTTGCCTCTGGATCGAAGGATGGAGTAATCCATATCTGGTCTGTACATATCGAGGAAGAAGGGAAGAAATGGCGTCTGGAAGATGATGGTTGGCTAACGGGAAACAACGGCAAATATCTCATATGGATTCCCCCAGACCTTCGTCATTCACTCGTCCATGGGCCGTGCATTCGCACACTAAATACACGATTTTCAACAAAATTGTATCTTTCAGCCAATCAAGGCGACCAGTGGACTGCTTGTTTTCCTTCTCCTGATCTATGTATCTCGTAAAATCCTTCCTTAATCTTACGAGATTATCCGCATCATTATTTATATCTTACTATGTTTTCTTAACCTACACTTTTGTGCTTGCGCCATTTTTCTGTTTTAGTACTGGAGTAGCATCAAATATGATACCAATGTATACATGTACTCCTTCTATTATCCTCTTCCTCGATTGCACTCAATGTCCTTCTCTTTGTGTCTCTACTAGCCCTTTCGTCATTCAATTGGTCCGCACTTATGTATCAATACTTCTCAGGAGAACTCGAATCTGAGTAGTCTATAGCTCGTCTCGCAAGTTATTGGATGATATATTATTTGCTGACGCTATGCATGGTCGTATAAATCTTATCACTCTTTATCATGTCTCCACCTTTCTACCCATCATAAGAAAAGTTCAGATAACTATCCATATATCTAGTCAACCTCTTTACATGCTTTTTTTATTTATCACTAACTTCACTTGCACTTTCAGAGTGTGTTAGCAACTTATTATAAGCTTTCTACGCTTCACTACTAATATTCGAGGAGAGCTTTACATCCATTGATTTGTGTGCCTTGATTACTGCGTAGTCCAAGATCAAGGTTGCTTAATTCATTTGCACGTGGGACAGATGATAATGAAAGAAAGCCAGAAATGTAGAATGCAGAAATATACCTGACATTACTAGTGTAACATAGTTATCGGTCTGTATTGGGAAGCGTTTGGTCAACACTGAATCATTATCACTTGGTGAATTGCACACAACGACATTCGAGGGCTCACTTGATTGGGGTGAAGATATGAAAAGGGATTCCTCAAGATTATTTTCGTTGATCATGTTCGGGAAGGAACAATTATCAGACACGGAGTCGCATTTTCTCCTGATGGTAAGCATCTTGCTTCGGGCTCTGGAGACGGATCAATTTATGTAAGGAATGTCGAAAGTGGTTCGCTGGCAACAAAACCCTTCACTGGGCACAAAGGTGGTGTTTACTCAGTTTCTTACTCTCCCGACTGAATGAAGATTGACTCTGGATCAGCCGATAAGACTGCTCGTAGTTGGGATGCTTCCAATGGTGACCCACTCTCTACCTTTGATGTACATGCTGGTCATGTTTACTCTATCACTCACTCCAACGATGGGCCATATGCTGTCTCGGGATATAAAGATCGACTGGCGCTCTCTTCTCCCAATCCCATGTTTCATCAAAAGTCAATTGTGTCGCATCCTTCTCTTCGTCTGACAATAAGCATATCAATTTTTCTTCGAGCTCTGAAGATGGAGTAATTCATTTTTGGTCAGTAGATGTCGAATCAGAAGCGGAAGAATGGCGTCTTGAAGATAATGGATGGCTCACTGGAAGAAACAAGAAGCTACTCATGTGGATTCCTCCAGATCTCCGTCACTCCCTCGTATATGGGACACGCATTCTGAGTACACGCTTTTCAACCTGTTTGGACTCTTCAGTCTATCGAGTTGATCAATGGACTGCTTGTTTCCCCCCAAATACTGCTCCTTCGTAGTATTACAAATTTATTATTTATACATAACAATAGCCGTGCTTATCTATCCCATCGCATTGTACACACTATCGCAATTTTTGTTAATTACTTTATCTATCTATGCTTATATTGCTCGCTTCTTATCATTCACATAGACTGTGACTAATATCCATCGCTATTTCGACGAATCTAAGGAAGTTTCCAAAGCTCTTTTCTCCATATAGCTTGTCTTCGAAAGCACATACGAGCTCTCAAGTATTCCCAGTCCAGGTTGTCTCTGGAGCTTGGAGTTTTGATAAGAAGATACGGACAGATTCACGAATTAGTTATACAAGTAGTTAATTCAAAGCACTATCTTATGCCTCTTCCTTTCTGACTCGTATTATCGTCTTCAAAGTTCAAAGTATAGTATTACGCATTTAAATGCTTTTTCTCACCTCAGAATATAATCTCCTTAAAATACAGTTTACTATCAGCTATATACAATGTAACTACAGAGCTGCCCAGTACCGCTTATTTAGCGGGCTTCTTGTGGACTATGTTAACAAGCATTGCGTGTCTGAGTTCAGGCTCTTCCGATACCCTCACAACTCATAAAATAGTTTGAAAAAAAAAGGAAATAGAAAATAGAATCGGATATGTGAGAGAAAAGTTTGGAACCAGGATGTGCAATTTCAACGGCAACGTAACTGAGCTCGGAGACGTCAGCAGGAGCTCCCAGTAAACGTTTTCTGTTCTCCCTTGATTGTCTACCACTCTGATACTGAATTATCTGGAGCTAGGGTTCGATAACAGGTAGAGCTCGGCAAGTCTTTTAGACTCAGTGCACTCTCACCGGCCCCTGATGATACGAGGGAATTGATATTTTTCACACCTGGTCGTACTACAGCAGGTCTCCAAAGTGAGCAGCCTCTAGTTGATAGAGCAATATCAGTAAAACAAATCTGTAACTTCGGGATTAGGGTGCATTCCATCCTGGTCTGTATGAAAGATAGTGAAAATAGGTCTTGCTCGGGCAACAAGTATAGTTTAAGTAACTGAGCTGCTATAGTGATAATACGCAAGCGGGGTAAACTCTATAGACAAATTTGGAAGATACACAATGCGAATGTACATGTACTATTTTCAAAATCGCATACTAGAGCAATCATAGTTATTTAAATTTGAATAACAACAAACTAGATTATGAATCAAATAACTACTTTCATCACTCATCACAATACTCCATTAGTAATTCTATCAATCTTTCTATCTTTTTCGTGTCTCAATCAATCTCTTTCCATGATTGATCTCTTTGTTGGCAACCTCCTTCACGCTCTAAAAATGCAATAGCAGCTTATTATGAGAAAAGTACGCTTCGTCGTTACTTCTTCAGCAGTACAATACCCATTAAATTGTATATCTTGACTGTTGCGAGCTCCAAGATCAACGTTGCTTGATACATTAATGCTGGCTGATTCGAGCCTATGGACAATATTGAAAACTTAAGTTTAGGTCGAAATTGGACCTTTTAGTCGTACTTAGCGGCGAGTACTTGGGGTTCAGAGCCTGCCTACTCCAGACACGATACTCTGGCTCAGTTTTGAGTGCTAAAAAACCAAGAAATTCAACTTCAGCTGAAGTGCTAATAACTTAGCCAAAGTGTGGAGAAAGATAGAGACCTAGGGGCAAGCTGAGAATTCCAAAACTAGTAGAAAGAGTAGAAACGTAGTGGACACTCCGGGTGAGTTAGAGAGTGTATTATAGATACATTACGGCTGTCTATCTACTTAGCTGGTCCTAAAGCGGAGTTACTCAGAGGTCAGTCCAAATCGAAATAATAGTAGTACGAGAGCAGGCTATGAGTGTGAGAAGATGAGGCACGTACAACCAGCACTTGATTTGCTACACTGAAAGTAAGGAAAATGCCGTGTTGTTAAGGTTTTGAGAGTTAAAGTAGTAATAAGTATTTATACTCACGAATAGTACTAGTAATTAAAATAAACCCGATTGAAGCTCGCTTTACATGCGTGCATCAATGATTCAATCACCTGAACATCTTTTGACTGGCCTAGCCCCGGCGTGTTTGATTCTGTTTGATCCAAATCACCCTGCTTCCAAAATTTTCTATTTTTACTATTATTTGGTGATGTCCATCAAGCATGCCTCGAGGCAAACTGATCAATGTAGATTCTAACCTCCCTCCTTTTCAAAGCTTGTCCCTCTACCCTTCCCTCTAAATCAAGCCAGAGTATTAACTATTTCACTGTTTTATATCCTTCGAATCTCGCGTTAAGCTCATTGATCTGTCTCCTTTCTTTTAATGATACGATTGGACTTAGCTACTTGAGCCGGGAAATCAAAAGCACCGTATCAGTACATGGAAGTTCCGGTCGACGATAGGAGCTGTATAACAAGCTCTATGAATAGACGCGGGTTCTCACAAGTTAGATTTCCCGATTGAGAACTGAATTCCTTCAAAAGTTTGCTGCTACCTCTATGACTGCTCAGACAGATGCGACTTCATAAGTTTGAACTTATAAGCTCAGTATAAACGCATCAAGTCGTATCTCGGCATCATGTATAGCTTCTAGTATGAACACATGGTCGCCTAAAATGAATAATCTCTTGAGCACTCGCTTTCCCATACTCGGACGATTACAACCCTTAGACCAACATCACCACGTTCACAAATAGAACCATTCCATGCTGTTTTTATAATAAGTATCAACAGGTGGCTCCTGTCACTCTGTCAATCAGCTTTGACGCTTGGAGTTGTAACAGCGATAAGGTTCCCCCATCCCCTTTGTGCTTAACCCTCATTCACTTTGCACCTCGCAGTTGTACCCTCTCACACAAAGAAAGCTAGTGTACGAGCTATGTCAAAATTTTACACCCTTCGAGGTTCGTTTCGAATACTTCAAATAGTCCTTACATGATTGACAATCTCCTTTAGTATCACGATCAGACGTAACTGTTCCCGGGAAATCAAAAGCACCAGAGCTATATGTCAAGATCTCGTTTGGAGATGAAAGTTGTAGAACTAGCTCTGTAAATAGATTACCGCCCGAGTGGAATGAGACTTTCCCAATGTACGCTACCCGTCCATCTGTTTATTTCAATTCTTGAAGCTGAAAATGACATTTTGCGGTCAAGTGCATGTACATGCTCGGATATTGAGAATAGGTTCACAATCAAGCTGATGAAGGAGGGTCTGATAGATACTAGTATTGGAAGTAAAGAATGCTCATTGGAAGAACTACTAGGGGAGGACGGTGAAGGTAAGAGCAAATTAGTATTTCCTCTCACAAACAATAACTGAAGCAAAATAGATGTTCGCATCCCCCTACAATCAAAGTCAGGATCATATGCTATGTTTCTATGTCTTCAACCATCGGACAAAATGAAGAACGCAGAGATGACACTTATAAATCTTGCTCACGCCCTCCTCGACATCCATCCTTCTAGCCATGGTAATTTTGTGGAGAATGTCAATGCAATTTTCGATACGGCGAAGTGCGTAGCTGAAAGCAAGGCATGCCGGTCGTTAGTAGAAGTAGGTTATACTATAACTGCTTTTGTTGAGTTCGGTGACGGCATAGCAAACGTGAGTATTTTCAAAGTTATCTACTGACTATATTCTAATGTTGATTGGAACACGCACAGGCAAGCCCATACCTGAAGTTAGTATGGTGCATAACGACAGCGTTCATAAAAGTAAGTCCTTTAGTGGGACGTATTAAAATGAGAAACTTATTTCTTGCAGATCATCGCTGAACAACCCAGAACTGACAAGCGAGTTAAGGATCTTGTAAAGAACCTGATGAATTTGTTCCTGATAATCAAGGAAACTTCCATTTTCGCAAACCCATCTGGATCCTTGCTTTCGATTTTGACCGAGCTCTTCGACTTCATTACACAATGCAGCACCCTTCTTCAAGATTATGCGCGGAGGAGTTTTGTAGGTAAGTTAGGTACGAGGGTGACATGGCTCGTAGGTTGATTGGATGATATTTCTAGTACGCGCTCTTTTGCAGAACAAGAAAGTCGCAATAGAAGACTTGGAGGGTACACTAACAAGTTTGAAGACTGATATGATATCGGCCTTTGAGAGGCAGGGTATCATTGAGGCACAAATTAGGGCACTTAAAATGGGTAAGCTTAGAACTTGAGGACCTAGTGATACGATGTTTATCTAGTTACTTACTTCAGAGTTGGAGAAGAAGCTGCAACCAAAGCATGAGAGTGGACGTGATCGTCAAAGATGTCTAGAAGGAACACGCATAGAGCTATTAAAAGAAGTAGAGGAGTGGGTACAAGATACAAATGTACCTAATGTTTTCTTCATTCTTGGACGTGCTGGAACAGGCAAGAGTACGATCGCTACGACCATTGCAGAAGTTTTTCAAAGGAAGGGTCAACTTGGATCCCATCTATACTTTCTGAGAGACAAAAGCGACCCTACATTTATCTTCCGTACTATTGTATACGATCTAGCCTGCCGAAATCAAGAAACTGCCGAAGCCATCAAGGCTCAGCTTAATGCAAATGATATAACCTCTGTTACACCAGAAAGGGCCTTCGAGATCTTGCTATTCGACCCGCTTCATGCGATAACAGAGGAAGGGAAGAAAGAGGGAAACATTCTCATAGTCCTCGATGCTCTGGACGAGTGTGGAAACAGAGAGACACGGAAGCCATATATCAGACTGATAAAGGAGAAACTGCAGACGCTACCCCCCAACTACCGCTTTCTTATCACTAGTCGACCAGAGGAGGATATTGTTTCAGAATCGGAGCTCGAACAACTGATGACACGCCACATACATTTGGATCACGAGTCAAACAATGCCAAGGGGGACGTCCTAAAGTACATCCAAACTAAACTTGGGGACTTAAAAGCAAAGGGTAGAATAATAGTAGACCCTAGCTGGCCATGGGACGAAAGTATGAAGGCCTTGGGCGATGCCGCAGGTGGGCTGTTTATATGGGCGGCAACAGCTGTGCGACTCATCGAAAGCAAAAAACAAAATAAGGCTGGTGAACTGAAGCGACTGGTAAACCACAAATCGTTATCGCTCGACCATTTGTACGCGACTGCACTTGAAAATTCTCTTGATTGGGATGATGGGACGGGAAGAGACTTCCCGAGAGTGTTTTCTCTGGTCCTGTTTGGCAAGGAGCAGCTAACAATAGCGTCTATAGATACAATGATGGATCTCGATGATGGAACGACACAAAGCAATCTCGAATGTCTTCGTTCATTAGTCGCGTTTGGGCCTAACGAGCCAGTTCGCTTGTACCATACTTCACTATACGACTACTTGATTTCGGAAGAGGCGTGTGGAAAGGCATGGTTCATTAACGAGGAAAGAGAGAAGGCACGCATTTCACTGCGATGTTTCGAGTTGATGGAGGGACTTCGATTCAACATCTGTGGGCTGCAGACATCGTACAAGCTGAATAAAGACGTGGATAATCTTGAGGATCGTGTAAAAGAGAATATATCTACCTCGCTATTATACGCCTGTCGCCATTGGGCTACCCATCTGCGAGAGGTCCCTTATTCTGAGAATCTATGCAATCAGCTTGCATCTTTCGCACTTAACCGGTTACTGTATTGGGTCGAGGTCCTCAGCCTCACAGGCTCGCTACACTCTTTCCTCTTGCAATCTCTCGAGAATACCATTAACTGGATAGGGGTAAGTTATTCTAGACTAATCCAGGGTTCGAACTAACATCTATACAGGACAAACACTCGCAGCTGTCTGCATTTCTCCAAGATGCTCACGATCAGCTCCTCACATTCATAGAACCTATCTCCCAAAGTACCCCCCATTTGTACATGTCATTCCTCCCGTTATTGAGAGAGGATTCCATCGTCGCTGAACATTACGCTAAGCGAGCGCAATCACTGACACGGGTCGAGTATGTTGGAAACAAGCCCCAAATGGCATGTACCAGGCGAATATATGCTGATAGGGATGTCTTTTCTATTTCATACTCCCCTGATGGTGAACGAATTGCATCGGCAACCGAAGCGGGGGTTATTGTATGGGATGCAATAAGTGGCAGAACACTTCTCAACCCACTTGAGATGTCTACAAATTGCACCCCGGGTGTCGTGTACTCTGCAGATGGGAAGTATATTGCGTCCGGGTCTGAGGATAAGACAGTGAAGATATGGAATGCATTTACTGGGGAGCGTGACCTAGGCCCACTGACCGGCCATTCAAAGGGGGTATATTCCGTTGCGTTTTCAGGAGACGGGAAGTTCATAGCATCGGGTTCTGGTGATAAAACTATCAGGCTGTGGAGTGCCGAGAGTGGTGCACCAGTCGGAGTACCGCTAAAAGGACATTCTAAAGCTGTGATTTGTGTCGTGTTTTCGCCCAATGAACGCTATCTTGCGTCTGGATCGATGGATAAAACTATCATTGTCTGGGACGTACAAAGCAGAAAGGTGATCTCCGGCCCACTCAAAGGTCTCCCGGGCCAAGTCTTCTCCCTATCATTTTCTCCAGACAGCGAGCGAGTTGCATCGGGGTCCAGGGATAGCACTATTCGTGTATGGGAAGTAACGACCGGCAGTGTCTTGCATACACTCCGTGGAGACGGCATGCGCTGTGTATTTTCAATCGAGTATTCTAATGACGGCAAACATATTTTGTCGGGATCTCGTGATGGGATAGTAAGACTATGGAATGCGGAAGCCAGTGATGCTCCTCCAAAGAGATTTGAAGGCCATACTGGAGTAGTTTATTCTATTTCATTCGCACCTGACGGTAAGCACTTCGCCTCTGCGTCAGATGATCGAACAATCAGAGTCTGGAACGTTGCAAAAGGTGTGACGCTGACTGGCTCAGAGTTTAACGGACAAAAAAGTGCATCAATCAGTGCAATTGCGATTTCACCGAAAACAGGAAAGTTTCTTGTCTCCGGCTACGACGATAACACAGTGTGTGTGTGGAATACGGAAAGCGGAGATTTAATCAAGGGTCCTTTAGAAGGACATTCTGATTCGGTTACGTCAGTTGCATTTTCATCCAATGAAAATCATTTCGCTTCGGGATCATTTGATCTATCGATACGAATATGGAATATGATCGACGATGAGATAATCACATGCAATCACGGCATGTCAACAAATTTCTACGCGACGTGTAATAGTTAGTCTATAATACATGTCGTCCCACCTATTCCTAGCTTATATAATAAACATGTAAAATATTACCTAGATAACTATTGTCATGTACTTTTCCTTTTTCCCTTATTCTCACGCTTTTTCCCTTTTTTCTCGCATTACTAAAACCCATTACATACCTCGGACCGCCTTACTAACCCATATTACTCCACAACCCTTAACCCATTCTTCCTTACTCATCCTTATTGACAAACTCCGATCCATTACGGACATTTCCATTCTTCTATATTCTCCAACATTCTACCATGTTCCATCATGTTCCATTTCTTTCCTTTTCTATCCATGATCACACCGTCACGTCACACGCTTCAAACTGTATATAAGTAGCATCTCTGTCAGTAGATAGTCCTCAGTTTCAACCTTGTCTACTCTCCTGACTCGGCACTGGAGCTACTCTCAATACATCTTATTACTCTCCACTACTGTTGATACTTGTTGATTAGTGACTTAGGCCGGACTCCAACTATAGACCGGGTTTAGTTGCTGACATTAGGTTGAAACTACTCATCGCCTACCTCACTACTTCTTGACATCACACACTCTTATCTTCCAAGCTGGAGGAATACTACCGCTACACCTACCACTTCTATATCTTCACTTTCCTCGTTTGCATCCTTATCATCGACACCTCCAACACCAGAACTTACTGCTCACTAAACGCACAAGGAAGAGAACTCTTTGGGTTCGGATACGCCCATCGAGTAGAGCACTTTGAAGCAACAGACGAACAGAACGAGCCTCTACCAGTAGGACAGCCTATTGTAGAGCCTGAGAACGAACCTGCGAACCCAGACGAACCTCTGCCAGTGGGACAGCCCATTGTAGAGTCAACAGACGAATCAGAAGAAGAAAAGCGAAGACTCAGACGTGCTAGACGTTTTCTTAGAAGAAGAAGAGGTATACGAGCAGGGCCCACTGTTAGAGAAGAGGAAGAAGCCGAAGTCGAAAGCCTCACATACTTACAGACTGAAGACTTCTCCCAGATCTACCCAGAGCTTGCTAGCGACCCCACCCCACCACACTCCTCTCCATCTAACACCTCCATCCAGTACACTCGAGAAGACTACTTCAGAGACCACCCAGAAGACTATGACAGTGACCGCAGCCCAAGATGAATCAACCAGGACAACCCCAGGGCCAGAGCACTCGAGCACCCACGCCTGCACCAACTATGGAAGAAATAATTGCCAACACGGTCGCAGCCACCATCCAGGGAATGCTCCCTCAGATACTTTCCAATCCACCTGTTATCACACTACCCAACAACTTCGTCCAGGCAGTCGCAGCTGCACTACAACCACCCCAACCCTCTCCCAAAAACCCATTGCTGAATAAGCCAGAGGAGTTCACGGGAGATAAAGCAAAGTATGACGAATGGCTTGTCCAGATCAAAAACTACATGTACAGCGCACAGAACATACTGATCACAGGACAAGATCAAATACGCTTTGTGTGCTCTTACATGACTGGACCCAATGCCGGAGCCTGGAAGCAGGAGCAACTGACCAAAAGAACAGACAGTGGAAACTGGGACTGGGATGACTTCGAGGGTGAACTTAAAGCACGCTTCAAGGATACTCATGAGCAACAGCATGCTCAACAGAAGATAGCTACCATGAAGCAGGGGAATGACTCTGCTGAAAAGTTCTTCACAGACCTCTCTCTGACTCGAGCTCGTGCTGGAATGACCAGCGCTGCCTTTGAACCCCTGATCATCAACCACTTGAGGACAGCCCTTCGAAGCGACATAGTAATGGCTATTCTGGCAACTGGTAATGAACCCGCCACAGTAGAAGGATGGAGGACAATAGCAACCAAGATTGACAACACAATAACAGCCAACAGACCTCGTTTTGACCACAGACCCCCTCCATTCAAACCTACTCCTCGTCCAACTCCCACACCCCCTAAAGTAACTTCCACACCTGTGAATCACTCAGCAGGGGAACCCATGGACGTGGATAGAATGAGGAAGGAAGGACACTGCTTCAGATGTCAACAGAAAGGCCACTTGTCACGCGATTGCCCCAGAAACCAAAGATGTCAGTAAGGGAACTACTGCAAGAAATGACAGGAGATGAAAGGAAAGAATGGGCAGATGCCATAGCAGAGATGAAGGAATCGGATTTTGCTTAACCTCAGTTGCAGACGTGTCTCCTGAGGTATACGGTTCGAGTTTTAACACCCCCACTCCTAATTTATGTCCAACAACTACATGTACCAGTAGTTTGCTTCGAAATACAGTTGTTGAACCAAAACAAGAACCAAAAACCACGTCCCAAACCTTCCCCAAACCTTTTACTCCAGAATGGACCCTACGACGAATTAGAAAAGACTCCGAAGGTCATGCTCTGTTGGCACTCAAAAGCCTGGTCCATAAGAAACGAACCCAAGAAGCTACTACAGAGACGCTTCAAGCCATCTCCAAACTAGATGACGAGACAGCCCTAAAAGCACTTTACTCTTTGCAACAACCCAAACAATACATTCGAGGGTCGCAAGGACACCAACTAGACCTATCTGCACAGCTCACAACTCTAGAGGATCAGCGAACCTTTAAGGTCAAAGCCCTACTAGACTCTGGATGCACTGGCTCATGCATAGACAGAGAATTTGTTCGTAAACATCAAATCCCTACCCAGAAAACACCCATCCCTATTCCCGTTTACAATGCAGACGGAACAAGAAATCAAGCAGGATCTATCACAGAGTTGGTAGAGCTGATGATGTCAATTGGTGAACACAAGGAGCGGATCCAATTAGCAGTCACCAGTCTAGGAAAGACAGACCTGTTTATTGGACACGAATGGCTGAAGTTCCACAACCCCAGTATAGACTGGAACAAAGGAGAAGTTACTCTCAACCGTTGTCCAGAAACATGCGGACATGCACATGCCAAGATACGGCAACTAGATTATCATATCAACTCTATCAGCTCAGAACTGGAAGAAGGAGACCGTATTTTCATACTGGATTGGCTGGGTTATCAGCAGGAGAAAAAATATGTCAGACAAACGGAGCTGACTTACAGGATACGCGAACTGGGCTTTGCTCCAATCAAGAGGGGAAGCGATAAAGTGGATTATTTGAAAAAGTACCCAGAAGTCTTTGGAAAGCAGGAATTTGACAAGCTACCAGAGAGGCGCCCATGGGACCATGCAATAGAGCTCACACCTGGGTTCAAACCCACTGATTGCAAGATCTATCCACTCTCTGAAGCGGAAAACAAAGCCCTTGACAAGTTCTTGGATGAAAACTTGAAAACAGGACGAATTAGACCCTCCAAATCCCCCATGGCTTCGCCTTTCTTCTTTGTAAAAAAGAAAAGTGGAGAACTACGGCCTGTACAAGACTATCGAAAGCTGAATAGCATGACAGTAAAGAACAAGTACCCCCTTCCCTTGATCCCAGAGCTTATTGACAAGCTTAAAGACTCCCAACACTTCACTAAACTAGACGTACGATGGGGATACAACAATATCCGAATCAAAGAAGGAGACGAATGGAAAGCAGCCTTCAGAACCAATAGAGGACTCTTCGAACCAACTGTTATGTTCTTCGGCCTCACAAACTCCCAGCGACGTTCCAAGGTTTCATGAATCATATTCTGAAGGAACTAATCGATGGAGGGCATGTTGTAGTCTATCTAGATGACATCCTCATCTTCACAGCAGACCTAGAGTCGCACAGGAAACTAGTGCGACAGGTGCTAGATGTACTACGCAACAACAAGCTATACTTGAAGCCAGAGAAATGCTTATTCGAGCAGAAGGAAGTCGAATATCTTGGGGTTATTGTGGGGAGAGGAAAACTGCGCATGGATCCCAGTAAAATCCAAGCAGTCAAGGAATGGCCGGCGCCCAAGAACAAAAAGCAGTTACAAAGTTTCTTAGGGTTCTGTAACTTCTATAGACGGTTTATCAGGGGTTATAGTAACCTAGCTCGCCCTCTACATGACTTAACAGGCAATGCGGACTGGAAATGGACTGATTCCCAAACAGAAGCTTTCAATAAGCTAAAGGATTGCATCTGCCAAGAGCCCGTGCTACATTTGCCAATATCTGGAGCACCATTTCGCATTGAAGCAGACTCCTCAGACTTTGCGAGTGGAGCAGTACTCTCTCAACTAATTGATGGCAAATGGCACCCTATTGCTTATAGGTCCGCATCCTTGACACCCACAGAGCGAAATTATGTCATCTATGACAAAGAAATGCTTGCTATCATGGAGGCACTCAAGGAATGGAGACACTATCTTATTGGCCACCCACTACCTGTCCAAATCTTTACAGACCACAAAAACATCACATACTGGACTCAACCTCGAGATCTGAACCGAAGACAAGCCAGATGGGTAGTGGAATTACAAGAATATGATTTGGAAATACACTACTTGAAGGGCAAACAGAACACTAAAGCTGATCTCCTCTCGAGACGAGCGGATCATGAAAGGGGGGAGAATGACAACCGAGAGGTGGTGGTAATCAAACCGGAATGGCTAAGAGACGTAACTCTTGAATCCCTAGATCAAAATTTCTTGGAACGTGCTAAAGCAGCAAAGACACAGCTGGACCAAAAGGCTAAGAAAGCATTAAAGAAGAAAGATCCACGTTGGGAAGAATTGGAAGACGGCCTCATTACTTATAAAGGATGCATCTACATACCCAGAGACGCGAGACTACGTGAGGACATCATTAAAAATCACCATGATTCAGTCATAGCTGGACACCCAGGACAGTATAAAACTCAGGAACTGATCACCCGCAATTACATCTAGCCTGGAATTAAAGAAGATGTCAAACGTTATGTGGAAGGCTGTCACACATGCCAAACAACTAAACCACGAAGAACACGCCCCCACAACCCTCTACACCCTCACAATATCCCAGAACACCCTTGGGAAGAAGTGTCAGTTGATCTCATTGGAGAACTACCAGAGTCTCAAGGATACAATGCAATCTGCGTCTTTGTGGATCGCTTTACCAAACAAATCCATGTCATCCCCACTCATACAACAGTCACCTCTCAAGGAATGGCCAAACTCTACCGCGATCATATCTTTAAACTTCATGGAATTCCTAGAAAACTTATACACGATAGAGGCCCCCAATTTGAATCCAAGTTTATGAAAGAACTGTACAAACTTCTGGGTATCGAAGCAAACCCTTCAACAGCATATCATCCACAAACAGACGGGCAAACAGAGCGGATTAACCAAGAAGTTGAACAGTACTTACGGATCTTTGTAAACTTCAGTCAAGATGATTGGGCAGACTGGCTAGCACTAGCAGAATTTGCATATAATGACAGAGAACAGTCATCCACAAAGCACTCACCATTCTTCCTCAACTATGGCTACCACCCTTACAAAGGCACTAACCCTCGCCACGAGTCCAACAATGAGACGGCCACCCAATTCGCACAACGAATGGAGATTGTACGAAAAAATGCAAAAGAAGCACTAGAAAAAGCGGCCTCTACAATGAAAAGATTCTACGATCGAACTAGAGGGGAGCCAATTGATTACCAACCTGGAGACTTAGTGCTGTTAGAAGCAACCAACATCCACACAACACGACCCATGAAAAAGTTTGACGATAAAAGATATGGCCCATTTAAGGTATTGGAAAAGATTGGAGCCTCTGCTTATAAACTCGAGTTACCACCCTCTATGAGCCGTATACATCCAGTCTTCAATGAAGTTCTCTTACACCCTTACAAGAAGCCTCACTACGAATCGCAACAGAACTTGAATAGACCAGAACCCATAATCGTGGATCAAGAACCAGAATGGGAGGTTGAGGAGATTCTAGCATCACGATATAACCGGAGACGAAGACGAGCAGAATACTTGGTACATTGGAAGGGGTATGGACCACAAGAGCGAACTTGGGAACCGTTGGAGAATCTTACCAATTCTCAAGAAGCACTTCAGGAATTTTTACGAAAGAATCCAAATGCCCACAGAAAACTCACTATCACAGACTACCAAAACATTCGCTTTATACCTTTGTTAAGAGACAACTTCCCAGCACGCAACCCTCCCCACTCCAAGATTGTTCGATTCAATAACCCAGAAATCTTCCTCCCATAAGCAATCGAGACGATTGCCTTTGAGAGGGGGGTAATGTCATGTACTTTTCCTTTTTCCCTTATTCTCACGCTTTTTCCCTTTTTTCTCGCATTACTAAAACCCATTACATACCTCGGACCGCCTTACTAACCCATATTACTCCACAACCCTTAACCCATTCTTCCTTACTCATCCTTATTGACAAACTCCGATCCATTACGGACATTTCCATTCTTCTATATTCTCCAACATTCTACCATGTTCCATCATGTTCCATTTCTTTCCTTTTCTATCCATGATCACACCGTCACGTCACACGCTTCAAACTGTATATAAGTAGCATCTCTGTCAGTAGATAGTCCTCAGTTTCAACCTTGTCTACTCTCCTGACTCGGCACTGGAGCTACTCTCAATACATCTTATTACTCTCCACTACTGTTGATACTTGTTGATTAGTGACTTAGGCCGGACTCCGACTATAGACCGGGTTTAGTTGCTGACAACTATATCAACAACATCTAGGTTAACATGTTTGTCTAGGTATTATAGTATGAATCTAGAAAATATGAGCATACCTGAGTATACCTGAATTTTTGTGTAATTTTAACTCTGGACCGACATGTAAATAATATTGTATTTCGTGTATTTCTATGTAACCTAGGTGCCATGCGTAAACCTAGGCCGGTAATATCTAGGTTGACCTGTAGGCCAAACCTACGTAACTGTCAACCTAGGTTTATCTAGATGTTTTAGGTAGCCTGGAATAACCAAGGCGTATGTAATATCTGCTACATCTAGACTGACTTGTAAATATTTTTTTTGAGTGTAGTTACAGGTATGCCCATGTTTCCTCAGATATATGTGCATTATTAGTAATCACATCAATAGTAGTAATCACAGTGTGTCAGCAATTACTTAGTCAGCTAGTACTAGTACTTAGATCACCTTCGTAGAAGTCAATAAAGACATCTTTCAGGGTCTTAGAAGATTACCTGTGTGAATTAGTGTGATAAAGTATTCCTAAGTCTACTAAGAGCTTCTACGTCAATCTGCGCAAACACTAACATTTAAGATCAATTAAAATAATAGACCTAGATTACCTACCTTAAGCTTCGTTTACCTTTGTGAGGTTCACGTGTAAATTTTTGATTACATAAGTTGATTAAGTAAGTAACGCGTGCCCAGATTGATTGAGAGTATTAGTACTAGTATAAGTTTACTCACTTATACTCTCTTCAAATCCTCGTCCATTCAGTCGAAATATTCGATTTTTTAAATTATTTTTATAATCTAAATAAATAATTAGTATAATGTAATAGTATTACTTAATAAATTACTAATCAACATCTATTTAAAGCGAGGTGCAAGCTGCGCATACACCTCAACCTCTTCTACTCTTCGACTACATCTACACACCTCAAATAAAAATAAAAGAAATGGCTAACCGCAGTAAGTACTCGATATTGTTGATAGTATTTGCCCCAAAATACTAATTCTTCTTTATTAGACCCAGATATTCCTCGCGGAGGCCGAGAGAGACGGGACCTCTGGCTGCTAATGCTGCAGCCAGATATCGACCCCGTCCGTGTTCACGCCCACAACATTCGTTGTACGGCATGCGACACGAACGTCGCTTTAGCGGGCTGGTTCCATGTACCGTCATGGAGGGCCCATGTCTTGTTGGAGAGGCACCGGAACAACGACGGGGCCGTCTCGTTCTGCGACCCACCGTATTTTTTACGGTGGATTCCTCTGTCGGTCGTGAGGTTCGAAGTGCAATATGTGCACTATAGTGAGTACTGTACATTATAACTTACATGATTATTACTTACCTTCAGTCATATAGTTGCTATCTTCTTCTTCTTCTTGTCCATGTTCTTGTTCACGGCGTTCTTTCGGTACAGAGCTACGGGCCTCGTCCAGCTGTAAGTTACTTAGTGTCAGCAATGACTAGTTCTAGTACCAGTATTAGTCAGCAGAATGCTTAGTCAGCAGGGTCTGAAGACAAGGCACAACCAGCATACACTGATATAGACAGAGACAGAGGAGAGGAGGGACAAGAGGAGGGGAGGGACAGTGAAGAGGGGACAAGAGGATGTATTAGAAGGTACTAGTCTAGGAGGGAAGACAAGATCAAGACTGGGGGACTAGCTACTGACAGGAGGGGGGTATTTATACATGTGGGAGGCAGTGTGGGAATAATGAAAAAAACCCGGCAGGGTTCTATGGCTAAACTATTAGGCTAACTAAGCTGTGCTAGGCTGTGTTAGATGAAACATAAGAAATAGGCTAAACTATGAGGCTAAGCTAGGCTGTGCTAGCTGAAACATAATAAACAGGCTAAATAATCAGGCTAAGCTAGGCTGTGCTAGCTGAAACACTAAATTAGGCTAATTACAAAGAGACTAAACCAAATGGGGAAAGATGACCATGGAGAATGATGGAAGGTGGTAGAACATGGTGGAATGTTCTAGAATGTTCTGGAAGGTCTCAGAATGTTCTAGAACAGATGAGTAAGCAATGAAGATAAGAGAGAGATAAGATAAGATGTGATGCTTAATAAGACAGCTGAGTCATATGCTGAGTCAGTGCTTAGTAAGCGACTTATGTAAGCATATTATGTAAGTGATTAGGTAAGCATGCTGACTAAGCTGATTAGATAAGATGTTTAGGTAATAATGATTAGGTAAGCAGCTTATGTAAGATGATTAGATAATCCACTTATGTAAGATGCTTATGTAAGTGCTTAGTCAGCTTATGTAAGCTGCTTAGTAAGCAAAAAAGCGAAAATAGACTTGGTTTCATAACACTTAGTCTTTCTCTTTGTTATGAGATAACTTACAGCATTTCAGGGTACCCACTAGAGTAATAAGCTACTAGAGTAGCTTATATGTTGCTGTTGTATCTGATGTTGATGAATCTGCTGTTGTTGTATCTGTTGTTATTTTGTACTCGCTGATATTTTGCTGTCGTCGCTTTTGCTTTTGCTTTTGCTTTTGCTGTTGCTGTTGCTATTGCTGTTGTTATTGTTGTTGCTGCTGCTGCTGCAGTTGTAGTTATATTTGATTAATGTTGTTAAAATTACTCTGTTGTCCTGTTAAAAGTGATATATAGCTTGTATAATAATATATTTGAAGTCTACCGTATATAAAAAGTTTCTTTACGATGACCAGAAAGTCATCTACGGAACTATTTTACTTGCTATAAATCTCAAAATCATAAATAGATGCCCTAAAAAGAGTAGAATTTAGATCACATGTTATATTTGAATTCAAATTTCCTTTTATAACAATACCATATATATGCTCTATCTCAAGCCTACCCTAAATGCTTGATTTAGATACTATAAGCCTCATTCGAAATTGTGAGTGCGTAAAAAATGCGTCATAATGATATCAATAAAATTGAATAGAGACCACCACCAGCACCCTATGTACACCCTAGGACAAGACAGGCTCATCAACGAGAAGATAGAGTAGTGACAGTCAATCAACTCTAAATTTAATTAAATTTAAAGTTAACCGTGAAGAAGCTACCAAGACGCACAGAGCTGTCAAAAATACTTGACATTTTGAATTTCACAATAAGAAAGATGGAGTCCTCAATAGGCTCCTTTATTTTCTGTACCAATGGCTAAGGGAATAGTAAACGCACATAATTTCAATGTAAGCCCATACCTATTCACTTTTATTCATTTTATTCGCTATGGGCACCTTTATTTAGATATGTGGTTCAATGTAGTTCGTGGTATGCATTTGCTCAAGATGTAAGAGCTCTAGTGCATGTGGAAGGTATGTGCACAAGAGAACACGTCGTCTACACCAGCAGCAAGATACACTAGACGCTCAACGTGCGAATGAGCTAGCTGGCGTCTTTTTTGCGACTGCGGATGCCTCGAGCGTCAATTCTGCAATTGATATGGACGTTGACGAGCCCTTGTTATGTATCAGCAACAATGACAATGAAGGGGATGACAATGAAGGGGATGACGACGACGACGACGACGACGATGATGATGATGATGATGATGATGATGATGATGCTATCTGGGAAGGAGAAGAAGAATGCGCACCTCCCAATTCTCGTTCTCGTTCTCGTTCTTGTTCTCGATTTCTCTCAGATAGTAGTTTTGGAGAACAAATATGGCTTTTGATACCTATAATGGTATCTTGGTTGAATGTCAAGTTCCATCTACCTCACGCAGCGTGCTGCTTGCTTCTGAAGTTTCTTGACTGTGTCTTCCAAGGAATAGAAGAAACAAGAAGTACTAACCGGCGTAGGATCACACTCCGAAGTCTCCATCGACATCTCAATTTATATACTCCAGCAATCGACTATGTCCTTTGTTCGGTGTGTTGGAAAACTTATAGGCTGGATCGCGAGCTCTCAAGACAGAAAAAATGTTGTAACCAACATCTATTCAGAGGCAAATCTATACCCGGGGATCTTTTACTTAACCCCGGTCTCGCTCTTGATTTTGAAGATGAAGAATTACTTATGAACGCTAGAAGTGATATTCCTTATCTTAAAATGCCCTTCAAATCTATAGGCGATCAACTGGAGAGTTATCTACAGCGCCCAGGGATCGAGGAGGAGCTAGACAACTGGCGTTCACGAGAGAAGCAAGCCAATGGATTTCTATCTAATATCTCAGATGGAGATATTTGGACTAGTATCGATGGACCTGATGGACGGCCCTTTTTTGACAACGATACCGACCGAACCACTAGGGAGGAACTTCGTATAGGTGTAACTCTGTCTTATGATGGGTACGTATATCATCGATATTAGATATTATCATCTCGCTCGCTTTCTTCTTGTTTTACAGAGATCTTCTATTTAGTTTCAATCCCCGCGGACCAACTGGTTCTCACCACAGTACTGGTGTTCTGTGTTTTGCAATAGCTAACCTGCCTATACACCTAAGGTTTTATCTATTTTATTTATGGGCACATCATACTTACAAACTCGTTTACAGGTACAATTTATCAAATATACTCGTAACGACTATTACTCCAGGTCCGAAAGAGCCAACAGCAGAGCAGCTTGGTCATGTTCTCGAGCTGAATGTCGACGACTTGCTGAATCTTTTTGAAAATGGTGTAGTTATCTGCACGCCGTGTTTCCCGAATGGTAAGTTGAGGCCTATTACAACTTAGAGAAACAAACTTATCTATCTGTTTCTCTAGGGCGACTCATTAGGGTGGCTGTGATTGCAATTTGTTGTGATCACCCAGCTCTATGCAAAGTAGCAGGCTTTGCAGGCCATCGACACAAAAGCAACTTCTGCACGAAATGTCACGCGAAGCACCAAGATCTCAAGACGGAAAGTGCAATGACCCTGGGCTTGCACTTAGATGGTAGATTTCAAGTAGATACGGGTATTATTCCGTCTCTTGGTGACCCTGATAGTGCCCCACCGAAACCCCCGTTTACTCCTCGTTCTAGTGAAGAACACTATTGGTTGGCTATATTACATCGAGATGGGAGTTCTAGGCTCAAAAAACTCATATTTGACACTTACGGTCTTTTCTGGACTCCAATTCTTCGGTTACACTACCTTCGAAAAATTTATATTCGTGCTTGTATCGTTGATCCGATGCATAATATACTTCTGGGTGAGTTCTAAGGGATTATATTTCTTATGTTTGACTAATATTCCCTTCTCTAAGGCGTCAACAAAACATTTTGGTACGATACTCTGATACTAACAAACACTCTTTGAAAGCGGACAGGTGATCAAGGTGTTCCACGAGAACTAGACCAAATACATGATTGTCTAGATACGGTAACACATATACATGTTTTTTAATTGACTATTTCGATTTTGATACATACATTTAGTTTGAATCTCCTTCGTGGGTAGGACGTATGCCCAAGAACTTGGGATACCCTTCCGCCGGTTCACTAACTGCTGATGAATACAAGGCCTTATTTACTGTATTCGGACCGATTTTTGTAACAAAAATCTCGTTTTTATATCATCATACTTACTAATTTACATCTTTAGATACCTACCATATGGAAAGTTTGGCTTTCAACAGCTCTAGAGGAATATCGTCGGGTTGAGGAAAGAAATCAACGAGTAGAAGATGTTCAAGATCAAGAAGAGGTCAATGATGCTGAAACCGAGGAAGATACTCTTAGGCGGCAACGGTGGACCGGAGATGGGTTTGAGAATCAACCGAGAATGATTGAGGGAGACGATGAAGTTTTTTTGGCCCTAGCTACAGCAAATAAAATCATAATGCGCCGTAATATATCCCCAGTCGAATTTACTCGGTTGAGGGAACTCCTAGAATATGTTTTGTCGAGTTACTTGATCGTGAGTTCCCAGATTTATGTTAAGATGCCTCACTGACCCATGATTTCTTATTTTTCATCTTACAGTCCCATACGAAAAGTGTTAAACCAAATCATCATTATCTAACACATATTATCGATCAAATACAAGACTATGGACCGGTATACGGCTTCTGGTGCTTCCCCTCGGAGAGAATTAACAAAATATTAAAAAACTTTTTATCAAATAATCGAACCGGGGGGGAAATGGAAGTAACGTTTTTCAATTCATATCAACGGGACTGTCAGCTACGAGAGATGGTATCTTAATTCTTTTCTAAGTTTATAACTTCTGACTTTTGTCTTTCCCTTTGCTTTAATAAAGACAAATCGATTGCTGACTATTGATGGGAGTTCACCCGCCGAGAGGATCACGAAGAAAACAGGAGAACTAATGATACAATTGGAAGGTGATTCTAGAGGCACCGTTTCTTCAATACTTTGTGAGATGGATACTCAGATGGCTGATTTCTCCGGTGTGTAATTTTGATTATTAAAACTCGTCGTATAAAGATTTATAAAATTACAAGAAGTAAAAATGAAACTAGGTAAATCTTCAAAGAGGGGCAAATGGAGAGCAAACGAAAAGCTTCCTCAAGAACTCGTGTACCACCTCCAGTACTTCTACGAAAAGACTTATAGAGGCACGAGATTTATTCTCCCAACTACCCGTTTAGAAAATAGGGGAAGCTGCACCTTAAATACCTCTGTCAGCTACCATCCCTATCTCATTATTAACGGCAGACAAATTTCACCATCGGATTCGATATCCCAGGCACGGAATTTGATTATTTTGTATAAATATAGGAACCTACGACATGCGGGTCAAGTAGTCAAGATTTTCTCTCATAAACAGAAACTTTCCGCTTCTCAAGTACTCACAACATCCTTTTTACAAGTTAAATGGTTTCGTCGCTTTACGGAGATAGATACAAGTGACTGGGACTCGTAGTAAGTTCTATCTCCATCGCACTTCGCTTCGTATACTAACCACGAGTTTCAATTATCGGAAATCCCTATTGTAGTCTGGAACTAGAGGTCGATTTCTGGGAATATAATGGATATCTTGATATGGATGGTGATACTAATCTACCACCGTTTCTTCTTCCTCAAAATATCACGAGTCAAGCGTGTAGGATAATACTGAAACTATATTCGCCAAGGGACCCTCATGGTAATCTTGACGAAGAGGACGAAGATGATCAACCACCCCCTCGGGTTATATGGGCGACAGTCGGTCTTTCAAGGGTTCTTTCAAACTTATCAATCCTTATGTTCAATCACTAACTACAAACATACAGGATTCGGCTTCATTTACTTAAAATATTCTTGGTTTCACCATTATACCACCACTCATTAATCTCATGTTATCTTTCGATATTATTTTTTTCTTGAAATGAGCATCTATTCAAGCTAACGCATACCGTGAATTTGCGCTAAAAGATACAAAAAGATACAAAGATATAACACAAAAAACCACAAATTACAGCAACATGATATTACAGAAGCTGGAAGGCAAGGATGACAAGTCAAGAGAAGAGACACGCACAAGAACACATCGCACAAGATGACACCCTTTGGAGGCCGTTTTTTGATCCCTGGCTTCACTCTCCTGATCGATTTCCCTCCCCCGTGTCCATACCCTCGGGGTCTTCAGGCAGTCCCTCTGCAGCGAAGACTCTGTACTTCCCTTTTTGTAGAAAATCGACCATTTTTCCCGGGTTGTAGCCTTCCGGATCCAACCTGTATAGAACAATGAGCTTCTTCTCCTGTTCGTCAAGCTCATCGTACCACTCCAAGTTCAACATAGCTGGATAAAGGGTTGTAGATGGAAAATTTTTAACTTCTAGCTTTGTGTCTTTCCTGAAATGCCGGGGCCGTCGAGTTTTGTGCGATCCGAGGTATAATTGAGATAAGAAATCGTATATCGCCCTTACCTATTTATTAAATATAAGTTCTTGTTAAAATACATATACTAATATTAATCCACTTACTTCTCTAGATATACACTTCAGATGTACTACCCGGAGGGTTTTTACTGCCCCTTCCGGCTCCGCATCTGAAAACACCTCAGGATCATCTGTATGTTCCTCCGACATACAGTCTGTATCAACGAACACGGAAGGGTTGAAGCCGAGGATATCCTTGCACATCCTACCGGCAGCACGACGAGACTTGGCAAGCTAGAAAAATGAACAATAAATCGGTTAGTACCCAAAAAAGTTATCTATATCTTATTTTTTACTCACTTCCTTTTGACGGGAGTAGATGCAATTTTTTTTTGCATTCTTCTCGCTAGCCTTCTGCCCATCCCCCTTATCGGTCTTGTCCCACCGTTTCCTCCATGTTCTCCAGCGCTCTTGAGCCAAAGCGTGCACGTCCGCTCTTGAGAAGTCTATACCATTGTATGTAAAAATATCAGGTGAAACGGTTTCTTTCACCTGATTATTTCTCGTGGTTAGTCTGTTAGCAGTTTCTTGATCTTATTTGCTTACCTCCGCAAGACCCAGAGAAAAAAACTTATCAACTGCATTATTGCAGTGATCTTGGTTGATACTCGCCGAGACCGGTTTAGAGAAAATCGGGGGGGCGAGAACTGGATCTGTGACACCCGCCCTCTCATAGTCCTCGAGTCTCTGATCGTGTAGGGCATCCAGGTCATGAAGGTTGGTAGCACTAGTGATGCCAGAACCCTCGTCCATCTCCTTATTAATGTGATTCTATAGATAATACATTTTATAGATACAACAAATAAATCAGTAAGTCATATTATCAAATTAGACTTATAAACGTACGGCTATATGACCCTTTGCTACCGTTTGTTCGACAGTGAGTGTCACATTCCGTTTTGTGAGAAATCGAATAGGGACCCCACGCCGTACGGCCCTCCTCCTCTTGCCTACTTCACTTGTCCTCTTAGCATGTGCAGTACGGACTTCTTCACCACCAGCATCATCATCATCATCATCATCATCATTCTCTCTTTCTGGGGCTGTATTCTTCTCAAGCTTTTTCTCGATCTTAGACAGACGCTTCTGGATGTCCTGCAAGATATAGAGCAACGAGTCGTACTGTTTACTCGAAGGCTGGGGACTTCTTCGACGCTGTAGTATCTCGTGAGTTTCATCTTCGTCTTCATCAGAGCTGGGTCTGCTGCCCTCGTTGTCACTCGGGGAACCTCGATGCCGGGTAGTACGGTGAGTACGATTATGCATCGTCTTCTGTTTCCTTACTTTTCTCTGTCTGGAGCTCAAATCTACATCAGCGAAAAGAGCCCAAATATTATATAAAGGTACGTACTCCGATTCCATGCTTTCATCTAAGTCTGAGTCCGGGACAAAAACCTTCTCGATTCTCCTTTGGTGGCGCCTCTCCGTATGTTCGCTTGACGAAGCTCTTCTAGGTCTTTTTGACCTGGATGCCGAAGACTCCTCCCTCCCTCTAAATTCTCCCCTCGAGACCATGGATGGAGACATAAAAAATTAGTTTACCTGGGATTAACGAGGGTGACGTGCAAGGGGAAAGGTAAGGAGAGCCAGACGAACGTTGTCTGGCTCACTAAACTTCTATAATTTAGCACGCCGATATACAATAAGTCTGATCTTTCAACTTTAAACTTTTAATTTTAATTCTCTTCACAGCCCGCATGGTTAGATAGCATTTACTGCTTCTAAATAACATTATTTGTCATATTTTGACAAAAGAAGAACAATACTAACTAAATATACGTCAATATAACAAAATAGAGGTAAATATTGTTTGATTTAATTTTGTTTTATAAGGTAATATTGAGTAATATAGAACCTAAATCCACGTGAAGCATATCATGGGTAGACGTATAACAACGTGTAGATCAAAATTTACACGCTGTTATAAATAATATTTTATGTAATACCCTCTTACATGAGTATTTCTGGGCCTACATGTAAGAGTGTACAAAAAAAAGATAGAAATACATATACACACGTACTAGGAATACCTAGTAATACAAAAGTTTACATGGTAAAACCTGGACAGACATGTAAAACAAAGCAAAAAAAATATAGAAATACTTGTACACACAACTAAGGTTTACCTAGGTAAGTATTATATAACATATAATTACAGCTAAACACACGTAACCTAAGTAATCTAGGTGGAGTCATATAGATGACAAACGCCACACTAACAACATGTAAGTCCAGCATTCGGTGGTATTATTCCCAGGTTTGATTATATAATCTACATTTACCTACGTAGACACGGCCTATGTTACACAAACACGCAGTGAATGATCACACCAGTTGGGTTAATTCAGTCGCTTTTTCTCCTGATGGCTCTCGTCTTGCTTCCAGTTACTACAACAATTCAATCCAAGTATGGGACGTTGCAAGTGGCACATTAGCACTTGACCCGCTCACTGGACATACAGACTGGGTCCACTCAGCTTGTTATTCTCCTGACGGAAAGAAGATTGTCTCTGGATCACGCGATAAAACTGTCCGTATTTGGAACGCTTCCAATGGCAGTCTCCTTTCCACTTTTGAAGGTCATGAATATTGGGTCAACTCTGTTTCTTACTCTCCCGATGGCTTATATGTTGTCTCTGCATCTAATGACAATTCAATACGAGTCTGGAATGCTGAAACCGGCCAAGCAGCGTATGATCCATTAACAGGTCATACGAACAGTGTTTACTCTGTGTGCTTTTCTCCTGATGGTAGGTGGATAATCTCCGGTTCTACTGACAATACTATCTGCGTATGGAACGCGTCAACTGGCAATCTATTCTTCCAAGCTAGTAAAGCATCATACGTTAGATCCATCGCTGCCTTCCCTACATCTGATAGTAACTATATTAGGTTTGCCTCAAGCTCCTCAGGTGCAACAATCCATTTTTGGTCTGTAGATGTTGAATCAGAGGAAAGGAAATGGTGTCTAGAAGATGATGGCTGGCTCACTGGAAGTAACGGCAACTTACACATGTGGATTCCCCCAGATCTTCATAAATCGATAGTAATCGGTCCGTGCATTCGTACTCTAAATGTACGTTTCTCAACGAGATTGCATCTTTCAATCAATCAAGGTGAACAATGGTCTGCTTGTTTTCCTTCATCTGATGCACCTGTTTCGTAATACGCCTCTCTAATCTTTAAACGTATCTGCACCATTATCTATTTTTCAATTATTTTCATTCAACCTATAATTTTGTGCATGTGTCATTTGTATGTTATAGTATTAGAATAGCCCGTGATTTTGATACCATAATATACTAGCACTCAGCTCTCTTTCTATCAGCCTCTTCAACGTATTCATGCACAAGTACATGTAGGCCACGATACTACGTCGACTATAACTTTAATTAATCACACTCAAAACCACTTTTTTTATGCTTCTACTACCCCTTTTGTCATTCACTTCGTCTGCATTTGTACATTATACTTCTCAAAAGTTCTCGAGTCTGAGTAGTCTAGAGCTCGTTTCGCGACAAAATCGGCTTAGAGAGTTTGGATAAGATACTATGAGCAGGTGCAATGCATGGTTGTAGTAATTCTATCACTCTTTGAATCTTTCTCGCTTTCTCGCGTCTCAATCTACCTCTTTCCATGCTTTATTTCTTTGTCAACAACCTTATTCACTCCCTAAAATTACAATAGCAGCTTATTGTAAGATCTCTACGTTTCGCTGTTGCTTCTTTAAGAGTTCGTTATTCATTGATTTGTTTGCCTTGATTGCTGCGAGCTCCAAGAACAAAATTACTTAATTCATTTGCACACGGGATAGATTATGGTGAAAGAAATCCAGAGTTGAAAAAAAATCAGAATAATAATACCCGGAATTATTTTCTTGTTGGCCAAAGATTGAACATCGATCACCCTATAGAAGAGAAAACTCCTTAAATAGCCAACGTACCCCGCTCCTCGCCTCAGATAGGATATAAAGGAGGAGGTAAAAGCATTCGCTTCAAACTACATTTATCACAAGCTCGTACAAGTGGTGTCACTCACATAGAGCGTACAAAGCCCAGTGGAAGATATCTATATTCTCTCAAGAGATGACGAGGAAAAAGATAGGTTAGTTGACCGGTTATGACCACTCCAGTGTATCACAAATCCATGGGCTTATCTTATCCTTAAGTTTAATAAAACAGCATGTGTATATCACAGAGTCGGTTTCTGAAGGTCGTCTGGTCTATAGTAAAGATGCAGAGTCCAAGGAGGGATCAAAGATACTAGACCATGTTACCAGAGCTGGCTAGTATGCAGTAGTACTAATGTTCATGCTTTCATTTACATAATTCTATAGTATCATGGATTCTTGCATTATCGGAAGAGGTTAGCGATAAGGTTGAGCTTATCGGCGCAGATATCTCATCCACTATGTTTCCTTTTTCCTATCTGCGTAATGTTTATTTTGTCGATGCTTCGGCGCTCAAGTTACCTGATGAGCGGACAAACATGTTTGACTTTATCAACCAATGACTTCTTGTCAGAGCTCTCACTGAAAACCGGTGGCGAGTAGCCATGTGCGAACTATACCGAGTCCTGAAAGCAGGAGGCTCCCTCCAACTCGTTGACCTTTGCGCCCATTACCCTTCTGGCGAGGGTCTACAAAAGACAGCAGTGATTGAGAAGGTGTCAAGAGCACTGTTCAGCAGACTGGGGCTATTGCCTGACTGTGATAACCGACTTGCGTAATTTGCATTGGATGCTGGGTTTGTGGATGTGAACTAGGGTATTTGAGATGCACCAATCAGAAAGAGTTGGGGCCGTATCGGTGAGGCAGGGTCGGAGAATCTCAGGAGAGTATTTTGTGGACTTGCGACAGCTGTCATGGCTGAAGGTGGGTTGGCAATGTACAGATCAGAGGATGAGATATACACGAAGTGGTTGAAGCTGCCAGCAAAGAATGGGAAGCACTGGCAGGCTATTCATCGAGTATGCGATTGTAGTAGCTACAAAGCCTTTGTAATTCACTAACTGTATTTAATGACGGTTTTATACTCACATATGCACAAGTATAATCAGTCCATTCTGAGAAATACTCAGCGTAATATGATTATTACTCTTTGTTGTATTTACAATATATCTCGTTCTCTCAATATGTATCTATTATTGACGAATTGTTCACTCACTAGGCCAACCCATCTGCATTATACACCCGTATATGAGAGCCTAATGACAATTTCCTATGCATAGAGAGGGCTTGGTGCTGGTAATGACACAGAGAGGAAAGCCATTGCTGTTCGTTGTTGATCGAGAAGATGAGTCTTATCGGTCCATCGAACACCTTCTCAATTCATGCCTGAAACTCACACTCGTGTGGGACAAAGAGTCACAAATAAATACCTGAATTTCTTCAGAATGCTTAAAGGAGAACGCATAAAAGCATGATGTTCCTTCCGTTGAAGAGAGAGAATCCGATTGCGGTTCAAGTGGAGTCACTTGGAGGTCAGTCCGAACCAAAATGAAAAAAGTACTTCTACTAGGAGCGACGCACGTGCAACCAGTACTTGGTTTATTACTGTAATTACACTCAGTAGCACTCAAATTAAGGGAATTGCCGTATTGTTAAGGTTTTGAGAGTTAAAAGTGGTGATATTACGATCACCTGAGCACTCTCAGACTGGTCTAGTCTCCGCGTATCTGATCCTATCTGATCCAAATCACTGCGCTCCTAGACTTTTCTATTTTCACTACCAACAGGTGATGTGCATTGAGCTCACCATGAGGCAAACTGATTGTTGCAAGACCCGACTCTCTTTTCCCTCAAGGCTCGACCCTCTGCCCTCCGCACCTTGAATTAGCATCTCTCTACTCAATTGAGCCATTTTTATAACATCGTTTACCACCCTTCGAAACTTGTTGTAAGTACTCAATTAGTTTTTCATTCAACAATCGTGCCTCTCTTTCCCACTCTTAGCATCAATATTGGACATGACTGCTCCCGGAGAGTCATGAGACTTGGATCTATACGTGAGAGTCTTATTCGGAAATGAGAGCTGTAAGAAAAGTTCTATGAAAAAACAATGGGTTCTCGTAAGTCAAGTTTTCTGATTGATAACCAAATATCTTCAAGCTTGCTATTTCCACGACTTCTTACGCACGTTCACACCATCGCAGTAAACATACATGTAGTTTACGACCTTGTATGATGTATAATTTCTGCTTTAAACTCAACCTCCATTTAGTAACTTCTGGTTTCCATTCTCTAATAAATATCTACTGATATATCCCTCGTATGTCAGTAGCATGCATTATATGAGGGTAAGAGCTTTGATATTTTCAATCTCAAATGATGCCCCGTAAGCTACCTTGATAAAACTTTGTACTTCTAAGTTTCGAGAAGCAATCCTAACGGGGTTTTCCTTATACATATATCTTTTACCTAGGCCCTTCGTGAGCTGGTCTAGACTTGGCATGCCTGGCCCTCGTTCGCTTCAAGTCGCCACTTCTATATCCTTGTACCTTTCATGCTATTTCTATTCTTACTATCAACCAGCGAGATCTATCGAGAACGCAATGAGGCATGTTTAATATCACATAGCTCCATCGTCAGCTGAGCCTTTCTTGTGAGTTGAGATAACCTCAGGATGTACGACTCTATTGTACCCAAATCACCACATTCATATAGATGTACCTTCTATGCTGTCTTTAGGAGACTTCTAGCCGATGATATGCACCAGGTGATCTTGACATGCGTGTTCCTGCCTAACGCCTCGCTTGCATAGCTAATACTTCGTAAACTAATCTAGAAACAGAGAGTCTGTGTCTCGGCGAGCATTGGGAAGTTGGAGCTTATCGGACTGGCCTAACTCCTATATGTTTATTCAATCTATCCTAGTCTGGGTCACAGCTCTCTAACTCGTTCCAGAATTTCCATAATTACTTACCATCAACCAGTGACCCTCACCGGTTTTGCCTTGAGGCAATTCCTATATAAGACATCCCAACCATCTCCTTTTTTTAAGGCTTTCCTCAACCCTCTACCTTTCCCACTCCCAAGTCTTGCCCTCCCACTCAGAGCATCAGACTACGGGCCATGTCAAAGTTCTACTCCCTTCGAGGTTCGTCACGTGCACATCAAATAGTCCTTAGATGATTAACTATTTCCTTTAGTATCACGATCAGACATAACTATTCCTGGGAAATCAAAAGTACAAGAGCTATACGTTGAAATCGCTGTTGGAGAAGAGAGACATAGAACAAGATCTGTCGACCGGCTGCCACCTCAATGGAACGAGACCTTTCCGATGTACGCTGTCTGATCATTAGTTTTCGACCATTAATTCTAGTTACTAAAAATGGCTTGTTGTGAACAAGTGCGTGTATAAGCTCGGACAAAGAGAATAGAATCACCATCACGTTGAAGAAGAAGGACTTTTTGTTTGATAAGAATATTGGAAGTATTGAATGCTCCTTCAAAGATATACTTAAAGAGAGCGGTGAAGGTAAGGACAAAATAGTATTATTCTCCCACAAACGTTTAAGGAGACAAAGTAGACGCTTGCATTTTTCTTCAATCAAAGTCCGGATCGTGTTCACTTTTCTTATGTCTTCAACCATCGGATGAAATGAAGAACACCGTGATAACTCTTGTCAATCTTGCCCATGTCCTTTTTGACATTCAACCCTCTGATCATGATGACATTGCGAAGGATGTCAACGAAATATTTGTTACTGCGAGGAACGTAGCTAAAAGCAAGGAATGTGAATCGTTGGTGGAAGGAGGTTATATAATCGATGATTTTGTCAAAGTCGGGGACATCATAGCAGAGGTAAGCATTTTTTTTCATGGCTTTCGGCTTTGATTCTGTATTGATTGGATTATTAACAGGCATGCCCGGATATACATCTGAAATTAGCGTGGTCTATAACGTCGGGGCTCTTGAAAGTGAGTATTGTGCAACATCATTCTATAGTCTGAGATAATTAGATTCCCCAGCTTGTCGCTACTACAATCGACACCGATAAAAAGATCAGGGATCTCGTGAAGAGTCTCATGGGTCTATTCTTGGACATCGAAGACGCTTCTGTTTTCATCAATCCGTCCCATTCCTTGAGCTTAGTCATCACCAAAATCCTTCAATTTATCAACGAATGCAGTAAACTCATACAAGGCTATACAAGGGAACACTTCATCCGTAAGTTTCTAGAGATTGTATTGCGCTTTTACCTCGCTTGTTAATTAGTATTCTCGTTAGGTCGTATGTTCATGCTGATGAGGAAAGCCGAAATAAGCAATCTCGAAGTTACACTTAGAGACTTGAAGAGGGATTTCGAATCAGCGTTTATCCGACAAGACATTATTGTAACTCGGAATGAAGCACGGGTAGAAATTAGTGAGAAACTTAAAGAAAGTAAGTTCAAATCATTAGATTAGCATGTATTACTTATGTACTGAACAAACTTTACTCGTAGAACTCGAAAAAAAGCTTCAACCGAAGCATGAGGGTAGGACAGACCGCCAGATCTGTCTGGAAGGAACACGGGTTGAGGTCTTGAATGAAATCGAGGATTGGGTAAAAGATACGAATGCACCCAATGTTTTCTTCAGCCTTGGCCGTGCTGGGACAGGCAAGAGCACTATCGCTACCACAATTGCAGAAAATTACCAAAGGAAGGGCCAACTCGGTTCTCATCAGTACTTTCTGAGAGACAAAAGCGATCCTGCATATATCTTCCGTACTATCGCATACGATCTAGCCCTCCGATGCCAAAGAACTGCCGAAGCTATCAACGCTCAGCTTGATGCAAATGATATAATCACTGCCACACCAGAGAGGGCTTTCGAGATCTTGTTATCCGAACCGCTACACACGATATCAATGGAAGACAAGAAAAAGGATAATATTCTCATCGTCCTCGATGCTCTTGACGAGTGTGGAAGCAGAGGGAAGCGGGAGCCGTATATCAGACTGATTAAGGAGAAACTACAGACGCTTCCTCTCAATTACCGCTTTCTCGTCACTAGTCGACCGGAGGGGGACATTGCTTCGTCCGGGGAGCTCGATAAACTGCGAATACGTCACATGAACCTAGATCATGAGTCAGAAAACACTAGGGGTGATGTCCTGAAGTATTTCCAAACCAAGCTTGGTGACTTGAAGGAAAGGGATTTGTTAATGATAGAACCAGAGTGGCCATGGGCCGAAACTATGAAAATTCTTGGCGAAGCCGCTAATGGGTTATTCATATGGGCCTCAACTGCTGTGAGACTCATCGAAAACAGTTATTGGGACATGGGAGGCGAGCTTAAGCAAATAGTTCAAACGAAATCATTATCTCTTGAGAAATTGTACGAGGACGCTCTCATCCGTTCACTAAACTGGAACCAGGCTATGATAACCAACTACTCAAGGGTATTTTCGTTGATCATGTTTGGCAAAGAGCAACTTTTGGAGACGGAGATTAACGATTTCCTAGGGCTTGGTTATGGAAAAACATCGGGCATTCTCAACTCACTACGTTCATTAGTTGCATTTGAGCATAACAAACCGGTCCGTTTGTACCACACTTCACTATACGACTACTTGGTCTCGAAAGGAGCGCGTGGAAAAGCATGGTTCATCGACGAAGAAAGGGAGAAGGCTCACATTTCGCAGCGATGCTTCGAGCTGATGGAAGGACTTCGATTCAATATCTGTGATCTGGAGACGTCGTACAAGCTGAACAAGGACGTGCCTCGACTTGAGGAACGCGTCAAAGGCAAAATCTCTGCCTCTTTACTATATGCCTGTCGCCATTGGGCCTCTCATCTGCGAGAAGTCCCTTACTCCGAAGATCTGTGCAAACAAGTCGAATCTTTCGCGCTCAATCGGTTACTGCACTGGGTCGAAGTCCTCAGCCTGACAGGCTCGCTATACACTTCACTTTTGCAATCGCTGCAGGATTCTATCACCTGGATAGGGGTAATTAATTCTGAATTAGATCATGAATCATGCTAATAGCTGTATAGAACAAGCACGCACAACTATCTGAATTTCTCCAAGATGCCCATGCTCAGTTCCTCAGATTCATCGAGCCCATCTCCCAAAGTACTCCCCATTTGTACATGTCATTCCTCCCGTTAATGAAGGAGGACTCCATCGTCGCTGAGCACTTCGATAAGCATGCAAAATCACTGACACGGGTTGAGTATGTTGGAAACAAGCCCCGGATGGCATGTACCAGACAAATATATGTTGGCAGTGCCGTCATTTCTATTGCATACTCGCCTGATGGTGATCAAATTGCATCGGGATCAAGCGAAGGTGTTGTTGAGATATGGGATGTGGTGAGTGGCAGACGACTCCTCGGCCCGCTCCGAGGACATTCGAACTGGGTGACGAGTGTTGCGTACTCTGGAGATGAGAGATATATTGCGTCGGGGTCTGAGGATAAGACAGTGCGGGTATGGAATGCGGTCACTGGTGAGAGCGCTTATGGTCCACTTACTGGCCATTCAGGCAGGATTACGTCTGTCGCGTTTTCTGTAGACGGGAAGTATATAGCATCTGGTTCTTGGGATAAGACTGTCAGACTATGGGATGCTGAGAATGGTGCACCAATCGGAGAGCCGTTGAGAGAGCATTCAGAAGCTGTGACAAGTGTCGTGTTCTCACCCAATGGACGCTATCTTGCATCGGGATCAAAGGATGGTACAATCATTTTATGGAATGCAGAAAGCAGAAAGATGATCTCCAACTCATTCAAGGATCACTCAAACAGAGTCACCTCCCTGTCATTTTCTCCAGACAGCGAGCGAATTGCATCAGGATCAGTGAATAACACCATACGTGTATGGGAGGTGTCGAGTGGCAGAGTTTTGCGAGCATTCTCTGGAGACGGTATGAAGTATGTATTCTCGGTTGCGTTCTCTAGTGACGGCAAACACATTTTGTCGGGATCTGATGATGTGATAGTAAGACTGTGGGATGCAGAAGACAGCGAGGCTCCTCCAAAAAGATTCGAAGGCCATACTTTAAGGGTCAATTATGTCTCATTCGCACCTGACAGTAAGCACTTTGCCTCGGCGTCTTGGGATAGGACGATCCGGGTCTGGGACGTAGAAGGAGGTGTGACACTAGCAGACGTAGAGTTTAGGAGACACACAAATGCAATACATGCGATTGCGATTTCACCAAAAACAGGAAAGTTTTTTGTCTCCGGCTCGATTGATGGCACAGTCTGTGTGTGGAATACGGAGAGCGGAGATTTAATCAAGGGTCCTTTAGCACAGTCTTCTGATGTATCCTCAGTTGCGTTTTCACCCGATGAAAATCACTTCGCTTCGGGATCATTTGGCTCAGTACAGATATGGAATATGATCGACGATGAAATAATCACATGCAACGGTCACACTTTCTGGGTTCGCTCAGTCGCTTTTTCCCCTGATGGCCTTCGTCTCGCTTCGGGCTCTCGAGACAAGTCAATCCGAGTGTGGAATGTCGAAAGTGGCACAATAGCATTTGGCCCGCTCACTGGACATACGAGCGATGTCATCTCAGTCTGTTATTCTCCCGACGGAAAGAAGATTGTCTCTGGATCAACCGATAATACTGTCCGTATCTGGAATGTTTCCAATAGCCGTCTACTTTCCACTTTTGAAGGTCATTCTGATTGGGTTAAATCTGTCACTTACTCTCCGGATGGTTTATATGTTGTCTCTGCATCTGATGACGATTCAATACGAGTCTGGAATGCTGAAACCGGCCAAGCAGCGTATGTTCCAATAACAGGTCATACGGACAGTGTTAACTCTGTGTGCTTTTCTCCCGATGGAAAGTGGATAATCTCCGGCTCAGATGATAAAACCATCTGCATATGGAACGTGTCAACGGGCGTTCTCTTTTTTCAGTCCCGTGTTTCATCACCTGTCTACGATATCGCTGTCTTCCCTACGTCTGATAGTGGATATATCAAATTTGCCTCTGGATCGAAGGATGGAGTAATCCATATCTGGTCTGTACATATCGAGGAAGAAGGGAAGAAATGGCGTCTGGAAGATGATGGTTGGCTAACGGGAAACAACGGCAAATATCTCATATGGATTCCCCAGACCTTCGTCATTCACTCGTCCATGGGCCGTGCATTCGCACACTAAATACACGATTTTCAACAAAATTGTATCTTTCAGCCAATCAAGGCGACCAGTGGACTGCTTGTTTTCCTTCTCCTGATCTATGTATCTCGTAAAATCCTTCCTTAATCTTACGAGATTATCCGCATCATTATTTATATCTTACTATGTTTTCTTAACCTACACTTTTGTGCTTGCGCCATTTTTCTGTTTTAGTACTGGAGTAGCATCAAATATGATACCAATGTATACATGTACTCCTTCTATTATCCTCTTCCTCGATTGCACTCAATGTCCTTCTCTTTGTGTCTCTACTAGCCCTTTCGTCATTCAATTGGTCCGCACTTATGTATCAATACTTCTCAGGAGAACTCGAATCTGAGTAGTCTATAGCTCGTCTCGCAAGTTATTGGATGATATATTATTTGCTGACGCTATGCATGGTCGTATAAATCTTATCACTCTTTATCATGTCTCCACCTTTCTACCCATCATAAGAAAAGTTCAGATAACTATCCATATATCTAGTCAACCTCTTTACATGCTTTTTTTATTTATCACTAACTTCACTTGCACTTTCAGAGTGTGTTAGCAACTTATTATAAGCTTTCTACGCTTCACTACTAATATTCGAGGAGAGCTTTACATCCATTGATTTGTGTGCCTTGATTACTGCGTAGTCCAAGATCAAGGTTGCTTAATTCATTTGCACGTGGGACAGATGATAATGAAAGAAAGCCAGAAATGTAGAATGCAGAAATATACCTGACATTACTAGTGTAACATAGTTATCGGTCTGTATTGGGAAGCGTTTGGTCAACACTGAATCATTATCACTTGGTGAATTGCACACAACGACATTCGAGGGCTCACTTGATTGGGGTGAAGATATGAAAAGGGATTCCTCAAGATTATTTTCGTTGATCATGTTCGGGAAGGAACAATTATCAGACACGGAGTCGCATTTTCTCCTGATGGTAAGCATCTTGCTTCGGGCTCTGGAGACGGATCAATTTATGTAAGGAATGTCGAAAGTGGTTCGCTGGCAACAAAACCCTTCACTGGGCACAAAGGTGGTGTTTACTCAGTTTCTTACTCTCCCGACTGAATGAAGATTGACTCTGGATCAGCCGATAAGACTGCTCGTAGTTGGGATGCTTCCAATGGTGACCCACTTTCTACCTTTGATGTACATCCTGGTCATGTCTACTCTATTACTCACTCCAACGATGGGCCATATGCTGCATCGGGTTATTTAGATCGACTGGCGCTCTCTTCTTTCAATCCCGTGTTTCATCAAAAGTCAATTGTGTCGCATCCTTCCCTTCGTCTGAGAATAAGCATATCAAATCTGCTTCGATCTCTGAAGATGGAGTAATCCATTTTTGGTTAGTAGATGTCGAATCAGAAGAAGAAGAATGGCGTCTTGAAGATAATGGATGGCTCACTGAAAGAAACAAGAAGTTACTCATGTGGATTCCCCAGATCTCCGTCACTCCATCGCAATTCTATCAAGTACTTTGACTATCTACGCTCATCTTGTTCGCTTACTATCATACACAGATTATTACTCATATCCATCACTATTTCACTGACGCCAAGTAAATCAACCTTATCTTCTTTACGTCTTTAAAGATCTTTTCTCTATTTAGTTTGTCTACAAAAGCACATATTTAACTATGTAAAATCACCTTCTTGAAGTACAGCTCACTAGTTTGAGGACACATTCGCATTATACTAGTGCCTGGTGTCCTTTCGTATATTCAATTTGTACTTACTAGTCTCGAAATCACATACTAAAAATAACAGTTATTGAAACTTGAAAATCAACACCTAATCGCCAATTTAAAGGCACTTATTAATTACCCAAATAGGGGCCAGAAACTCAGACTTGCAGGACTCCTCGTTCTTACCTAACTCATACCTCCGTAGAATACAGCATGTGCAAGTGGATGAACAATTGTCTACTAGCTAGGCTTAAAGATATACTGATATTATAACCCCTACTAGTGTAGGACCAGCTAAGTGTTTGGCCGGTCGTAGTGCATTTATAATGCACTTTCTAACTCGCCCGAGAAGTCCTTTGCTACTACTCGGCCGCGCGCCTCGTTCATTTCTCTTACTATTTAGCTTCACTTCCTACTCTTACTCGAGGTAGGGTTCGTTTATACGACCCCCTCGTTTCTGATAGCTTTAACCCTTCGTCCAGTGGCATATAGCCACCTGGACGCCATGCTTTCCTTATTATCTAACCTTTATCTCGCGTTTTGCTATATAAGCCTCCAGACTTGAGGCCGTAGTTAGGAAGTTAGTTCCCAATCAGTTCCCACTCAACCCCCAGTCTATTCACCCCCCCCCCCCCCCGAGTAGCTCTCTACTAGTCTCCTGTACTCTTTATCTACTTCTCTGCTGCTTTATTAGGCTGCCCGGGCGCGCTTGTAACGCTCTGACCGTACTGCAAGTCGTCCGGGCGGACTGAAATACATACACTTTTACCTCAAACTACAGCCTCGGTCGGGGCTCTGTTCTATACGTTTCTACTACTTTTACTGGTCTGTGAAGTCTCAGCTTGCCTCGAGGTCTCTATCAGTCTCTACGGTCCGACCGAGATCTCGGCCGGACGGCCGAGGTCGAGTATCTCGCTATTTAGCCCCCAAATCTTAGCCTGAGCATTGTGTCTGGTGTAGGCAGACTCTAAACCCCACGTCCTCGCCACTAAATACGACACCAAGGTCAAAATCTGACCAAAAATTTAGTTTTCACTCCCCAAGAGTGCGAGAAGATTCACAAATAGATTGGCTCCGATGCTTCTAGCCATCAATGATCTACTACCACTATCCGTCGGTTTTGATGGTTTTACAAAACTGTCAGTTAAGGGCCATGATACCAGAGGTGGATCTACAATTATTGTTCGACATTCTGCTCTATCTCGATTGCTGCAGAGACACGTTTATGAACTTCTTAGAAAATAATTATTGTAAAATATTTCACTTGTTGTTCTCTGGTAAATGGCAACTCTCTCTTCGAATACCAAATATCGTTGGACTCGGGATACCTGTTAGTGAGTTTTACCAACTGGATAACGATTGTAGTAGATACTTGAAAGACAAAATAAACAACATCATAGCACTAGCTATGCGGGGATTCAGACAACACTCTTTTCAAAACTACCACCAAAGATCTTTCAAACCAGGCTCAAGCTGAATGCGCTCGACCGTAATTTGATAAAAATCACTCCTAAATCCCATGCTGTTTCTAAATATACCAACCGGTGATTTCCATTGACAGCCTTGAGGCAGAGTTGATATCATTAAGACCCGCCTTCTTTTTCTCCCTGGGCGCAACCCTCTACCCTTCGTACTCTGAAGTTCTACCTAAGCACACAAACAGGACAGAGTACTCCATGACATCGTATTACACACTCCGAGGTAAGTCACGAGTGCACAGGATAATCTTTCTTTAGCTCATTATCCCTCTACTAGTATCACGATCGGACGTAACTGCTCCCGGAAAATCAATTGCACCATATCTATATGTTAGAATCTTATATGGAGAAGGGAAACATAGAACGAGATCTGTCAACAAATCACCACCTCAGTGGAATGAGACATTTCCTATGTACGTTACACACAAATTCTCTTGATTAAGTATAGCTAACAATACCCTTTTTTTATAAAATAAGCACATGCTCGAACGATGGGACCAGGTTCACAATCGAGCTCATGAGAGAGGCTATAATACATACTAATGTTGGGAGCAAAGAATGCTATTTGGAGGAAATACTAAGGGAGAATGGAGAGGGTAAGAGTTGTATACGTGTATCTAATTGCGGATTCAAGCACTCATAGGTGCAAGATAGATGTTTGCATTTCACTCCAATCAAAGTCTAAATCACAACATTTCATCTTCTTAAGCCTCCAAAAATCCGATGAAACGAAGAATGCCGAACTATTTCTCTTAAATCTTGCTCAAGACCTGCTTGATATTCCTCCCTCCAATCATGCCAGTTTTGCAGATAATGTCAATGCAATTTTTGATATGGCAAAGCGCATAGCAGAAAGTGGTGCATGTCAAACATTGGTGGAGATAGGCTATACTATCACTGCTTTTGTTGAATTTGGGAACAGTATTGCAAACGTGAGTAACTTCGGGCTGTTTACTTGGTAGTGTGTTAACGTTTGCTGGGTCGTTCACAGGAAATTCCATATGTTAAATTGGCGTGGTGCTTAACGACAGCGTTCTTAAAGGTGAGTTCTTCGGTGCAACGTACTCATTAAAGAAAGCTTAGTTCTTGCAGATATTCGCTTCCCAACCCAAATTTGATGAACGGGTCAAGGACCTTGTAAAGAACCTGATGAATCTTTTCTTGATCACCAAAGAGACTTCTGTCTTCAACAGTCCTTCCAATTCTTTGCGCTTGACTATCGCCAACATCCTGGAGTTTATCAAGAAGTGCAGTGTCCTCATCCACGACTACGCTCAAAAGAGTTTTCTTAGTGAGTTACAAAAAGGTTCATGTGCGTCCTACGCTACTCTTTAATGTGTTATTCTATCAGTCCGTTCAATGATGCAAAATAAGAAATCTGCAATAGAGGATCTTGAAGCATCATTGGTCAAACTGAAGAAAGAGCTTGAATCAGCTTTCATGCGACAGAACGTTATCGAAACTCGAATTGAATGCCGGGTTCGAACCAATGAGATACTTAGAGAGAGTAAGTTCTACGTACCAGGTTTCATTCAATCATTGTGTACATAGATTCATCATGCTTGTCTATAGAACTCGAAAAAAAGCTTCAACCAAAGCACGAGGGTAGAACTGATCGCCAATCTTGTCTGAAAGGAACACGTGTCGAGGTCTTGAAAGTAATAGAGGAGTGGATACAAGATACGAATGTGCCCAATGTTTTCTTCATCCTTGGACGTGCTGGAACAGGAAAGAGTACGATCGCCACAACAATTGCAGAAGAATATCAGAAGAAGGTCCAACTCGGTTCTCATCAGTACTTTCTGAGGGACAAAAGTGATCCTGCATTTATCTTCCGTACTATTGCATACGATCTAGCCCGCCGGTGCCAAAGAACTGCCAATGCAATCGACATTCAGCTTGATGCAAATGAGATAACCTGTGCTACACCAGAAAGAGCCTTCGAGATCTTGCTATTCGAACCGCTTTATTCAATAACAGAGGAAGGGAAGAAAGAGGACAACATTCTCATAGTCCTAGATGCTTTGGATGAGTGCGGAAGCAGAGAGACACGGGAGCCATATATTAGATTGATAAAGGAGGGATTGCAGACGCTACCTCCCAACTACCGCTTTCTTATCACTAGTCGTCCCGAGGAAGACATTGCCTCATCTGAAGACCTCGAAAGACTGCGTATTCGTCACCTGTACCTTGATCACGAATCGAAGAATACTAAGGGCGACGTCGAAAAGTATATACAAACCAAGCTTAATGACTTAAAGGAAAGGGATTTGATTAAAAGAGAACCGGATTGGCCATGGGACGAAAGCATGAAATTTCTTGGCGAAGCCGCTAATGGGTTATTCATATGGGCAACAACTGCTGTGAGGCGTATCGAAAACTGTCAAGGGGATATGGGGGAGAACTCAAGTATTTGGTTGAAACGAGATCATTATCTCTTGGGAAGCTATATGAGGACACCCTCAGTCGATCGCTGGACTGGGACCAGTCTATGATAACCAACTTCTCAAGAGTACTTTCGTTAATTATGTTCGGCAAGGAACAACTCTTGGATACAGAGATCAACAGTCTCCTAGGGCTTGATTATGGAAAGACAAGAGGCATTCTCAACTCACTACATTCCTTAGTTGCATTCGAGCCCACTCAGCCAGTCCGTTTGTATCACACCTCCTTGTGCGATTACTTGGTATCGAAGAGAACGCGTAAAAAAGTGTGGTATATTGACGAAATAAAAGGAAAGGCACATATATCGCAGCGATGCTTCAAGGTGATGGAGAGTCTTCGGTTCAATATATGTAATCTGGAGACGTCATACCAGCTGAATAAGAACGTACCTGGACTGGAGCAGCGTGTAAAAGACAATATCTCTACCTCGCTACTATACGCCTGTTGCCATTGGGCTTCCCATCTCCGGGAGGTCCCTTATTCAGAAGATCTGTGCAAACAGCTCGAATCTTTCTCATTCAACCGGTTACTGTATTGGGTCGAGGTCCTCAGCCTCACAGGCTCGTTATACGTTTTCCTTTCACAATCGCTCGAGAATGCCATCACCTGGGTTGGAGTAAGTGATTCTGGATCAAATCATGGCTCAAACTAATATATATATATAGAACAAACACGCTCAACTATCTGCATTTCTCCAAGATGCCCTTAATCAGCTCCTCAGATTCATCGAACCTATCTCCCAAAGTAGTCCCCATTTGTACATGACATTCCTCCCGTTAATGAGAGAGGAATCCATCGTCGCCGAGCACTACGCTAAGCAAGCGCAATCACTGGCACGGGTCGAGTATGTCGGTAACAAGCCCAAAATGGCATGTAACAGGCAGATCGTTACTGGAAGTTGGGTCAATTCTATTTCATACTCGCCTGATGGTGAACGAATTGCATCGGGATCAAGAGAGGGTGTGATTGAGGTATGGGATGTAGTGAGTGGCAGACGACTCCTCGGACCACTTCATGGACATTCAAAAAGCGTCATGAGTGTCGTGTACTCTGTAGATGGGAAGTATATTGCGTCGGGGTCTCGGGATAAGACAGTACGATTATGGAATGCTCTCACTGGTGAAGGTATTCTAGGTCCACTTCTTGGTCATTCAATGGATGTTATTTCTATTGCATTTTCTAGAGACGGGAAGTTCATAGTATCGGTTTCATATGACAATATAATTAGGCTGTGGGATACTGAGAGTGGTGCACCAGTCAAGGAGTCGTTCAGAACGCATTCAAGATGTATTTTGAGTGTTGTATTTTCACCCAATGGACGCTATCTTGCATCAGGATTGTGGGATGGCACCATCATTGTCTGGGACGCACAAACTAGAGAGATGGCCTCCGATCCATTCAAAGGACACTCGGGCATAGTATACTGCCTATCGTTTTCTCCAGACAGCGGGAAAATTGCATCGGGATCATGGGATGACACAATACGTGTATGGGAATCGTCGACTGGCAATGAATTGCGTATATTTTCTGGAGATGGAATGGGCAATGTATTCTCGGTTGCGTACTCTAGTGACGGCGAACGTATTTTGTCGGGATCTAGTGATGGGATAGTTAGAATGTGGGATGCGGAAGACAGCGGTGCTCCTCCAAAAAGATATGAAGGTCATACAAAAGTAGTTAGTTCTGTCTCATTCGCACCTGACCGTAAGCACCTCGCCTCGGGGTCATTTGATGGTACGATCAGGATCTGGGACGTTGAAAGAGGAGCAACAATGTCAGGCGTAGAGTTTAAGGGACACACACGTGAAATCAGAGCGATTGTGATTTCACCAGAAACAGGAAAGTTTCTTGTCTCCTGCTCTAATGATAACACAGTCTGTGTTTGGAACACAGAGAGCGGAGAATCAATCAAAGGTCCTTTGAAACAGTTTGGTTCGGTAGTCTCACTTGCATTCTCATCCGATGAAAATCACTTCGCTTCGGGATCATATGACGGGTCAGTGCGAATATGGAATATGATCGACGATAAATTAGTCACATGCAAGGGTCACACTCACTTCGTTATTTCAGTCGCTTTTTCTCCTGATTGCAAGTATCTTGCTTCAGGTTCTTACGATAAGTCAATCCGGGTATGGAATGTCAAAAGTGGTCTATCTGCAGCAGAACCATTTATTGGTAATACACCTGATACAAAACGGATCTGCTCAGTTTGTTATTCTCCCGATGGAAAGAAAATTGTCTCTGGATCAGACGATAAAACTGTCCGTATTTGGGATGCTTCCAACGGCAGTCTACTCTCCACTTTTGAAGGACATTCTAGTTATGTTTACTCTGTAGCTTACTCCCACGATGGATTATATGTTGTCTCTGGATCTTCCGACAGTACAGTACGAGTCTGGAACACGGAGACCGGCCAAGCAGCATATAGCCCATTGGTAGGTCATGTGGGCAAAGTTAACAGTGTATGCCTTTCCCTCGATGGAAAATGGATAATATCAGGATCTTGGGACAAAAGTGTCTGCGTATGGAACGCGTCGACTGGCGTTCTCTTCTTTCGTTCTCGTTTTTCATCAGAAGTCAACTCTGTCGCACCCTTCCCTTCGTCTGACAATAGATATATCAAATTTGCCTCTGGATCGCGGGATGGGGCAATACAAGTTTGGTCAATAGATGCTGAATCAGAAGAAGAAAAATGGTTATTTGAAGATAATGGATGGCTCATGGGAAACAATAATAAATTACTCTTGTGGATTCCCCAAAATCTCCGTCATTCAATCGTATATGGCCCACGCATTCTGAATAGACGCTTTTATACGAGTTTGGATTCTTCAGTCTATCGAGGTGACCAATGGACTGCCTGTTTTCCCTCAAATACTGCTCTTGCCTAGAGTTACAAGTTTATTATCCAAATACTAGCCGTGCTTGAATATCTTTATTTACTCCATCGCAATTTTGTTGAGTACTCTGTCTATTTAAACTTGACTTGTTCGCTTAGTATCGTGCACATAGACTGTGACTGATATCTATCACTATTTTACTGAGCCTAAGGAAGCCAAAATCATCTTCTTTACGTCTCTAAGTCTCTTATCCACCTGGTTTGTCTTCGAAATCACATACAAGTTCTCAGATATTCCCAGTCCAGGTTGTCTCTGGAGCTTTTTTCGGTAGGAAAATGCAGATAATTTCACTATTTAGTTATACGTGTAGTTATCTCCAAAACACTATCTTGTATCCCTTCCTTTCTGACTCGTAATATTGGCTTCTAAATATTAGTAATTATATCTTTTTTAAATGTTTTTCTCTACTTCAGAATATCACTGCCTTAAAATACAGTTTACTACTAGGTGTACACAGTGTAATTACAGCGCCTGTCCATTACTACGTGCTTAGTAAATATCTTATGAATCTATGGAAAACAAGCACAGTGTGCCTAAGTTCAAGCTCTCCTGATACGCTCACAATCACTCAGTGAGTGAGAAAAAGAAAAGAAAAAGAAAAAATGGAATCGGATATGTGAGAACAGAACTGGAGTAAGAATGAGAAAATATAGCGCAACAAGAAAGCGGGGCAGAGTTAATATTCTAATATTCTAAAACCAGGATGTAGATTTTGATTCTTAATGGCAACGTGACTTAACTCGGAGACGTCAGAGGGAGTCCTTGAAAAATAAGGGAATGAATAATCTTCACACCTGGTCGTAATCATAACCGCAGCAAGTCTCCGGTGAGAAACAGCTTTTAGTTGATTGAGAAATGTAGGTAAAATAGACCTGAAATTTCGGGATAAGGATTGGCTTAAAAAGTTGGGTGCATCTCATTTGAGTATGAAAGAAAGTGAAAACAGGTCTTGCTCAAACAACAAGTATAGTGAGTAAAAGAATCACCACAATAATAACAATACGTAATCGGAGCATGACCCTATAGACAGATATCCGAAAATGGTATTTTAGTTTAGCTCATTGTGAAAAATACATACCTTTTCTGGACTGCTTGTTTTTGTCTGTTTGTTTCTACCTGATCCAGATCACCGCTTTCATAGTTTCATGCCTTTTCCGTATTAAACAACTATCAGCCGGTGATACCCATCAGATAGCCTAGGCACATGTTCTGAATTACGGAATCAATTCAAATCACGCTCGTGACTTTAGTTTCCGGTGCTCTTATAATTCGTTATCACGGAGTGATATACATCAGTCATCTTTTGATTGCCAACCCTTACATTCTCATCAGAGATTATAACCCCCGAAGAAACGTCGGTACCTCCCTAAAACTTGCAAATGTCAACATATTACGCACTTCGAGGTTTGTCTGAGTAGTTTTAGTAAGCTTGAGTGAGCTGATTGGCCTCTTCTAGTATCACGATCCGAAATCATGGTTCCCAAAAAATCTAAAGCACAATATATATACGTTAAAGTCTCATTCGGAGAGCAAAGCTTTAGAACAACTTCTGTGAACGAGCTTCCGCCTCAGTGGAACGAGACCTTTCCAGTGTACGATAAGCCCTTATCAAATCGATTCAATTTCCGTAGCCATAAGTAACTTTCTGCAAATTAAGTACATGCGCCGGCAACAAAATTGTATTCACCATCAAACTTATGAAAGAGGGCTTGAGAGATGTTAGTATCGGAAGTAAAGAATGTTCTTTTGATGAGATATACAGAGAGGACAATGAAGGTAGGAGAAAATTAGAACTTTCTTCAGTCAAACGCTGACGGAGGCACTAAAATAGATGTCCACATTTCTTTACAATCAAAACTCGGGACATATTCGCTTTTCTTATGTCTTCGAACGTCAGATAGAATGAAGAACGCTGAGCTAGCTCTCCTAAATCTTGCTCGTCTACTCCTTGAAATCCATCCCTCCAGTGATGGTAGCTTTGTAGAAAATGTCAATACAATATTCAACACTGCAAGAAACGTCGTAGAAAGCGATGCCTGCCAATCGCTAACGCGTGTTGGGTATAGTATCACTGCTTTTATACAGTTTGGAGACAGCATAGCAGACGTAAGTAGCTTCGGATTGATTGATAGATATAATTTTCTGTTGACCGGGACACCTTCTGTAGGCGAGTCCGCATTTTAAACTAGCTTGGTGCATAACGACAGCATTTTTAAAAGTACTCATATTAACGTAATTCATTTCAATCTGATTTACCATTTCTACAGATAGTTGCTACTCAGACGGATATCGATAAGCGGATCAGAGAACTGGTAAAGAGTCTTATGAGCGTATTCTTAGTTATCGAGGAGACATCCGTTTTCAACAATCCGTCCAAATCCTTGCGCTTAATCATCACCGATCTCCTCGATTTCATCCTCCAATGTAGCGATCTCATCCAACAATATGCACGAAAGACTTTCATTAGTGAGCTATTTAAGTCTATTTTACATCCTGCGTATCTCACATATTCTTTTAAAAAAGTGCGTGCCATCTCTCAGAATAAGAAAGCTGCTATAGAGGACCTCGAATCTACATTGAAAGGATTGAAGAAGGATCTCATATTAGCCTTTAGCCGACAGGAAATTATTGAAACTCGAATTGAAGCTCGGGAGAGAGTCAACAAGAAGGAACCGGAGGAGTATCTTAGAAGTAAGACTGCGCCCATCCATTCAAACATATTCTGAAGACGTTACAGGGTTGAGGGAGATTATATCACCCATACCAATGACGGATGTAGAAGCAAATCGATCAAGGTGTCTTCCTGGTACCCGTGTTGACCTTCTACAAATGATTCGATCCTGGGTTGATGAAACAAGTCAGCCGAACATCTTCCTGCTCACAGGAGGTGCTGGAACAGGGAAGAGTACTGTTGCGAGGACCGTTGCCGAGGAGTTCAAGGCTCAAGGTCGACTTGGATCGTATATGTTTTTTGAACGAGGAAAAACAGATCCATACACTGCTACCAACAGTGTTATTCGGACAGTTGCTTATAGTCTAGCTTCTCGTAGCTCAACGCTAGCAGAAGTGATCAAAGAAGACCTTGATAAAGATGGCGGGATCGACTTTCCATCTACAGACATCTTATTCGAAACACTGTTACATCGGCCTCTTTGTTCAGTCTCTAAAGAAGGCATGTACAAACCCATCCTCATTATTCTCGATGCTTTGGATGAATGTGGTACATCCGACTCACAGAAGCAACTAGTCACCCTTCTTAAAAAGAAATTTTCAACATTGCCACGGAACTTTCGCTTCTTAGTGACCAGTAGGCCAGAAGAAGGAATCGCCACTTTACTGTCTCCTTCTCGCGCATTCTGTGTACATGAAACGATTGGTCATTGTAAGGAAAATGTTCATGCATTCATTGAGGCTAGCATGGCAGAATTAAGGGACAACGGTATTCTAAAAGTGCGAGATGACTGGCCCTGGGAAGAAAACATAAAGACACTTGGAGAAGCAGCAGACGGATTATTCATATGGGCGGCAACAGCTATCAAATTTATCTCCGAGAAGGGAACTGACAGACTTGGACGAATGAAAAGCTTGGTGAAGGACGCAAAAACACTAAGCAAAGATCTAGGTCTAACAAAGCTCTATGAAACGGTACTGGAATCTGCTATAGTGAGGAATGATGACACGATGAGAAAACGGTTCTCAAAGGTCCTTTCACTGATTCTCTTTGGAAAGACTCCTTTGACGGATAATGACATTGATAGAATCCTTGGCTTCAATGAGGGGTCAACAGCAATTGTGTTGGATTGTCTCCCATCGCTAATTATGTTCGAACCTGGGCGGCCAATCAGAATTCACCATACATCGTTGTACGATTATCTTGTATCACCAGACTGCGTAGGCAAGGGCTGGTTTATTGATGAGGAAAAAGAGAAAGCTCATATATCACTACGATGCTTCGAGTTGACGGAAGGGCTCCGGTTCAACATTTGTGATATAGAGACATCGTACCGGTTGAATAAGGACATTTCTGGTCTTGAAGGGCGTATAAAAAACAATATCTCAGCGTCACTACTATACGCATGTATCCACTGGGCATCTCATCTGCGAGACACTCCTTATTCGGAAGATCTACTCAATCAAGTTGCAACCTTCACGTACAACAGATTACTGTATTGGATCGAGGTACTCAGCATCACAGGCTCATTATACGCTTTCTCTTTGCCATCTCTCGAGAACGTCATCACCTGGATAGGGGTGAGCGGTTTTCTAATATTTCATGGTAAAAGCTGACACTCATGCAGAACAGACACCCACGATTATCCATCTTTCTTCAAGATGCCTACGATCAGCTCCTCAGATTTATCGAACCAATTTCTCAAAGTAGCCCCCATTTGTACATGACACTCCTCCCGATGACGAGAGAGGACTCCATCGTTTCCAAACATTACACCAAGAAAGCACAATCGCTGACACGTGTCGAGTATATTGGCAAGAAGCCTCGAATGGCATGTACCAGGCAAATTAATGTTAGCAGACAGGTCCGTTCTATCTCATACTCTCCCGATGGTAAATGGATTGTATCAGGATCGGATGAGTGTGTAGAGGTATGGGATGCAGTAAGCGGTAGGCTACACCTCGGTCCACTGAAAGGACACTGGCGCTACGTCACGAGTGTCGTTTACTCTGCGGATGGGAAATATATTGCATCGGGGTCTGGGGATGAGACAGTACGTGTATGGAATGCAACTACTGGCGAGAGTACATGTGGCCCACTTGTAGGACATTCAGGGCAGGTCAATTCTGTCGCATTCTCTAATGACGGGAAATACATAGCATCAAGCTCTTATGATGAAACCGTTAGACTGTGGAATGCTGAGAGTGGTTCACCAGTCGGAAAACCGTTGGGAGGGCATTCAAGTGAGGTCAATAGTGTCGTGCTCTCACCCAATGGCCACTACCTCGCATCGGGATCAGGGGATTGGACTATCATTGTCCGGGATGTGCAAACGAGAATCATGATCTCTGATCCATTCAAGGGCCATTCAGGCTCAATCTGTTCACTATCGTTTTCTCCAGAGAGCGATAAAATTGTATCGGGTTCAGGCGATAATACCGTTCGTGTATGGGAAGTAGCGACTGGCAAGGTGTTGCAAATATTCTCCGGAGATGGCATGAATTGGGTAGTTTCGGTTACGTATTCTAGTGATGGCAAACATATTTTGTCGGGTTCCGAGGATAGGATAATAAGAATGTGGAATGCAGAAAACAGTGTTGCTCCTCCAAAAAAATTCCAAGGTCATACTCTGTGTGTACAGACTGTATCATTTTCTCCTGACAGTAGACATATTGCCTCTGGGTCATTTGATGGGACGATCAGAATCTGGGACGTTGAACTAGGGCAAGAGAATCAGATTCAAGGTTTAAGGGACAAACAGGTGCAATAACAGAGATTGCGATTTCCCCAAAAACTGGAAAGTTTCTTGTCTCGGATCTAACGATGATACAGTGTGTGTGTGGAACACGGAGAGCGGTGACTTGATCAAAGGTCCTTTAAGAGGACACTCTTCTTGGGTTATGTCAGTTGCGTTTTCACCCGATGAAAATCACTTCGCTTCGGATCAATAGACGGATCCATACGAATATGGAATATGATCGACGATGAATTTGTCACTTGCGACGGTCACACTAACTGGGTTCGCTCGCTCGCCTTTTCGCCTGATGGCTTCATCTTGCTTCAGGCTCCGACGACGAGTCAATTCAAGTATGGAATATAGAAAGTGACCCATTTGAAGAGAGACTACTCATTGGACATGCAAGCCATGTCTACTCAGTTTGTTATTCTCCTGACGGAAAGAAGATTGTCTCCGGATCCGCCGATAAAACTATCCGAATATGGGATGTTGAAAATGGTAACTTACTTTCCACGTTTGAAGGCCACTCAGGTTGGGTCCTCTCTGTCGCTTACTCCTTTGACGGATTGCTCATCGTCTCTGGATCCGATGACAATACAACACTGGTCTGGAATGCCGAAACTGGCCAAGTAGTCTATCACCCAGTTACAAGCCATGCAGACAGAGTTAGCTCAGTGTGCTTCTCTCCCGATGGAAAATGGATAATCTCAGGATCTTTCGACAAAACTATCTGCGTATGGAGTGCGTCATCCGGCGACCTCGTCTTTCAATCTCGTGTTTTATCTCCTGTGACCTCCGTCGCTACTTTCCCTACGTCTGATAGTGAAAGCATCAAGTTCGTTTCGGGTTCCCATGATAGAACGATCCATACTTGGTCTGTAAATATAGAGTCAGAGGAAAAGAATTGGTGCCTGGAAGATAATGGATGGCTGACTGGAAACAACGGTAACTTACTCATGTGGGTTCCCCCGGACCTTCGCAAATCAATAGTAAACGGACCATGCATCCGTACACTAAACACTCGATTATCAACAAAATTGCATCTCTCAATCAATCAAGGTGACCGATGGGCTGCTTGCTTTCCTTGTCCATGTATCTCATAATACACTTCCTCGATCTTATAAAATTATCCGTTTCTCTATCCATATTTCGTTGTCTTTTTGGATCTACATATTTGTACCTTCCTTAATTATGCGTTTTAGAACTAGAAGTAATTATGATACTACCGTATACATGTACTTGATATTCCTTTCTCTACTTCTCCTCTAACCCACTCATACTTGAGTGCATGTACGCCACGATACTACGATACTGCGCGATACTACGTGAGATGGTTGTACTCATTGTCACATTCTATCTGTCTTTGCTCGCCCTTTTTTATACAGTTCCTTTACACTTGCGCATGAATACCTCCAAGAAATCTCGACTATGGTTGGTCTAGAGCTCGGCTTGCGACCAAAAACGGAATAGAGAAGATGGATAAAATAATATGAGCAGGCACAAGGCACGGTTGTAGTAGTTCTATCACACTTTCTCGCTTTCTCGCGTCTCAATCAACCTTTTTCCATGCTTTATTCATTTATCATCAATTAATGTACACCTTAAGAATGCAATAGCAGCTTATTATAAGATTTTTACGCTTTGCCGATGCCTCTTAATGAGTTCGATAACCATTGATTTGCGTGCCTTGGTTGCTGCGAGCTCCAAGATCAAGGTTGCTTAATTACATTTGCACTCGGGGCAAATGGTAGTGAAAAAAAAACAGAAACGAAAGAAGAGGAGCCAGCTATGCTCTGCAATAGTTTTATACCATAAATACTAGTCTATGTCTAGTATCACAAAATAAGCTCAAGTCGGTCCTCTGATGGCACTCGAGCTACGAAAACCTTTATTATAGAAAAGTTCATGTTGCATCACTAATTGCTTTCATACAAATTGGACAACTCATATCATCCGGCATCTGTATCTGTATGTTCATGACTTCAGACCTAGTCTTGCTATTAGCCTGTGATATCCACTAGTTGTTCTGGCTGATTCGAGCCTATGAATTAGTTACCTACTTCTTGAATGTCGTGAAGTTGTCTTAAACACATAGTTGATAACCCCTAATCGCTGCATTCCCTGACATGTTTCCCAAGATGCGATGTCATTGAAAACGATAGGTCAAATCTTCTATTCAACTACTACTCAAAGTAGATACCTGTAAGCGAGTCAGGGAGCTCGTAAAGAATCTCATGGGCTTATTCTCGATCGTTGAAGACACTTCCATTCTCTATTCCCATCTTATTACTTACGTCTAATAATCGCCAATCTGCTTGAGTTACTCCTCAGTGTAGCACCCTCTTACAATACTATGCACAAGTAGTCTTATATATCACTCTTTTATTTGCGTTGATGCATCTACATTTTTCGAGGAATTTGATAAGTTAAGGTTGAAGTTGCTTTATTGTCAAGTATGAAAAAGAGATTTTGTATAAGATAATGCAAGTATCTGATGAACAAGTTTAATAGAGGGGGAAGCTAGACGTTTGAAAGATGAGCACATTGTCGGGATTTGAGGACTTGTAATTTGTTTAAGGCCTATGTCACAATCCCTTCGGACAGCCAACAATGTGCATAGCATGAGCTGTATGATTGGATATCTACTCAGTAGGTCTTATATCTCCCACTATGGTCGATATTTGTATCTGGATCTGGGGATAAGACATTAGAGTCTAGAGCAAGAAGTATGTTGTACGATCAACTAAGTAGATAGCCGTCTTCGTGCATTCGTAAAGCTCTTTTTAACCCGCCCAAAAAGTCCATTAATACTATATTTCCTTACTCCCGGCTGCGTTTCCAGCCCATTTCTCTTACTATTTAGCTTCAAGTCTTATTCTTACTTGAGGGGATAGGAATCGATTATATGGCCCCTTCGATTCTAATAGCCTCAACCTTTCTTCCAGTGGCATAAAGCCACCTGGAAACCTCAGCTCGCCGCAAGTTCTCTATTTTTCTTTACGCTCCGGCCCAATTTCTTGCTTTTTATCCCTGAGCTAGAGCATCGTGTTTGGTGTAGGAAGACTTTAAACCCAAGTCTCGCTATCAATACGACAAAAAGTCCAACCTGACTAAGCAAGTCTTCAACATCAGTGACCAAGCTACCTGATGAGTGGACAGATACTTTTGACTTTATGTACCAGCGACTTCTCATCGGAACTCTCACTGATCCCCAATGGCGAATATCCATGTGCGAGATCTGCCGAGTTCTAAAATCAGGAGGTATTTTCCAGCTTATAGACGTCTGTTCGCACTATTCTTGTGGCCAAGTCTACAAAGGACAGCAGATACAAAGAGGATAACAAGAGCACTTTTTGAGAAACAAGAGAAATTGCCTGATTGTGATAATCAATTTGGGCAATTTGCGTTGAATACTGGATCGTAGACGTAAAAGAGAGCATTTTAAAGGTGGCAATCGGGAAGAGTTGGGGCCATATCGGTGAAGCAGGCCCGGAAAACATCGAAGCGCACTTCATGGAGCTGAAATAGCTGTCATGACTGAGGATAGGTTGGGTGTTTACAGCTCAGAGGATGATATATACGAAGTATTGGTGCTTCCAGTAAATAATTAGAATGAACTGACGGTTTATTTTTGAGTTTGCGATTGTACTAGCTAGAAAACCTTTGTAACCCACAAATTGTATTTTATGACGGTTTTATACTCTTAGATGCACAACCATGAAATCGTTGATTAGTATGTATTAAGTCTAGCTAGATATATTGTCATTATAGTGCTTCTTTGTATCTACAATATATCTCATTATCTCATCTTTTATCTGTTTCCGACAAACTGTTCATATAGTAAGCCAATCTATCTACATCATACATCCGTATATGATGCCATAATGTTGGTGATGACACAGAGAAGAAGGCCTTTGCAAATCGCTGTTTCGAGTGGATGAGGGAGTAACTCCAGTTCGATATAAGAAATATAACGGAAGTTATATTCTTATAAACATAGTATAGTGTCCAGAAATAGACTTTTCAAGGCAATATCCTTCTTGATAGAATGAAATATTCAAGAAAGTTGAGGATCGAGGTCTTAAGTTTACCAGCTCATTATACACCTTCCACACCTTCCTGTCGCCACCATTTGAAGTTATCCCCACGCAGATAGGGAATTATTTACTCTTTTCCAATCTATGCTTAGACATATACATACATACATGATAAGTACTCACAATTGTCTAAATTGCTCCAAGATGCCCATGATCTATTCCTTCGGTTCAATGAACCTATCTCATAAAGGATTGCGCATATAGACATGACATTCCTCCCGTTGATGAGAGAGGATCCTGCTGAATTCTAGTGACATCACCCAACTTCCAAGACCTTTTGGAGTGGACAGTCAAAACTGAAATGATCTAGCTGAACAGCCTTGTGAGAGTGTGAGAACAAGATTTCGTTAGAATATCCATGTCTAATCGGCATAAAGCTGTCAGCTACGCTTGCTATAACACACACACTCTCTCTTTCTCTGCCAAATTATGCTTTACACTCCTTGTAATGACCAGTATGGATGTTTATACTACGCCTTGATAATTTAGTAGTACCTCTATGCTCATAAACACATCACTTCTACATTCGCAGTCATGCTGTATGGATGATCTCTGTTTCTTGTAAATACCCGCATGAACATCTAGAGTCCAGTAAATCACGGTGAAAGTGGAAAAAAAGTGTTGTATTGATATGCATTTGAGAGTATTCGATCGATCACCTGAGCACTCCCTACACACGTTTGATTGTATTCGCTCCAGATCATCTCACGCTTTTCTATTTTTACCATCAACCGGTGATTTCCATCAAACGGTCTTGAGGCAGAGTTAATATTGTTGGCTTTAGACTTCTTTTATTCCCCAAGCCCAACCCTCTACTCATTCTCACCTCAGAATAGTACACTCTCACTACAAAGAGGCTAGACTGCTAATTATGGCATCGTATTACACTCTTCGAGGTTCGTTCCGAACAACCCAAAAGTTCTTGGCTTACTGATCGTCCTCTCTAGTATCAAAATTGGATATTACTGTCCCAGGGAAATCAAAAGTACCAGAGCTATACGTTAAGATCTCGTTTGGAGATGAGAGCTGTAGAACAAGCTCTGTCAATAGATTACCGCCCGAGTGGAACGAGACTTTTCCAATGTATGCTATCCGATCATCTCTTCATTTCAATTTTGGGCGCTAAGAGTGATTTATTGTGAACTAGTGCATGTACATGCTCAGACACTGAGAATAGGTTTACAATCAAGTTAATGAAGGAGGGTTTGATAGATACGAGTATTGGAAGTAAAGAGTGTTCATTGGAAGAGATACTTAGGGATAATGGTGAAGGTAAGAGTAATATAACATTATCCTCTCACATATAATGGCTGAGGCAAACAGATGTTCGTATCCCCTTCACTCAAAGTCAGGATCATATGCAATATTTCTATGTCTTCTACCATCGGAAAAGATGAAGAACGCAGAGTTGACTCTCATAAATCTTGCTCACACACTCCTGGACATCCATCCTTCTAGTCATGGTAGCTTTGCGGAGGACGTCAATACTATATTCGATACGGCTAAGCGATTAGCAGAGAGTAAATCGTGCCAATCATTGGTGGAAGTAGGTTATACTATCACTGCTTTCGTCGATTTCGGAAACAGTATAGCAGATGTAAGCAATCTCAAATTGAATACCATTCTTTCTTCAAGCTTACTGATATTATCAAAGGCAAGCCCCTATCTAAAGTTAACATGGTGCATAACAACTGCATTCTTGAATGTGAGTGTCAAAGGACAACGTCATTGACATCGATATACTTAATCTTCATAGATTATTGCTACCCAAATCAATGCCGATAAACGGATTAGGGATCTCGTGAAAAATCTTATGAGCTTATTCTTGGTTATTAAAGACACTTCCATTTTCAACACCCCATCCGATTCCTTACGACTAATCACCACTAATCTTCTTGAGTTCATCACACAATGCAGCGATCTTCTCCAAGACTATACGCGAAAGGGCTTTATAGGTGAGTTGATTGTTAGTACTTGCTACCTCATGTGTTGATTTGATGGTACTATCAGTCCGAGCGATCCTTCAGAGTAAGAAAGCTGCAATAGAGGATCTTGAAACTAGCTTAGTAAGCTTGAAGACAGATCTGATATCGGCATTTGAGAGGCAGGGTACTATTGAGGTGGAGAAAAGGGCACTTAGAGAAGGTGGGCATGAATCTGGGGCACCATCACTATACACTTATGGAATTATCTGTTATAGAATTAGAAAAGAAACTAAAGCCAAAGAATGAGGGTGGGCGTGAGCGCCGAAGATGTTTGGAAGGAACACGGACAGAGCTATTAGGAGAGATAGAGAAATGGGTGCGAGACAAAAGTATGCCGAATGTGTTCTTCATTCTCGGCACGCCGGTACCGGGAAGAGTACGATTGCCACAACAGTTGCGGAAACATGTCGAGATGCCCGGCTTGGCTCACATCAATACTTTGTACGAGGAAAAAGCGATCCCGCTTTCATATTCCGAACTATTGCATACGGCCTAGCAAACAAGATCAGTCTGTTGCAGAGGCTATCAAAGTACAGCTTGTTGATAACGATCTTGGGTCGGTTACACCAGATAAGGCATTCGAGGTCTTATTGTATGAACCACTTCACGCTGTGGCGAAGAATGCAGGAATGAAAACCAATGTTCTTACCGTCCTTGATGCTTTGGATGAATGTGGAAATAGAGAGACTCGAAAGCCTTATATCAGACTGATCAAAGAAAAGCTACAAACATTACCTCTCAACTACCGCTTTCTAATTACGAGTAGGCCAGAGGAGGACATCGCCTCATCTGAGGAGTTGAAAGAGCTAGGAATATACAGCATATGGCTTAGTCACGACACGGATGATGCTAAGAATGATGTCCTGATGTACATCGAAACTGAGTTGGGGAGATTAAGAAATAATGGTAGAATAGTAGTAGGGCCTGAGTGGCATGGGAAGAGAGTATGGAAATTTTAGGAAATGCAGCAGGTGGTCTATTTATATGGGCAGCAACGGCTGTGAGGCTCATCGAAAGCAAGAAACAGAATAAAGCGGGCGAGCTAAAGCGATTAGTGGATAAAAAGTCTCTTTCGCTTGACGATCTTTATGCGACTGCACTCGAAGGCGCTCTCGATTGGGATGATGTAACGAAGAGAGACTTCCTAAGTGTATTTTCGCTGATTCTATTTGGCAAGGAGCGGCTGTCACCCACGTCTATTGATACGTTATCAGAAGTTGATCTTGGGACGACACAGAGCATTCTCATATGTTTGCGTTCATTAGTCGCGTTCGGGCATGACGAACCAGTTCGCTTGTATCATACCTCTCTCTATGACTATCTGATATCGGAAGGAGCGCGTGGAGAACCGTGGTTTATAGACGAGGAAAGGGAGAAAGCACGGATATTACAGCAATGCTTTAAGGTGATGGAGGGACTGAGGTATAACATATGTAAGCTGGAGACATCGTACCGGCTGAATAAAGATGTACCTGGACTGGAGCAGCGTGTAAAAAACAGCATCTCTACCTCGCTACTATATGCCTGTCGCCACTGGGCTTCTCATCTGCGAGATACTCCTTATTCGAAAGATCTATGCAAACAGCTCGAATATTTCGCATCCAACCGGTTACTGTATTGGTTTGAGGTCCTCAGCCTCACAGGCTCGTTATACGATTTCCTTTTGCAAGCGTTCCAGAATGCTATCACCTGGATAGGGGTGCGTGATTTTAGATTAACCCATGATTCAAATTAACATCTATTCAGGGCAGACACTCGCGACTAACTGCATTCCTCCAAGACGCTCATGTTCAAACTCTCACATTTATCGAACCCATCTCTCAAAGTATCCCCCATTTGTATATGTCATTCCTCCCCCTGATGAGAGAGGAATCTATCGTCGCCGAGCACTACGCTAAGCAAGCACAGTCACTGCCACGGGTCAAGTATACGAGGAACAAGCTTCTAATGGCATGTACCAAGCAAATAGATGTTGGTGATACTGTCAATTGTATCTCATATTCTCCCGATGGTAAACGAGTTGCAGCTGCGTTAGATACTAGACTTATTGGAGTATGGGATGTAGTGAGTGGTAGGCAGCTACTTGGCCCACTCCAGGAGCATTCGGACTACGTCACGAGTATCGCTTACTCTGCAGATGGGAGATATATTGCATCCGGGTCTCGGGATGGGTCGTTGTGGGTATGGAATGCGTTCACTGGTGAGAGAGCTTGTGGCCCACTCCCTGGCCATTCAGATGCAGCCAACACTCTTGCTTTATCCGGGGACGGGAAGTATATAGCATCGGGTTCTAGAGACCAGTCCATTCAATTGTGGTGTGCTGAGAGTGGTGCAGCAGTCGGAGAACCGTTAGAGGGTCATTCAGATGATGTGCTTAGTGTCGTATTCTCGCCCAATGGACGCTTTATTGCGTCGGGATCGGCGGATAAAACTATTATTGTCTGGGATGTACAAAGCAGAAAGATGATATCTGACCCATTCAAAGGCCACTCAGATTTAATCACCTCCTTATCATTTTCTCCAGACAGCGGGAAAATTGCATCGGGATCATGGGATGACACGATACGTGTATGGGATTCGTCGACTGGCAGTGTACGGCGTACATTTTCTGGAGACGGGATGGGCGACGTAAACTCGGTTGTGTATTCTGGGGACAGTAAATACATTTTGTCTGGGTCCATGGATTACATAGTAAGAATATGGGACGCAGAAGATAGCAATGCACTTCCGAAAAGATTTGAAGGCCATACTAGCTGGGTGAGGTCAGTATCATTCGCTCCTGACTGTAAGTACTTTGCATCTGGATCGGAAAGGACGATCAGGATCTGGGACGTTGAAAGAGGAATGACACTGAAAGATTCAGAGTTCAAGGACAAACAGAAGCGATAACGGCGATTGCAATTTCACCGAAAACTGGAAGTTTTCTTGTCTCTGGGTCCAATGATAACACATTGTGCGTGTGGAATGTGGAGAGCGGGAGTTTGATCAAAGGCCCTATAAAAGGACATTCTGATTGGGTTATGTCAGTCGCCTTTTCACCTGATGAAAATCACTTCGCTTCAGGTTCGGATGATAAATCAATACGAATATGGAATATGATCGACGATAGATCTGTGACATGCAACGGTCACACTCACTGCGTTACTTCAGTCGCTTTTTCTCATGATGGCTCTCATCTCGTTTCAGGCTCTGAAGACAAGACAATTCGGGTATGGGACATCGAAAGTGGCTGTTCTGAAGCCGAACTACTCATAAAGCATACAGACATCGTCTACTCAGTCTGTTTTTCTCCTGACGGAAAGAAGATTGTCTCCGGATCAGCTGATTATAATGTCCATATTTGGAATGTTGCCAATGGCAATCTACTTCTTAAGTTTGAAGAACATTCACATTCAATCAACTCTGTTGCTTACTCCTTCAATGGACTATATATCGTCTCTGGATCTGGCGACAATACAATACGGGTCTGGAACACGGAAACTGGCCAAGCTGCATATGGCCCATTAATAGGCCACACGGGCAATGTGAATTCAGTATGCTTTTCTCCCGATGGAAAATGGATAATTTCGGGATCTAGGGACAGAACTGTCTGCGTATGGGATGCGTCAACCGGAAATCTCTTCTTTCAGTCCTGTGCTTTGTCACTTGTCTACTCTGTCGCTGCCTTCCCTACATCTGACGTAAAATATATCAAATTTGCCTCAAGCTCTGAAGATGGAACAATTCATGTTTGGTCTGTAAATATCGAGTCAGAAGGAAGGGTCTGGCGTCTCGAAGATAATGGATGGCTCACTGGAAATGACAGTGACTTACTCATGTGGATTCCCCCAGATCTTCGCCCCTCCCTCGTATATGGACCATGCACTCTCAATACGCGCTTCTCAACAAGTCTGGATTCTTCAGTCTATCGAGGAGATCAATGGACTACTTATCTTTCCCATCATCATATGCTATTCTGATGTTGCAAGGTTATCTACTATGAAAACCGTGCTTTGATAGTTGAATCTACTCCATTACATCAAATGCACTTCAACTATAGATCTCAACATGTTACAATAGCACCACCGTAGTTCTATAGAATATTCTAATACTATACTTCTTTTGTTTGCTCACTATCATACACATGGCCCATTACTAAACATCTCTCACTATCTCATTAAAACCAAGGAAGTCGACCAAATCCTCTTTACTTTATGTCTCTAAAACTCTTCTAAGCCTAGTTTTATGCGAAAGCACATGTGAGTTCACAGGTATCCCTGAGTCCAGGTTGTCTGAAGCTTGGAGTTTAGGTAAGAAGATACAAAAAGATTCACTGCTTAGCTATATGTACTTAATTTCAAAACACTACCTTGTGTCTCTATCTTTTTTTCCCTCTATTTAAAACTATTTATCACCGTCTAGATATAAGTATTACGCCTTTTACATGCTTTTCCTGCTTTGTAATATCATATCTCATTAGCAGGGTTTATTATTAGCTACACAAGCTGAAACTACAGTGCATGTCTATTACTATGAGTTTCTTATAAATTTATGTACTACAAGCACTGTATGTCTAAGTTCAAAATCTCCTGATACAACCACAACCATTGAAATGATAGAAAAACAAACTAGCCTAGAGCCAGATATGCGAGAGCAGAGCTGAGGAAAGAACGAGACTGTACTTGCAAACAAAAAGGCAGGGTAGTGAAAGTGGATCCAAACGGGGCCATTCAAAAGAGACAGTCAAGATTAAAACTTGACTTCCTATTATGCTTTATGTTCATATTTCGTTCAAGTCTCACAAGGATCACACGTATAGTTTTTAAAAGAGAATTACCACAATACGAATTCTTAAGTATGGTACAGCTCTATAGACAGATTTAGAAGATGCACGATGTGAATGTACTGATTAACATTGTATGCTATGGAATACACAGTTATGAAGACTTTGAGCAACACCTATTCGCCAATTTGAGGCACTTTAACTCTACCCGAATAGGGGTCAGAAACTCAGAGTCGTAGGACTCCTCATTCTTACTTAACTCATGACTCAGTGGGTTACTATACGTGCATTCGGATGAATAGTTGTTAACCATCTAGGCTTAAAGATATATTGATATTATGACCCCTACTAGATCACCGTACTGTATTGAATAGTATTGAATAGGAGATTTCTCTGTGTCCAGTCTTATCTACTCTTGTCTTCACTCCCAACGCGGTATACCTTAGATTTTCTAGTTTCTAATCTCAAAACGACGCATGGATCAATTAGGCTATCTCGATGGGCTGACGCCTGTAGAAGAACCTGAGAGGATTATACAAAATAATAAGTTTATACACAGCGCCTATCTTAGGTTTAGGTACTAAGGTCATTGTAAACGCAGGAGAGGAAAGGTGATAGACGCCAGGTTCTTGTACATCAAATTTTCTGATATCCATCCAAGTTGTATCAAGCCTGATAGATCTGACACGCGCCTTATAAATGAGACTTTCAGAAGCTTGATGTAACTCACTTTAGCGGGAATACATGGGCTCGTATATGCGCATCATGCACGACTTCTAGTACGACCACAAGATTCCCTATATTTATCTCTCGCTGTATACATGCTGAGAACTTAGCTTCAGGCCAGGGTTGGACCTTTTAATCGTGTTTAGTGGCGAGGGCTTGGGGTTTAGAGTCAACCTACACCAGACACGATGCTCAGGCTCAGATTCGAGGGCTAAAAAGCGAGTAGCTCGACTTCGGCCGGAGCGTAGAGAAAGATAGAGACCTTGAGGCGAGCTGAGACCTCACATACCAGTAAAAGTAGTAGCAACGTGTAGAACAGAGCCCCGGCTGAGGCTGTAGTTTGAGGTAAAAGTTTATGCATCTCAGTCCGCCCGGACGCCTTGCAGAGACTTACAAGCGCGTCGGCAGCCCAACTAAGCAGCAGGTAGATAAAGAGTACAGGCGACTATCAAAAAGCTACTTAGGTGGGGGGGAGGGGTTAGATTGTAAGGAATTGACTGAGGGAATTAACGGAGAATTGACTGATTTACTGTGGCCTCAAATCTAGAGGCTTATATATCAAAACGCGAGATAAATGGTAGATAATAAGGAAAGCATGGCGTCCAGGTAGCATTATGCCACTGGACGAAGGGTTTAAGCTATCATAAATGAGGGGGCCATATAAACGAACCCTATACTCGAGTAAGAGGAGAAAATGAAGCTAAATAGTAAGAGAAATGGGCCAGAAGCGCAGCCGAGTAGTAGAAATGGACTTTTCGGGCAAGTTACAAAGTCACTTTGAAAATGCATTATTAAATGCACTACGACTGGCTATCTAGTTAGGTGGCTCCACAACATATGATTGTTACATTGTATTTGATCCGAATCATCTCACGCTTTCTATTTTTACCTTCAACCGGCGATTTCCATCAAATGGCCTTGAGGCAGAGTTGATATTGTTGGCTCCAGATTTCTTTTTCCCTCTAAGCTCAACCATCTACCCCTTTTCGCTTCACAGTAATACGCATCACAGTAGTACACTCTCACTACAAAGAAGCTAGACTGTGATTTATGGCATCGTTTTACACTCTTCGAGGTTCGTTCCGAACAACCCAAAAGTTCTTGGCTTACTGATCGTCCTCTCTAGTATCAAAATTGGATATTACTGTCCCAGGGAAATCAAAAGTACCAGAGCTATACGTTAAGATCTCGTTTGGAGATGAGAGCTGTAGAACAAGCTCTGTCAATAGATTACCGCCCGAGTGGAACGAGACTTTTCCAATGTATGCTATCCGATCATCTCTTCATTTCAATTTTGGGCGCTAAGAGTGATTTATTGTGAACTAGTGCATGTACATGCTCAGACACTGAGAATAGGTTTACAATCAAGTTAATGAAGGAGGGTTTGATAGATACGAGTATTGGAAGTAAAGAGTGTTCATTGGAAGAGATACTTAGGGATAATGGTGAAGGTAAGAGTAATATAACATTATCCTCTCACATATAATGGCTGAGGCAAACAGATGTTCGTATCCCCCTTCACTCAAAGTCAGGATCATATGCAATATTTCTATGTCTTCTACCATCGGAAAAGATGAAGAACGCAGAGTTGACTCTCATAAATCTTGCTCACACACTCCTGGACATCCATCCTTCTAGTCATGGTAGCTTTGCGGAGGACGTCAATACTATATTCGATACGGCTAAGCGATTAGCAGAGAGTAAATCGTGCCAATCATTGGTGGAAGTAGGTTATACTATCACTGCTTTCGTCGATTTCGGAAACAGTATAGCAGATGTAAGCAATCTCAAATTGAATACCATTCTTTCTTCAAGCTTACTGATATGATCAAAGGCAAGCCCCTATCTAAAGTTAACATGGTGCATAACAACTGCATTCTTGAATGTGAGTGTCAAAGGACAACGTCATTGACATCGATATACTGAATCTTCATAGATTATCACTACTCAAATCAATACCGATAAACGAATTAGGGAGCTCGTGAAGAATCTTATGAGCTTATTCTTGGTTATTAAAGACACTTCCATTTTCAACACCCCATCCGATTCCTTACGATTAGTCATCACCAATCTCCTCGATTTCATCACCCAGTGCAGCAACCTCCTCCAAAATCATGCGCGAAAGCGATTCATAAGTAAGTTGAATGGTTGTGGCTGCTGCTTCACGTGTTGATTGTATGATATTATCAGTCCGTGCAGTTCTTCAGGATAAGAAAGCTGCAATAGAGGATCTTGAGACTAGACTAGAAAACTTGAAGACAGATTTGATATCGGCGTTTGAAAGGCAGGGCGTCATTGAGGCACAAATAAGGACACTCAGAGAAGGTTAGCTTAGATCCGGGACACGATCACCGTCAACTTATAAACTGATATGTTACAGAGTTAGAAAAGAAACTGCAACCAAAACATGGGGGTGGATGTGATCGTCGAAGGTGCTTGGAAGGAACACAGACGGAGGTATTAAGAGAGATAGAAAAATGGGTGCAAGACGAGAGTATGCCGAATGTTTTCTTCGTTCTCGGTCATGCTGGTACGGGGAAAAGTACGATTGCTACAACAGTCGCAGAAAACTGTCGAAGCAATCAGCTTGGCTCACATCAGTACTTTATGAGAGGGAAAAGTGATCCTGCTTCCATTATCCGAACCATCGCACATGGCCTCGCAAGACAAGACCAGGGTGTTGCAAAGGCCATAAAAGAACAACTTGACAGTATCGATCTCGGTTCTATTACTCCAGATAAGGAATTTGAGGTCTTGCTGTATGAGCCGCTTCACACGGTGGTGAAGAAGGTAGAGATGAAAACCAATGTCCTTACCATCCTTGACGCATTGGACGAGATCGGAAGTAGAGAGATTCGAAAGCCATATACCCGACTGATCAAGGAGAAGCTGAAGACACTACCTACCAACTACCGTTTCCTTATTACTAGCAGGCCAGAAGAAGACATTGCTACACCCGAAGCACTAGAGAAATCAGGTCTACACAACGTATGGCTAAATCATGAATCACAAAGGGCCAAGGATGACGTCCTAAAATACATAACATTTGAGCTTGGAAAGCTAAGGGACGACGGGAGGATTAGGATAGAGCCTATGTGGCCTTGGGAGGAGAATATGAGAATATTAAGTGATGCCGCGGGTGGACTTTTTATATGGGCTGCAACGGCTGTGCGCCTCATTGAAAGTAAGAAGGGAAACAAAGCAGCTGAGCTAAAACGGTTGATACATATAAGATCACTATCACTCGACGATTTATATGCAACCGCATTCGAGAATTCTCTTGACTGGGATGAAGAGTTGAAAGCTGAGTTCCTGAAGATCTTTTCACTGATCTTGTTCGGTAAGGAGAAGTTGCCAATCATGAATTTCGATGAAATGCTGGGATGTGACTATGGAACGACACAGAGCATTCTAGATTCTCTGCGTTCAATAGTAGCATTTGATTTCAGCCAGCCCGTCCACTTGTTCCATACATCCCTATACGATTACCTCACATCTGACAGAACGCGAGAGAAGGCTTGGTTTATTGAAGAGAGGAAAGGGAAATTGTATATTGCGAAGCGATGTTTCGAGGTGATGGAAGAGCTTCATGTCAATATGTGTAAGCTGGAGACATCGTACCGGTTGAATAAGGATGTACCTGGTCTGGAGCATCGTGTTAAAGACAACATCTCCATTTCGCTACTATATGCCTGCCGGTTCTGGGCTTCTCATCTGCGCGAGGTCTCTTATTCGGAGGATCTATTCAATCAGCTCGAATCTTTTGCATTCAACCGTTTGTTGATTTGGGTCGAGGTCCTCAGCCTAACCGACTCGTTATACGAATTCCTTTCGCAATCGCTCGAGGATGCTATTGCCTGGATAGGGGTAAGAAGATTTGATCAAAACCATGGGTTGAACTGATATCTATATAGAACAAGCACTCACAACTATCTGCATTTCTCCAAGATGCACATGATTATCTTCTCACATTCATCGAGCCTATATCGCAAAGTAGCCCCCATTTGTACATGACATTTCTCCCCTTGATGAGAGAGGATTCCATCGTCGCCGGACACTACGCTAAGCGGGCCCGATCACTGACACGGGCTGAGTATATCGGAGACAAACCCCAAATAGCATGTACCAAGCAAATGAACGTTCGTGGGGAGGTCTATTCTATTTCATACTCCCCTGATAGTGAGACAATTGCATCAGGATCAGAAAAAGGTGTTAGTGTATGGGATACGATAAGTGGCCGACCAATTCTCGACCCACTTCAGGGGAATTCAGGCACCGTCATGAGTATCTCGTATTCTGGGGATGGAAAACATATTGCGTCGGGTTTTGATGATGGCACCATTAGAGTATGGAAGACAACCACTGGGGAGTGTGTCCTTGACCCGCTTGCCAGTCATTCAGAGAAGGTCAATTCTATCGCGTTTTCCGGAGACGGGAAACTCATAGTGTCCGGTTCTTATGATAGGACCGTTAGACTGTGGAACGCTGAGAGTGGTACACCAGTCGGAGAACCGTTGAGAGAGCATTCAGGCTCTGTGTCTAGTGTCGTGTTCTCATCTAATGGACGCTCCTTTGCATCGGGATCAGAAGATAGAACTATTATTATCTGGGATGTACAAAGCAGAAAGATGATCTCCCACCCGTTCGAAGGCCACTTAGGTGCAGTCACCTCCTTATCGTTTTCTCCATATAGCGACAAAGTAGCATCAGGGTCAGAGGATTGTACTATATTTGTATGGGAAGTATCGAGTGGCAGAGTTTTGTGTACATTCTCTGGGGACTACATGGACAAGGTATACTCGGTTGCGTATACAGGTGACGGCAAACATATTTTGTCGGGATCAGCTGATAGCACAGTAAGAATGTGGAGTGCAGAAGACAATGATGCTCCTCCAAAAAGATTTGAAGGTCATACAGGCTTCATTTTCTCTGTCTCACCCGCACCTGACGGTAAGCACTTTGCCTCTGGGTCAGATGACGAGACGATCAGAGTCTGGGACGCTAATAGAGGTGCGAGGGAATCAGATTCGGGGTTTAAAGGACATTCACTCGATATATGTATGATTTCGATTTCACCGAAAACTGGTAGGTTTCTTGTCTCTGGCTCAAAAGATGGAACAGTGTGTGTCTGGAATACGGAAAGCGGAGATTTGATTAAGGGGCCTTTAAAAGGTTATTCTAAATTGCTTAGTTCAGTTGCTTTTTCGTCCGATGAAAATCACTTCGCTTCTGGGTCTCTGGACAAATTAATACGAATATGGAATATGATTGACGACAATTATGTCACATGTACTGGTCACACAGACTGTGTTCTCTCAGTCGCATTTTCTCCTGATGGCTTTCGACTTGCTTCAGGTTCTAGCGACAAGACAATCCGAGTATGGAACACCGAAAGTGGTTCTCTTACAGCTGAAATACTCTCTGGTAACATAGAAGCTATCTTCTCAATTTGCTATTCTCGTGACGGAAGGAAGATCGTTTCTGGATCAGCCGATAAAACCGTGCGGATTTGGAATGCTTTAGATGGCAATTTGCTCTCCATTTTTGAAGGTCACTCCGATTGGGTAACCTCTGTCGCCTACTCCCACGACGGACTATATATTGTCTCTGGATCTCATGATAACACGATACGAGTCTGGAATACCGAAACCGGCCAAGTAGCGTATGGTCCACTTACAGGCCATACGGACGTTGTGTCCTCAGCGTGTTTTTCCCCCGAAGGAAAGTGGGTGATCTCCGGATCCAGAGACAAAACTGTCTGTGTATGGAATGCGTCGACTGGTGGTTTCTTCTTTCAATCTCGTGTCTCATCACCCGTCAGATCTGTCGCTGCATTCCCTTCGTCCGATGGGAGACATATCAGATTTGCCTCAGGCTCCGATGATGGAGCAATCCATATCTGGTCCGTAAATATCGAATTAGAAGGAAAGAAATGGCGCCTTGAAGATGATGGTTGGCTCACTGGAAACAACGACAAATTACTCATGTGGATTCCCCAGATCTTCGTCGCTCACTCGTATATGGGCCACGCACTCTGAATGCACGTTTTTCAACAAATTTGCATCTCTCAATAAATCAAGGTAACCAATGGCCTGCGTGCTTTCCTCCTCCTGACTCATGTACCTCATGATACCATTCCTTAGTCTTACAAAAATATTCGCATCACTATCCATATTTTACTATTTTTCTATCAAACCTAGACTTTTATTCTTGCGTCATAATTATGTTTCATGTTTCAGTACTAGAATGACTCGTAATAGTATTAGATAGTTGAATTGTGGTAGATGATATGTTCGTGAGTGGTAAACATGACAGATGTTCATCCTACTTGCATCAATCATCTGAGGACTCCTAGACTCATACTGCTCTAGTCCCAGTGTATCTGATTCTATTTGATTCAAATCGCCGTGTTCACACGGATGTCTATTTTTACTATCTATCAACCCCATCAAACAGCCTTGAGGCATCGTTTGTACTGCGGAAGTCTGAACTTGTTGTAGCCATCTACCCTTCGCACTCCAAGATTGTATCGCTTCAAATAAGAAAACTAGAGTGATAGTCATGTCACTCTTCGAGGTTCGTTTCAGGTACTTCAAGTAGCTCTTTGTTCACTGATCGACTCTCCATCTCAGTATCAGGGTCTGACATAACTGTTCCCGGAAAATCAAAAGCACCATATCTATATGTATAAATCTCATTCTGAGATGCGAGTTATAGAACAAGATCTGTAATTGAGTTGTCACCTCAGTCGAATGAAACCTTTCCTATGTATGCTACACAATTGTTTGCCATAGTTGTAGGACATAACAGTAGTTTTCTCATGTTCGGATGATGTGACTAGATTCACAATCAAGCTTGTAAAGAAGGCTATGGTAGATACTACTATTGGAAGCTTGAAATGCACCTTAGAGAAGATACTTTCGGAGGATGGAAAAGGTGAGACTACTTTACACCGCTCGTAATTGTTTCTCGATTCAAATTCTCAATTTCTAATTGATCGAAATAGATTTTTGCCTTTTCATTCCAATCAAAGTCTGGTTCTCAACATTCAATATCTTTGTGTCTTAGACCATCCGATAAATCAAAGAACATTGAAATAACCCTCATAAACATTGTTCACGCCATGTTCATCTTTCTAATGAGGATAGATTTGTGAAAAGCGTCAATACAATAGTTGACATTGCAAAGAACGCGGCAAAAAGTGATGCATGCCAGTCATTAGTGAATATAGGCTATAAGATCACTGCTTTTATCGAGTTTGGAAACAGTATAGCAGATGTAAGTATTTATTAGCTAATTACAATCCATGATCTGCTTATTGGATGAATCAAAAGGCAAGTCCATATTTGAAGCTAGCATGGTGCATGACAACAGCCTTCTTAAATGTGAGATTTTTGTAAAACCTCGATCAAAATACATTGTAACTCTTGTAGATCATTACTACTCAAACAAAAACCGACAAATGAGTGAGGTATCTTGTAAAGAACCTATTGAACATGTTCTGGATCAACAAGGAGACCTCTGTTCTTGCAAATCCATCCGAATCTTTACTTTCAGTTATGACCGAACTTCTCGGATTCATCACTCAATGCAGTACCCTTCTCCAAGCTATGCACGAAAGGGGTTTATAGGTGCGTAGATTAAAGTGTGACCTGGATTACATGTTGACTGAATGCTTTTGCTAGTACGTGGGGTTTTGCAAAACAAGAGAGCCGCGATAGAAGACTTGGAGGGTACATTAGCAAGTTTGAAAGCAGATCTAACACCGGCTTTTGAGAGACATGGTATCATTGAGGCACGAATAAGGGCACTAAGAGAAGGTGAGTACGGATCTGGGACACCATCACCGTCCATTTGTAGACTTATTTGTTACAGAGTTGAAAAGAAACTGCGGCCGAAGCATGAGCGCGGGCATGAGCGCCGGAGATGTTTGGAGGGAACACGGACGGAGCTGTTAGGAGATGTAGAGAAATGGGTGCGAGACAAAACTATGCCAAATGTACTCTTCATTCTCGGTCACTCCGGTATCGGAAAGAGTACGATTGCTACAACAGTTGCGAAATCATGTCGAGGTAGTCGACTTGGCTCACATCAATATTTTATGAGAGGAAAGAGCAACCCCGACTCCATCTTTCGTACCATAGCATACAGTCTAGCAAAACAAGATCAGGCCGTCGCAGAGGCTGTCAAGGCACAAATTGATGGCCATAAAATAGATTCTAATACACCTAACAAAACATTCGAGGTCTTGCTGTATGGGCCACTGCATGCGGTGACAAAGAAGGAAGAAACGAAGATCAATATTCTCACCGTCCTTGATGCGTTGGACGAATGCGGTTATATGGAGTCCTGGGGACCTTATATTAGACTAATCATGGAAAAGCTAAAGACATTGCCTCCCAGCTACCATTTCTTATCACCAGTCGATCAGAAGAAGATAATTCTTCATCGTTGGAGCTGGAATAGCCAGGAATACGCAACTGGGCTGGATCACACCTCGGACGATATCAAAAAAAAACATTCTTATGTACCTCAGTACTGAACTAGGAAGATTGAGGAAGACTGGTAGGATAATAGTAGAGCCGAATTGGCCATGGGAAGAGAGTATAGATATACTGGGCAATGCTGCAGGTGGACTGTTCATATGGGTATCGACCGCTGTGAGGATGATCGAGAGTAAGAGAGGGGAGATCTGAAGCGTTTAGTCAATACCAAATCATCATCATTTGGTGACTTGTACACGACGGCAGTTGAGGTCTCACTTGTTTGGGACGAAGATATGAAAAGGGATTTCTCAAGAATATTTTCGTTGCCTATGTTCGGGAAAGAGCAACTATCAGACACGGAGATCAACGACTTGTTAGGACTTGATTATGGGAAGACACGGGGAATTCTCAATTCACTACGTTCTATAGTCGCGTTCGAGCCTAGCCAACCTGTCCGCCTGTACCATACTTCACTATACGACTACTTAATTTCAGTGCGTGGAAAAGCATGATTCCTTGACGAAGCAAGGGAGAAAACATGCATTTCGCTGCGATGCTTCGAGTTGATGGAAGGATTGAGGTCCAACATCTGTGAGCTGCAGACGTCATACAAGCTAAATAAGGACGTGGATAATCTTGAGGATCGCGTAAAAGAGAGTATCTCTATGTCGCCAAAGTATGCCTGTCGCCACTGGGCTTCCCATTTGCGAGATGCCCTAATTCGCAATATCTATGTAATCAACTTGAAACATTTGCGTTTAAACGATTATTGTTTTGGGTCGAGGTCCTCAGCCTCACAGGAACCTTATATACTTTCCTTCTGCAGTCGCTCGAGGATGCCGTCGCCTGGATAGAGGTAAGTTATTATTAATAAAATCATGATTCAAACTAACATCCATGCAGGATAGACACTCAAGACTATCTCTCCAAGATGCCCATGATCATCTCCTCGCATTCATCGAACCAATCTCCCAAAGTAGCCCTCACTCGTACATGTCATTCCTCTCGTTGATGAAAGAGGATTCCATCGTCGTAGGATACTACGCTAGTCAAGCACAGTCACTGACATGTGTCAGGTATACTGGGGGAAAGCCCCGAATGGCATGTACCAAGCTACTATATGTTTGTAGCGAGTTCAAATCTATCTCATATTCTCCTGAAGGTAAACGAATCGCATCAGGATCAAGGGTGGGTGGTGTTAGCGTATGGGATGCAGCAAGCGGCAGAGTAGTTCTCGGCCCGCTTCACGTGCACTCACGAGACATCAGGAGTGTTGCATACTCTTGGGATGGGAGATATTGCGTCGGGGTCAGAAGATGTCATTGTCCGGATATGGAATGCGCTCACTGGTGAGAGTGTTCTAGGACCACTTGCTGGACATTCAGGGCAGGTCAGCTCTGTTACTTTCTCTAGAGACGGAAAATATATAGCATCAGGCTCCTATGATGATACTATCAGACTGTGGGATGCTGAGAGCGGTGCAATGGTCGGAGAATCGTTGAGAGGGCATTCAATAGGTGTGAAAAGTGTCGTGTTCTCACCTAATGGAAACTACCTTGCGTCAGGATCATGGAGTAATACTATCATTGTCTGGGACGTACAAGCCAGGAAAATAATATCCGACTCATCCAGAGGTAACATACACTCAGTCTCTTCCCTGTCGTTTTCGTTTTCTCAGGACAGCATGTGGACTGCATCGGTGTCGGAGGACAGAACTATTCGTATATGAGAAGTATCAAGTGGCAAGGTATTGCGTACATTCACTGTACACGGCATGGGATGTGTACGGCCGGTTGCGTATTCTAGTGACGGCTACCATATTTTGTCGGGGCCCTCTGATAAAACTGAAAGAATGTGGAATGCAGAAGACAGCGATTCCCCCCCCCCCCCGAAAAGATAAGAAGGTCGTATAAGCTGGGTTGGTGCTGTCTCATTCGCACATGACAGTACCCACTTCGCCTCCAGGCCGATCGTTATACTTTTATGCTTGCGTCATTCTTATAGTTGTGTTTTAGTAGAATAACTCATAATTATGATGCTATCATAAACTGGTACTCGAAATCCTCTTTCTATTTGCTTCTTCAACTCGCGCATGCAGACCATGAAATTATGTCGACTACTTCTTAAAATGGTTACACTCAATATCATTTTCCTTATTTCTCTACTAGCATTCAGTCTGTTTACACTTGTGCATTCACACTTATCAGAAATTCTCGAATATGATTTATCTAGAGGTTGTTTCACAACTAGAACGGTGTAGAGTGTTTAAAGAATATAAAAATATGAGCAGACGCGATGTACGGTTGTTTATGTTCTGCCGCTCTTTAGTGTCTTAGCCTCTTTCCATTAAAGTTTGATTTATCTTCAATATCTTTGAACTAAAAGTGAAATTACTGCTTATTATAAGTTTTGTATATCTTGTTTCTACTATTTGAAGAGTTCAATTTCCGTTGGTTTTGTATACCTTGATTACTGCGAACTTTGATATTGAATTTAAAAAATCATTTTCTCGCGTGAAAGAAAGCCTGAGATGAAAAAGCAGATATTGTATGCACTACTGAAAACTTAATTTTAGGTCAGGTTTGGGCCATTTAGTCGTATCTAGTGGCGAGGTCTTGGGGTTTAGATTCTGCCTGCACCAGACACGATGCTCTGGCTTTGTTTTAAGTGCAAAAAAGTGAGTAACTCGACTTCGGCCGGAGCGTAGAGTGAGATAGAGACCTTGGTGCAAGCTGAGACCTCACAGACCAATAGAAGCAGTTGAAACGTATAGAACAGAGCCCCGACCGAAGTTGTGGTTTGAGACAAAAGTGTATGTATTTCAGTCCACCGGGACGACTTGCAGTACAGTCAGAGACTTACAAGCGCGCCCGGCCAGCCTAATAAAGCAGCAGAGTAGTAGATAAAGAGTACAGGCGACTACTAGAGAGCTACTCGGGGACCGGCCAAACACTTAGCTGGTCCTACAACGGACTTAAGTCTGGATGCTTATATAGCGAAACGCGAGATAAAGGGTAGATAATAAGGAAAAGAATGGTTTCCAGGTGGCAACATGCCACTGGACGAAAGGTGGAAGCTATCAAAATCGAGGAGGGGGCTATATAAACGAACCCTATACTCGAGTAAGAGGAGAAAATGAAGCTAAATAGTAAGAGAAATGGGCCAGGCCGGGAGTAAGAAAATATAGTAATAACGGACTCTCCGGGCGAGTTACAAAGTGCATTATAAATGCACTACGACTGGCTAGCTAGTTAGGTGGTCCTACACTACAATGAACAATCCAGATTATGAATATTATGGGGATATAAATGCCCTGATCATCAAACTTCTTAATCGATAAACTGGTGGTAAATGTGCAGTCATAATCTACATCTTTTTCTAATTAGCACAGAAAATCTAGATAAAACAATAGCATACGAAAGGAGCAAAATTCTGTCAGATTTATCATTGGTAATTTTATGTGATACAGGTGTAGAAGAAAAATTGAAAAGTATTATAACACAGATAACAGTATAGACAAAATTTGTTACATTATGAAGGCGAGTTACAAGAGGGAAAACATTTAGTCCATTGGTCTCCTAGATAAGCTGATAATTGTAATTTTGTTGCAAAGCGTGAAGTCGGCGTGTGCGAATTATTTGAAAGGAAGCGACGGATATTTGAGGGCATCCACATAAGTAATTCACCGTTACTTCCAGTAAGCCATTTACCACTTTCAAGACGCCATTTCCCCCCCTTTGACTCGATATTTACGGACCAAAAATAAGTTTCACCGTCACGAGAAATTGAGGCAAATTTGATATATTTACTATCAGGAGTGGGGATAGAGGCAACAGAAATAGCAGGTAATGGAACAGGAGCTTGAAAGAAAAGATCTCCACTTGACGCCTCCCATACATTTATAGTTTTATCATCTGATCCTGAAATTATCCACTTTCCATTAGGAGAAAAGCATACTGAGGTCACACTGTGAGAATGAAATGTAACATCATCGTATACTGCACAGCCAGTTTCGGCATTCCAGACTCGAGCAGTGTTGTCACAAGATCCAGAGACGATATAGAGTCCATCGGGGGAGTAAGCAATCACGGCGTGTCAACAAATTTCTACGCGACGCGTAATAGTTCGTCTAGAATACATGTCGTCCCATCTATTCCTAGTTTATCTAATAAACATGTAAAATATTACCTAGACAACTATATCAACAACATCTAGGCTAACATGTTTGTCTAGGTATTATAGTATGAATCTAGAAAATATGAGCATACCTGAGTATACCTGAATTTTTGTGTAATTTTAACTCTGGACCGACATGTAAATAATATTGTGTTTCGTGTTGTATTATGTATTTCTATGTAACCTAGGTGCCATGCGTAAACCTAGGCCGGTAATATCTAGGTTGACCTGTAGGCCAAACCTACGTAACTGTCAACCTAGGTTTATCTAGATGTTCTAGGTAGCCTGGAATAACCAAGGCGTATGTATTACCTGTTAACATCTAGACTGACCTGTAAATATTTTTTTGAGTGTAATTACAGGTATGCCCATGTTTCCTCAGAGCCGTGGTGAATTGACCTCGCTGACACTCCAAACCCAATTCAATATCCATGTTAAAGAGCCACTCTCTACCAGTCACGTACAACATACTGTCCTCGTTGTTCTTGACGCTCTTGATGAATGCGGAACATCCCAGACCAGACACGCTCTCCTCCGCGTCTTGGGAGAAGGGCTCACTGGATTACCTCCCAACTTCCGTTTCCTTATCACAGGACGTCCCGAGTGACATTGTGTCATTCTCGCAGTCACTTAAAGCATACAAAATCAATTTGAATGACGCCACAAACGGCAACAAGAAGGATGTCCGTACTTATATCAATCACGAATTCAGATTGTGAAGAAACAGTGTGAAACTGCCAGGTGACTGGCCATGGGACGACAATGTGGAGAAACTTGGAGAGGCTGCAAATGAATTGTTCATTTGGGAATCTACAGCAGTCAAGTTTGTGTTTGAGGGAAAGATAAGACGCATTGCGCGTCTGAATCGATTGGTGAACAACGCGAGAGCACCGGACTTGAACGAGTTATATGTGACTGTATTAGAGAGTTCGTTCAAGTGGGATGAAGAGACACAGACACTCTTTTCAAGCGTATTTTCGCTCATTTTCTTTGGAAAGTCTCCACTATCGGATGAGGACATCGACGGGATCCTAGACATTGATCCAAGAACAACAAGAGAGCTACTCTCTTGTCTTCGATCGTTGGTATCATACGGATCGGGTCAGCCAGTCAAGATACACCACACGTCATTTTATGATTATTTGGTGTCTTGCGTAGGGAGTCGTTGGCATATTGACTCTGCTTCAATATCTGCAATCTTGAGTCATCCTTCTTATTCAATAAGCAGGTTTCTGATCTCCAGAAACGCATCGAGAGGAACATTCCAAAGCATCTGAGGTACATATGCTGTTACTGGGCTCATCATATTCAGGATACGTCATACTCACCCGAACTGGGTGATTCCTTGAAGACATTTGCATTAAACAAACTTCTATTTTGGTTTGAGGCATTGAGCCTCACGGATACGTTCGATGACCATGTTGGCACTGCATTGACGTATGCAATCTCATGGCTTGGGGTAAGCGTTGCATATCAATTCTCTATTTTTCTAGGCTAACGCACAAAAGAACAATAACCCCGAGTTATCTGCATTCCTCAGAGATGCATATCGACAAGCCAGTACATTCTCATATGTCCAGTGTGGTAAAGAATGGCTTACCACCTCGACCACCAGCCGCATTACCCGTTCGCTATGCTACTGCTGTTAGTGGCGCTTCGGCACCTTCGACTTCGACCCCAACTTCTACGAGTGTATCTGCTTCAATCAGTAATGGGTCAGCGCCTATAGGAACGACAGCATCGACTACCCACTCAAGTGTGCATGATGTCGCATCATCCTCTCCCAGTCTTACGCAAGCATCGGCATCAGGGCCTAGTCCTCTGTTGTCATCTGCATCTGCTTCAGGGATTGCAGCAGATGAGTCGTCTCATTCACAGGTTCAATCTCCTGAAATCTCTGAAGCTGTCCCCCCTTCAAATACGGTTCCTCAGCAAACAACTATCCCATCAGGTATACCCCTTGCGATATTCTTCAAGTATTTTTCGTTAATACGCACCTATCTTTAGGGTCTACTCCTTCGCCTGTAGCTCCTTCGGCGTCCCTACCAAATGTTTGTAATTTCTCTCTCCTTTGTCTTCTTAAGATCGATTACTCAACGAAAGATATCAGCAACATACAAACGAGCTGCATCCTACGAGTTTGGCTGTAGATTTGCCGTCTCCTTCAACTCAAGCACAGCAGCCATCTGTGCCTTCCCCTTTGCCGCATCAATTACAGCAGGCAAATAGAACTTCTTCCGCACCTTCACCTATACCACCCATAGCAACATCGCAACCCCATTTCCTCCAGGCGTCAAAGTATTACAAGCACCGGATCAACAAGGGCCAGGGCTATCCGCCATCGGTGTTCCTCCTCAACGGATGTCTTCCGCATCTCCTTCAGTCCAACAACAAAATCAGCAGGCATATGAGAGTCAAACTCCTTCTCGTGGAGCTTCTTCAACTTTCCCTGGTTCTTCGTCCGACTTAGTTGCATCTTTTGAAAATGTCAAGCACGAAAGGTAAATCTATTTTACTTAAGATTATTATACTCGTCCAATACTTGTCAACTAACCATTTCAAGAAGCACGCCCCATATCTATTGCAGTCTTCTACCCCTCACCAGAGACGAATCTGTGGTATCAATGCACTACAAGAAGTATGCCAATCCAATTGCATATATTGAGTACATTGGGGATAGGCAACGAAGCGCAGTCATTAAAGTCATCAAAAGCGGAGACGAGGACTTAAGAGGGTTATCATTTTCTCCAGACGGAACCCGTATCGTTTCTATTATATGGGACAATGAAGTCTGCATGTGGGATGCAGCAAGTGGGAAGTTGATTACGGTTTTACATAGAAATACCAGTAAGAATTATATAGATATACATGTAAGTTTACAAATAAATACCCGGATAAACCAGATCATACATGGTAAAACCTGGGCATACATGTAAATATAAGTAAAAATATATATAAGAATACATGTAACTACATGTAAGAAAAACATATATATTATCTAGAATAACCAAGAGCTACCTCTAGAACTACACACTACAGATGATATAGACTACGGTCGGGTAGATGACAGGCGCTACTTGGGCAAACATGTAATCCCAGGATTCGTTGATAGTCATTCTAGGTTTGACTATATAATCTACATTTACCTACGTAGACATGGCCTAAGTTACACAAACACGCGGTGAATAGAGTTGACCTCACTTTTGTGTCCTTCAAAAGTAGAAAGTAGATCTCCATTGGAAGCATCCCAAACACGGACAGTTCTATCGGCTGATCCGGAGGCAATTTTCCTTCCATCAAGAGAGTAACAAACTGAGTAGACATTGTTCGTGTGCCCAATGAATGGTTTTGTTGCCAGCGAGCCATCTTTGACGTCCCATATTCGGATTGACTTGTCTCGAGAGCCTGAAGCAAGACGAGAGCCGTCAGGAGAAAAAGCGAGTGAGAGAACCCAGTCAGTGTGACCGTTGCATGTGATAACTCTGTCGTCGATCATATTCCATATTCGTATCGATCTGTCATTTGAACCCGAAGCGAAGTGGATTTCATCGGATGAGAACGCAACTGACGTAACCCAAGCCCAATGTCCATGTAAAGGACCTTTAACTAAATCTCCGCTCTCCGTATCATACACACTCACTGTGTATTCGTAGGAGCTGAGGACAAAATATTTTCCGGTTTGGGGGAAACTGCAATTCCACATATACTACCTTCTTTGACTCTCTCGAGCCCTCTCATGTCCCAGACTCTAATCGTCCCATCATCTGACCCAGAAACAAAACGCATGTTGTAAGTAGATGAGACAGACCTTATAACGCCCGTGTGGCCTTCGTATCTTTGCGGCGGGATACCGCTGTTTTCCGCATTCCACACTCTTACTATCATATCAGCAGATCCCGACAAAATATATTTGCCGTCATCAGAGTACGCAACCGAGTTTACACCTTTCATACCGTCTCCAGAGAACGTCTCCACTACCTTTCCAGTCGACACATCCCATACACGAACAGTGCAATCCTGTGACCCGGATGTGATTTCATCTCTGGTTGGAGAAAACGACAGGGAATTGACTGGGCCTGTATGGCCTCTAAATGGGTCGAAGGCCTTGACTCTTTTTTCCACGTCCCAGACAATAATAGTGCAATCCGATGATCCTGAAGCAAGGTAGCGTAAATTGGATGAGAACACGATACTTTTCACACAATTCGAATGCCCTTTCAATGGTTCCCCGACTGGCTCAAAACTATATCTATTCCATAGCCTGACGGTAAAGTCGTCAGAACCTGATGCTAGGTATTTCATGTCTGCAGAGAATGCGACAGAATTGACTGTGTCTGAATGGCCGGCAAGTGTCCTACTCGGGCCAGAAAAAGTACTCCATACCCGTACCGTCTTATCTGTAGAACCCGATGCAATATAGTGTCCATCAGGAGAGTATGCAACGCTCATAACACAGCCCAAATGGCCCTGTAATTCGTGGAGTCGTTTACCAGTACATGTATCCCACATGCTAAGAACATTACCCCGTAATCCCGATACAAGGTAGGTAAAATCAGGAGAGCATGAGACAGAATATATGGAATCGTCATCAACTAGTTCCATAGTACATGCCATTTGTGGCCTGGTATCAATACGCGCGATATATGTTAATGATTTCGCACGCTTGGCGTAGTGTTTGGCGAAGATGGAGCTCTCTTTCATTAACGGGAGGAATGACATGTATATATGGGGGGTACAATGAGAAATTGGTTCAATGAATCTGAGGAGATGATCGTAAGCGTCTTGAAAGAATATGAAAATTTGTGAGCATCCATCCTACGTAGACGTTAGTTATTATCAGAAACTAACATAGAGCAACTCACCCCTATCCAAGTAAGGGCACTCTCGAGTGATGGCAAAAGGAAAGCGTATACTGAGCCAGAAAGGCTGAGGGCTTCGATCCAATACAGTAATCTGTCGTACGCAAAAGACTCGATTTGATTGGATAAATCTTCTGAATATGGGACCTCCCGCAAATGTGAAGCCCAATGGAGACAGGCATATAATAGTGACGTAGAGATATTGTCCTTTACTCGCCTCTCGAGTCCAGGTACATCCTTATTTAACTTGTATGATGTCTCTAAATTACAGATATTGAACCGCAGCCTCTCCATCAATTTGAAGCACCGCAGCGAGATATACCCTTTCTCCTTTTCTTCGTCAATGAACCATGCCTTTCCATACGCCCTTTCCGAGGTCAGATAGTCATGTAGCGACGTATGATATAAGCGGACTGGTTGTTTGGGCTCAAACGCGACTATCGAGCGTAGTGAGTTAAGAATACCCTGTATCTTCCCACAATCAATCCCTAGTAAACCGCTTATCTCTGTGGCCGTTAATGGTTCTTTACCGAACATAATCAGCGAGAAAATTTTCGAAAAGCACGCTATCGTGGCTTCATTCCAAGTCAGAGCATGGGCGAGTGCATCTTCGTACAACCTTTCAAGGGACAGAGATCTTGTAGTCACTAGACGCTTGAGTTCACCTCCCATGTCTTGTCCGTACTCAATGATCCTCACAGCAGTTGATGCCCATATGAAAAGACCACCCGCAGCATTTCCTAGGGCGTTCATATCACTCGCCTGTGGCCAGTCTGGGTTTACTTCCGATCCACGCTTTGCCTTCAATTCTAAAAGCCTGGTTTGGATGTAGTTACGCACGTCCTTCTTGGCATCTTCTGAATCATGATCTAGCCATTTGTAGCGTACCCCCAGTTGCTCTAACTCCCCGAATGATGAAACGTCTCTTTCCGGTCGACTGGTGATAAGAAAGCGATAGTTGGGTGGTAGTTGTCTCAACTTCTCTTTTATCAGTCTGATATATGGTTCTCGGGGCTCTCCACTTCCGCACTCGTCTAGTGCGTCAAGAACGGTGATAATATTACCGCTCCCACCTTCTTTCTTCACAAGTGCATGAAGTGGCTCGTGCAGCAAGATCTCAAAGGCTCTGTCCGGTGTAGCAGTTTCCAGCTCGTTTTCGTCAAGCTTTGTTCTAATTATCTGAGCAAGTGCTTGGTTCTGCCTTGCTAGGCCGTATGCGATAGTGCGGAAGATGAAGGAAGGATCACTTTTCCCTCTCAAAAAGTATTGACGCGATCCCAGTTGTTTCAGAGTCTCATATTTCTCTGCGACTGTTGTAGCGACCGTACTCTTTCCAGTCCCCGCATGACCAAGAAGAAAGAACACATTAGATGTATTAACATCTTGCATCCAATCATCAATCTCTTCCAATAGCCCGGTACGCGTCCCTTCTAGGCATCTTTGGCGGTTACCCCCGCTTTCGTGCTTCGGCTGGAGCTTTAATTCCAAGTCTATAGTGCATAATTTGTCAATTTTTCAATGTTTTAGGCCTTCGGATTCAAGCTCACCTTTTCTAAGTGCCCTTATTTCCGCTTCAATAGTTCCCTGTCTCTCAAACGCCGATATTAGGTCTATCTTCAAACTTGCTAGCGTAGTTTCTAGGTGAACAAATACAGCTCTCTTGTTTTGCAAAACCGCACGGACTAAAAACACCCTCCGATCAGTACGCGAGGTAGGTCACACTCTCCTATTAACTTACGAATAAAACTCTTTCGTGCATAGTCTTGTATGAATTTGCTGAACTCAGTGATAAACTGGAAGAGATCGATGATGATTAAGCGCAAAGAATCAGACTGGTTATTGAAAATGGATGTATCCCTAATAACCAAGAATAAGTCCATCAGATTCTTCACAAGCTCCCTGATCCCTTTGTCGGTGCTGATCTGGGTAGCGATGATCTATTAAAATTGAATATGTTATTTTTGATAACGTTGTCCCTTGATTGAGACTCACGTTCAAGAACGCTGATGTTATAGACCACGCTACTTTCAGGAATGGGCTTGCCTGTGAATGATCTAGTCAACACGGAAATAAAGGACAACACTAAATTTGAAGTTACTCGCGTCTGCTATATTATTTCCAAAGTCAACAAAGGCAGTGATAGTATAGCCTACTTCCACCAATGATTGGCATGCCTTGCTCTCTGCTACGCGCTTTGCCGTATCATATATTGCGTTGGTATTCTCCACAAAGTCGTCATGATCAGGGGTATGAATGTTAAGGAGGGCGCGAGCAAGATTGATGAGAGTGATTTCAGCGTTCTTCATTTTATCCGATGGTCGAATACGTAAGAAAATTGAATGTCCTGATTTGAACTTTGAATGCAGAGAAATGGAAACATCTGCTTGTCAATTATCAGTGTTTAATCGAGGATAGATATTACGTAATGCATACCTTCACTATTCTCGCTCTCAACAAGCAGATCACTTATGGCGCATACCCCATACCCATTACGTTTACTCCCAGTGAAGGACTCTCTCTTCAATTCAATCATGAGTCTAGTCCCAGTGTCTGCACACGTGCTTATTCAGAGGATAATTAGCTCTCATACAGATGCGAGTTTAACTGATTGATAAACAAACATCGGAAAGGTCTCGTTCCACGTAAGTGGTAGATCATCTACAGATCTCGTTCTGAAGCTCTGATCCCCAAAGGAGATTTTGACGTATATATCTGAAGCTTTTGCTTTAGATGGCAGGGATAAATCGGAACGTGAAACTAGTAGGAGGAACAATTAGAGAGATGGCTAAAACCATAGAGTACTTGAAAACTAACCTCGAAGGGTGTAAAATATAGGCATGGTTTAGAACTCAACTAAGATCTGGAGACTAGGGGGTACGAGTAAAAAATTGTCTCAGATATGAGTGAGAGCTTAAGTTCATACGAACGGGTGCCTCGAGGCGGCCATGCGTTTGTTGATATCACTTCTTAATGATAGCTAGTTATGTAATATGAGTCGGAAGTCAATGGAAAATAATAAAAGATCTCACAAGGAAGGACTGCGGTATGTCTGATGTGTATGTACATACACTACAAGAGATAGATGAATTTTGTATCTGAGATATATATGTAGCTTCTAGTATGATCACAAGGTCTCCGACATGCATTCACACCAGACCAGATTGAAATCAAAATTTCTGAGGCCAGATTTATTTAGATGAGAGTAATGCATCATGGAAATCGCAAGTTTTGAGATGTTCATATTTTTTATCAGCAACAGATACGATGAGCCAGAACTCCTCACATCACCTCAACCTTCTTTATCACCCACCCTCCTCCGCCTTCTCTCTGAATTGGATCCCGTACGTAGTTCAATGATCTGAAATATAAGAGACTGATGGTATGCATCACTCATCTTTGATTTCCTGACGTGTTGATAACTATATTTAAGATATACCAGCCTTGAATAACTGTGTTCAATTACTTCAAGAATATTATATATACGTATTACTTTTAATTTTATTAATTTTTATTTTCAATAAGATTTAAAACTTCTTTAACCTAATCATAAAGATTCTAATTATCTAGATGGGTATCATCTGTCCAAGGTTCCCTACTTAACTTATATCTACGGAAAAGTAAAAAGAGCGAAATAAGAGACGCCTAGTTCTCAAAAGAAAACCAGATTTCTATGAGCTTGCATCCCAGTTTGTGTGCATCTAAATAAATGAGATTTCATGAGCTTGTCCAGCGGGCATGAAAAAGTTCGTATCTGCGCATCATGTATGGCTTCTAATATGATCACAAGGTCCCCCATATCTATCACTCGCAGTGTACATACATGCACATCGGATATTTCATAGTCCTTCCTCGTGGGATCCTGAGATCTACTTGCTATTTACTTACGTCCCATTTTACATAAATGAATATCATCAAGAAGAGATACTAATAAAACGTGGCTTCGATGAGGATCTCAAACCCCCTAATCATTCCCATCTCAATTTTTTTCACCTCTCCCCTGTTCTTCAAACTTCAAAAATATCAAATAATATCAAACACTGCCTTCGCTCTATACGCTGAAGGCGGCCTAAAAGTGTGTGATGATAGGAATCCTGGATACGGTATAGAGCTTGATCAACCTCGAAACTTTCAATGATGTGTACTCCAGTATATTCGTGATTTTTAGTTGAGCGCACAGGTGTATTATGTCTTACCCCTTAGCCATCACATATGATCATCTCTTTTCCCTACCTCTTACCACGCGAATGTATGTGTGTTCTGTGTTTTTGCTAATACGCTAAGCTATAGTAGTATGTATATACAAGAAAGATCCGTAGATACGCCGAATAGTTGAGCCCAAGGCTCTAAGCATACTCGTACCTATACACCCACATGTAATTACTACTCGGGGTGCTATCTTGAGAAGTGAAAATAACTAGTACCTCCGAACATTAAGGTTCCATATACATGTATTACGATCATGAAGATAGCGAGCTGATAGAAGCTCATGTTATATTCATCAATCACCTGGAAAACCCCATGACTGGCCCAGCCTCAACATATTCATTACTATTTGAGATAGATTACCACATCCCACACTATCATGACATTTCTATATCTATTATCACTAGATGATTCCGTCAAGAAGTCTTAAGACATGAAATATATGTCGAACAGAGTTTTCTCTCCCATCTAAACCTCAAAGCTTATCCTCCAGCTCAAGGCGAGTGAGAGTAGCTGCCATGACATCATTTTATACTCTTTTAGGTTCGATATAAGTTATTTATATGATCGATCCTTAACTGACCAATTATCCCCTCTAGTATCACGATCCGACGTGACTTTCTCGGGGAGATCAAAGGCACCAGATCTATACGTGAGAGTCTCGTATGAAACGAGAGCTGTAGAACAAGATCTATCAATGAGTTACCACCTCACTGGAACGAGACTTTTCCTATGTACGCTACACACAGTTATTCGATTGACTTGATTATCGAAGCTAATAGCACCTCCCTGGATAAGTACTTGCTCAAGTCCTGACACCAGATTTACTATCAATCTGATGAAGGGGGGTTAAAAGATAGCAGAATCGGAAGTAAGGACTGTTCTTTAGATGGATAATTAGGGAGGACGGGGAAGGTGAGTGTAAAACAAGTATTCAACAACAAAGCGCTAATAGAGTGTAAAAGATATATGCATATCTTTGCAATCAAAGTCCGGATCGCAATACTCGATTTTCTTGTGTCTTCGACCATCCGATGAAACGAAGAACGCTGAGATAACCCTTGTGAATCTTGCTCGCATTTTATTCAATATCAATACTTCCAATGAGTATAGCTTTGTGGAGAATGTCAACATGATATTCGACATAGCAAAGAATGCAGCAAAAAGCGACACGTGCCAATCACTAGTGAATATAGGCTATAAGATCACAGCATTGTTGAGTTTGGCAACAGTATAGCGGATGTGAGTAATTATGTGCTGATAATAAGCTATGATTCTTTGTTGACTGAATCAATAGGCAAGTCCATATTTAAAACTAGCATGGTGTATGACGACGGCTTTCCTAAAGGTGAGTCCGTTGCTAGTTCTCAATCGCACGGAAAACTAAGCTCTTGTAGATAATTGCTACTCAGACCAAAACCGATAACGAGTGAAAGATCTCGTAAAGAACTTAATGAATCTGTTTCTAATCATCAAGGAGACGTCCATTTTCGCAAACCCGTCTGAATCCTTACTCTTGATTATTACCAACATCCTCAACTTCATCACCCAGTGCAATACTCTTATTCAAGACTATGCGCAAAAGAGTTTTATTGGTAAGTTGAGTAAAAGTGTGTTGTAACGCGTATTGATTGGTCAAATCTTTAGCCCGTGCGGTTTTACAAAATAAGAAAACCGCGATAGATGATCTAGAGATAGCATTAGCAGATCTTGAGAAGGATCTGAGCCTGGCGTTTGAAAGACAGGAAACTATTGAGGTAGAAATTAGGTCACTTAAAATGGGTAAGCTTGAAGTATTGAGTCTCAGTAGTCATATGTTTACTAATTACTACTAATTACTTGGTACAGAGTTGGAAAAGAAGCTTCAGCCAAGGTATGAGAGGGGACGTGATCGTCAAAGATGTTGTGAAGGGACGCGTACCGAGTTGTTGAAAGAGATTGACGAGTGGGTACAAGACGTGAATACGTCTAATGTATTCTTCCTTCTTGGATATGCAGGGACTGGTAAAAGCACAGTCGCTACTACGGTTGCAGAGAAATACGAACGTCTGAAACAACTTGGTTCACGCCAATACTTTATGAGAGGACAGAGTGATCCTTTCTTCATATTCCGCACTATCGCATACGGTCTAGCAAGACAAATCTGGCGGTTGCTCGAGCTATTCAAAGCACAACTTGATGATAATGAACTGGAACAGCTACACCAGATAGAGCATTCGAGATTTTAATTCACGAACCGCTTCACGCACTTACGAAGAATGAGGTACAGGCGGTATATTTCTTACCGTCCTAGATGCGATAGACGAATGCGGGAGCGAAGAGTCTCGATGGACCATACCTCAGGCTGATAAAGGAGAATTTGAAGAAGCTGCCTTCCAACTATCGTTTTCTTATCACGAGCAGACCAGAAAAGAGCGTCGCTTCACTTGAGGAACTAGAGCATTTGGGGGTACGCTACAAACATCTAGATCACGATTCAGATGACGCCAAGAAAGATGTGCTAAAATACATTCGAAGCAAGCTTTGGAGTTGAAGGAAAGACGTGTGTTAGATATAGACCCGGATTGGCACGGGAGAGTGATATGAATGCCCTGGGGGATGCTGCAGGTGGTCTATTTATATGGGCATCAACTGCTATGAAGCTTATCGAAAGTAAGAAAAGGAACAAGACGGCTGAACTGAAGCGACTAGTACGCACAAAATCACTGTCACTTGACAATCTGTATGCAACTGTATTCGAGAACTCTCTTGATTGGGACGACGCGACGCGACGTGACTTTCCAAAGGTGTTTTCACTGATTCTATTTGGTAAAGAGCAACTTACGGTTTCATCTATTGATGCGTTGATGGGGCTTGAAGACGGAACGACAAAAGCATTCTCGAGTGTTTACGCTCACTAGTAGCTTTTGACCCTAGTCAAGTTGTTCGTTTATACCACACTTCCCTGTATGATTACCTCACATCGAGTGGAACGCGTGGAAAAGCATGGTTTATTGATGAGAAAAAGGAGATGGTGTATCTCTCTCTGCGATGTTTCAAGGTGATGGAAGAGCTTCGGTTCAATATTTGTGACTTGGAGACATCGTACAAGCTGAATAGGGACGTACCCAGATTTGAGGAGCGAGTAAGAGAAAATATTCCTGCATCGCTACGATATGCATGTCGCCATTGGTCTTCTCATCTGCGCAGGGTCCCTTACTCGAATGATGTACTACATCATCTCGAGCCCTTTACGTTCAACCGATTGTTGTATTGGATCGAAGTGCTTAGTCTAACTGGCTCAGTATACGCATTCCTTTTGCCGTCGCTCGAGAATGCCCTCACCTGGATAGGGGTTAGTTGCTATTGTTTTATTATTATTTCTATAACTGAAATTCATGCAGGAAAAGCAGCAGCAATTATCAACATTTCTCCAAGATGCTCACGATCAGCTTCTAACATTCATTGATCCCATCTCCCAAAGTAGTCCGCATATATACATGTCATTTCTCCCGTTCCTGAGAAAAGATTCCATTGTCTCCGAGCACTACACCAAACGAGCACAGTCACTAACAGAGGTAGACTATATCGGTGACAAGCCCCGAATGGCAGGTACTAAACAAATTATTAATGTTGGAAACATTATCCGCTCTACCTCGTACTCTCCTGATGGTAAACGGATTGTATCTGGGTCATTTGAAGGCGCTGTTAACGTATGGGATGCAAGTACCGGAAAATTACTCCTCGGGCCACTTCTTGGTCATTCACTTGACGTTTCGGCTGTAGTGTTCTCCCCTGATGGGAGATTCATCGCGTCGGGAGCTCTTGATTGGAAAGTGCGGGTATGGAATGCACTTACTGGTGAGAGCGCTTGTAACCCACTTATCGGCCATTATGGAAAGATCAGTTCGATTGTCTTTTCTCGAGACGGAAAATATATAGTATCGGGTTCGCTTGACAGGACTATTAGATTTTGGGATGCTAAGAGTGGTGTGCTGGCCGAAGAGCCGTTGGAAGGGCACTCAGATGAAGTAAAATGTATCGCGTTCTCACCTGATGGGCACTACCTTGCATCAGGGTCAGCGGATTTAAGTGTAGTTGTCTGGGATGTACAAGGAAGAAAGACAATCTTCAACACATTTAACGGCCACTCAGGTCCAGTCAAATACGTGTCATTCTCTCCAGATGGCGAGAAAATTGCATCGGGTGTAAAGGGTTGCGCTATTTATGTATGGGAAGTGTCGACTGGTAGCTTACTGTATATGTCTTCTGAGGATAATATAGACTCGGATGCATATTCTTATGACGGCAAACATATTTTGTCAGGATCTTGGGATAGCATAGTAAGGATGTGGGACACAGAAGACAGCGATGCTCCCCGAATGTATTCCGGGGTCATATTCGCCCTGTTTTTTCCGTCTCATTCGCGCCTGACGGTAAGCACTTCGTCTCTGGATCATTTGATAAAACGATCAGGATCTGGGACATTGGAGGAGGAGTGTCAGAAACAAAGTTCAAAGGGCAATTGGGTTCTATAAAATCAATTGCGATTTCCCCCAAAACGGGAAAGTTTCTTGTCTCCGGCTCCGATGATCGTGATAGCACAGTGTGCGTATGGAATACAGAGAGCGGGGAGTTGATCAAAGGTCCTTTAAAAGGACATACCCGTTGGATGCAGTCTGTCGCATTTTCATCTGATGAAATTCACTTCGCTTCGGGATGGAGAACACTACTGTACGAATATGGAATATGATCGACGACAAATCTATCACATGCAAAGGTCACAATCGACGTATCAGCGCACTCACCTTTTCTCCTGATGAGGCAAGCATCTTGCCTCAGGTTCTGAAGACGAGTCGATCCGAATATGGAATGTCAAATATAAAGGTGACGCATTGGTAGAACTGGTAGAAGAGTCACTTGTCATGGCGCATTCTTATGCTGTCTACTCGATACGTTATTCTTCTGATGGAGAGAAGATTGCCTCTGGATTAGCCAACAATACCGTCAGTATATGGAACACTTCCAACGGTGATCTACTTTCCACTTTCAAAGGACCAATGGACTCGTTCCGTTTCCTCTATCATTTATATCATGGGTCATACTTTGCCTCTGGATCCGAGAACGAAACAGTCTGGAATACTGAACTAGACCAACAATTACGTATGGGTTATTTGCGCTATGCGCCCTCAGTAAGCTTTTCCCCCGATGGAAAATGGATCATATCAGGATCTAAGGAAAAACTGTCTGTATATGGAATGCGTCGACCGGAGTCTCTTTTTTGAAGCTCGTGTTCCATCAATGGTTTTCCATGTCGCCGCTTTCCCTACATCTGATAGTAAATATATCAAATTTGCTTCAAGCTCTGAAAGTGGAGTGATCCACTTTTGGTCTATAGATGTCGAGTCAGAAGGAAAGAGATGGCAACTTAAAGATGACGGATGGCTCATTGGAGAAAACGGTAATCTACTCATGTGGATTCCTTCAGATCTCCGTCGTTCCCTCGTTCATGGGCCGCGCGCGCTGAATACACACTTTTCAACAAAATTGCACTTGTCAGCATATCAGGGTGACCAATGGACTACTTGCTTCCCTTATAACAACTCAGATAACTCATAATATAACTCCATAATGTTATAGAATAATCTCTACTGCCCTCCATGTACCATTATGTATTTTCAGTCTTCACGCTGTGTGGTACCAATTTAGTATGTTGATTATTGATTAACTAGCATATTATATTGTATTCTACAGTGGCACTCGTCAGTACTGTCTCTCTTAGTTTTGTCTGCTTGTAACACGTACTTGTATTCCAAGTTCACATGTTTACGACCTCTGTCTCGAACTGGATGCAAACTATCTGATACTCTTTACGTCTACGAAGCTTTTCTTCTTTTAGTTTTCTCAGAGTAGCGTTGTTGTACAGTTAGAGTTCTGATAGTCGAGTTCATGTTTATATCTCTTCACGTCGTATGACTACATTTCGAGTTAGTACTCACATTTTTATGTATGCTTTCTCTACTGTATACCCATTTTTACAATTTAAATATGATCTCTAGTACTTTTAGTCATACTGCTGCATGTCATCCCTACTTGAGGGGCTATACTCCTGCATACTTTTCCGTATCACAAGCCTTATGATAATTTGAGTAACAAGTTTAAGAAATCCTACCATTTGCGTGGAGGGTATGAACACGAAAGAAACCCAAGCATGCAAGAGAAGAATCAGATATACTCAGCAACTCATTGCTCGGATAGAGATGTGCTATTTTATATCCATCCATGACTATACTAGCACTGCTCTGGCTACAAGATTAATTTCAGTCCCCGACCCTGTTCTAGCTCAAGCGTTGCTAGCTTGTAGGTACATGCTGAAGTAAATGTTATCACACAATCTTTGGAAAGTCTTTATCTCGTTAAGATGATAGTTAGCTGATAAAGCTCGTCTACTAGTAGTAAGTAAAATAGTCATCGAATGTCGCTTAAGCAAGCTGCTGGTGTTGTAGTCGCCTGGCTGTAGTTATATATATATAATTGCGTAGTATTGGAGTGTGGGGGTGGAATGAGGTTAATACAGAGAGTATGGTCACAATTTAATTCTGATTTGAGTTGATGAGAGGGAAAATTAGCATTTGTGTTCTCAAGGCCTATTACAAGCTAAACATATACTTTCCTGAGCTTTTTAAACGTGTAATAGACAGCTCTTGTTGTATTTGCATTGTATGCTACTACTACTACCACTCTCATTTGCATGGACCGACTATTTCTATGGACGGATTATAGAACATCGCATTAAACCGTTTACCATGATGGAATGAGGTTCTATGTCTTACAAGCTTGTCGGACGTCTTTATCTATCCATACCTCGAAGTTGCAATTGCTTTCGTGTAAATTTGTTATTCTACATGTCTGAAAGCGTAACTAGTGATCATGCCTGAAGAACATGCACGCTTATCATCATTTCTTCCAAGAACCCTACTATCAGCTTCGACAACTTCTTGAGTCAATCTCTCAAAGCAGCCACCCTATATATATATATATGCAATTCACCTTGTTGGATAGATAAAACGCTGTAGTCGTCAAACACTGCCCCAAACGGATAAATCGCTGACAAGGGTCGAATATACTGATGATAAGCCTCAAAATACATGTACTAAGTAGATATACAATAATTTTCCGGACAAAGAGTAGCTCGTAGTCACCTGGTTATAAGCAAATTGAAACATCATCATCAATAGGTGATTTCAGTATATGGAATAAAGTATGCAGAAGACGTCTCCTCGACCCGCTCCTGGCCTAGGGATTTTCTAGCAATGTTCGAAACTCCGAGTAACCTGCAGGTAAGAGGCAAATCATATTGGATGCTGAGGGTAGTATAGTACAAGTATTAACTGAGCTCACAGGAAAGTGTAGCTGTGAGCCTCCCGTCGTCACCCAGAAAACGATAGTTATAGCGCATTTTCTGGAGATGAAGACATATATCATCGGGATCTTACGACTATACTATCAGCTATTAGATGCCATAAGTGGTGCGACAGTAATAGAGCCGTCAAAAAGAAGCTCAAACCACGTATCACGTTCAATGATTTTACTAGGTGAAGTGATATTGAGCATTTTATGGGTCAAAATATGTAATGGTGTTTAATGTCTAGGATGTTGAAATATCGATGATCTGCATCTGAAAGATAGGGTTAGTTAGTGTGTTTGCAAATTCACCAAAGTCTATAAAGCTTCTCATCTCTAGTTATAAAGATAATACTATGTATACAAGTGCATACAATAACGAAACTAAACACCTATTCAGGGGTTAGTGGGTGTTGAGTAGTTGCTCTTCATCTCATTATCTGATAGTAGAAAGACAAGTAGAGTGGTTTCTGCGATCTAGACCTTGACTTCGGAAAGGTTATAGATTCTAGTTAGCGTCTATAAGAGAGATATAAAGTTTTAGGTTGGAAAATTCCTGTCCTGTCATTAGATCTGATGTCAATGAAACTACATGTACGCGTAACAATACTGGTGAAAACTAAACTTTTGGTCAGATTTTGACCTTGGTGTCGTATTTAGTGGCGAGGACGTGGGGTTTAGAGTCTGCCTACACCAGACACGATGCTTAGGCTAAGATTTGGGGGCTAAATAGCGAGATACTCGACTTCGGCCGTCCGGCCGAGATCTCGGTCGGACCGTAAAGACTGATAGAGACCTCGAGGCGAGCTGAGACTTCACAGACCAGTAAAAGTAGTAGAAACGTATAGAACAGAGCCCTGACCGAGGCTGTAGTTTGAGGTAAAAGTGTATGTATTTCAGTCCGCCCGGACGACTTGCGGTACGGTCAGAGCGTTACGAGCGCGCCCGGTGTAGGACCAGCTAAGTGTTTGGCCGGTCGTAGTGCATACATAATGCACTTTCTAACTCGCCCGAGAAGTCCATTGCTACTACTCGGCCGCGCGCCTCGTTCATTTCTCTTACTATTTAGCTTCACTTTCTACTCTTACTCGAGGGTAGGGTTCGTTTATATGACCCCCTCGTTTCTGATAGCTGAAACCCTTCGTCCAGTGGCATATAGCCACCTGGACTCCATGCTTTCCTTATTATCTAACCTTTATCTCGCGTTTTGCTATATAAGCCTCCAGACTTGAGGCCGTAGTCAAGGACTCAATCCCCAATCAATTCCCAGTTAATTCCCAATCAATTCCCAGTCAATTCCCAGTAAATTCCCAGTCTATTCACCCCCCCCCCCGAGTATCTCTCTACTAGTCTCCTGTACTCTTTATGTACTTCTCTGCTGCTTAATTAGGCTGCCCGGGCGCGCTTGTAACGCTCTGACCGTACTGCAAGTCGTCCGGGCGGACTGAAATACATACACTTTTACCTCAAACTACAGCCTCGGTTGGGGCTCTGTTCTATACGTTTCTACTACTTTTACTGGTCTGTGAGGTCTCGGCTTGCACCAAGGTCTCTATCAGTCTCTACGGTCCGACCGAGGTCGAGTATCTCGCTTTTAAGCCCCCAAATCTTAGCCTGAGCATCGTGTCTGGTGTAGGCAGACTCTAAACCCCACGTCCTCGCCACTAAATCCGACACCAAGGTCAAAATCTGACCAAAAGTTTAGTTTTCACCGGGCAGCCTAATAAAGCAGTAGAGAAGTAGATACAGGGTACAGGAGACTAGTAGAGAGCTACTCGGGGGGGGGGGGGGGAGAATAGACTGGGAAGTAATTGATTGGGAATTAACTGGGGATTGAGTGATTAACTACGGCCTCAAGTCTGGAGGCTTATATAGCAAAACGCGAGATAAAGGTTAGATAATAAGGAAAGCATGGAGTCCAGGTGGCTATATGCCACTGGACGAAGGGTTTCAGCTATCAGAAACGAGGGGGTCATATAAACGAACCCTACCCTCGAGTAAGAGTAGAAAGTGAAGCTAAATAGTAAGAGAAATGAACGAGGCGCGCGGCCGAGTAGTAGCAATGGACTTCTCGGGCGAGTTAGAAAGTGCATTATGTATGCACTACGACCGGCCAAACACTTAGCTGGTCCTACACTGGCTTATAACGAAGGGGTTTCAGCTGGAATATAAACTATCTCTTATAACATTTATTCAAATTAAACTATCTTATAAAACTAATATCATCTCCTTTATCCCCAGGTTATCATCTACTATTACTACTTATATACGGAGCGAGCTCAAAGCGTTTACACATCACAATATTCTGAGGTACGTGAAGCTAAAATCTCTCTCATCTCCTCAATATCCTTTCTCTCCTCGGGTTTTCCATCAATCTCAACCATATAGATCTGCCCGTATAATGCACTGTTCAAAAAATCATTAACTTTCACCACCTTCTCCGGCTCTCCACCAAGCTTATACTTGAATTTTTTCAGAACAATATTGTATAAATCAGACGCCGAGTCAGCTTGTCTTGTAATGCGGCGATCTTCTCCAGTTAACTCCAACATACTGTAAGAGAAGCCATACATGTTAATTTCATCTATAACAGTGTAAGACTAGTACTAGCTCACGCTTTGTCACAGGCTTCACGATATATACGTATGTAATCTTCTCCTGCTAGTTCTTGATCTTGAACAACTAGAATAGCATAGTAGAATGCCAACTGGGATCTGTGAAGTCTATATAAGATGAATTTAGTGAAGCGAGGCGATAAAAGCATTAGGGGTTACTCACTCAAGATAGTCCGTGGTACTATCCACCATTGCATATCTGTCCTCAATCATTTTATGAAATGCGCGTCGCTCTTCTTCATTATTTGCATTGGGTCTTGAGTAGAGGCGTCCCGGACCCCATTCTCCCTGGGCGATTGCATTTATACGTTTGAATTCTGCCTCTGGAATATTTGATTCACGGAGGCGATCAGCAATTCTCTGGAATCCCACGGTGTAGCGATAGAGCCTATCCCTGAGCTCATCAATGACATTGGGAGGCAGTCTTGCTACTCGAGGAGAAATAAAAGGCATCTCTAGCAAACTAGTCTGTTACAATAGAACAAGAGGTTCAAAAAATGAGAATATATATACACTTTGAGATGATATGAGATATTTGATCAATAACGGCATATATTTGTTTACTTATGACTACTCTATGCCGATTATGAGAGCGTAATATGAAGTAGAGTGTCTATTTTAGTAAAGATATGCTCATCGATTATGTTCCGACTTATGACTAAAGAGTCCATACTCTGAATCATATAGGAGTATTAGCATCAAGATTAAAAATCCAATAAAGATCATTTAAGATGGGACCATGCGATGGAGTAAGAATCTTCTCTGGCTCGGTTTGAGCTTCAGCAGATACAAGTATGAGCCCTAGATGAATATCGCAATATTGAGACTAAGACCGTGGCTTAAAATAATGAACCAAAAATTTAGAATGCTATTAATCTACCACTTAAGACTTTCATCTCAATCAAGATAATCCAAAGATATATCGTTATATAAGTAAACGTAAGATTATATTAGTACTAACACGGAGATAGTGCTTAATACTTCACAAGATTTTGGTAAAAGTTAGTCTTGTTCTTATTTTGGTCAGACTTTATTCCAAAGTAATCAATACACGTGTTTGTACATGTGCATATGTAAAAATACCATAAGATCTAGTTTAATGTCATAGATACAAGAAAACTACTGAATTACGATTAAGTACTAATATACAAGAAGCCAGATCTTTTGTATCAACAGTAATTAGTATACTTATGATTTAACAGAGCTTCTATATCAAGGAGATCTATGATGACTATTATATGAATTGAGCATTTTGCATTACTTAATAATTTGATTTGCTTAGGGAACCAGTTAATATAAATAATAGCGACCTAAGAGTAATGATAACATCGTTCTCACTACCTGTAGTCTATTATCTGCTCGCATCTATTGAAAAAAATCATCGTGTCTTATGGAGCGTTTCATTGATAGTCGTGGACTTGAAGACCCTCCCTTCCCGTATATATTCATGTTGATCCCAGCTGGCTATTTCGGAATTGCTTATGATTTATACACAAATGCAATCGAACGACCACCTGAACAAGGATGGGGAATCTCAAGAGGTATGCTATTTTTTCTTTAATATATATATATACAATATCTAAAATTGCATTCATACGGCAGCTACTATATATCGTCGTATAGCTCTGTTTCTCACTCGCGCCGGCCTGGCTCGTAATCAGTATAGTGTTTGGCAAGCGAAGATTCCAGCTGTCGAATGCTGGATTGCAATGACAAGACTTAGAGGGCTGCTCCCCCGTGGAGTACTTCCATCTGTTGTAAAGGGGCTTGAAATGATTCATATACCTAGTGCAAGATTTGATGTAACTGAGGAAGTGAAGCTTGGCGGAAGCATGTATAGAAATTTGTTAGTCCGGACGCCTGCAGGACTAGTCGAGGCACGCCAGCGTGTCGCTAACGTGCAAAATATTGGAAGGAGACAGGGTGATTGGGTTGAGCCAGCACATGATATAATTTAGTCTGGCTACTTGGCACTTAGCTACTCATAGCGTCTATGTTTTGTTACAAAGATTTTATAAGTGTAAATTTTAAATGTCTTAGGATCTACTTAATGTGACTCCAATATAAGACCTGAATCATACAGCATTGCCTTGAAGGCTCTTCTTATATAGTGATAATTATTATTACAGCAACAAGGTATCTGTAACGAACTGGGGAGGGGGATGAGACCTACTGGCCGCCTTAATGACCTGTAAAGAGTAGTTTTGTTGAAAAGCGTGTATCAAGCAATTGCGATCCGTGTGCGAGAGAATTACATGGCTCTGAGGGAATTAAAAAAAATAAACTCCCATCACTTTAGGTGAGAAGAAATTTGTCTTTTACATGTTTCTGAGGCCCAATCACGCCCTAATATAGCTGTTATGGTGTCTAATTGCCACTTATGTTGATTTATTGTCCTTCTCTCAGCCCGGAGCATCGCAGTGGAATACATGCGTTCTCCGGTTTCTCGTGAATCACTCACTCTTTACCACATACACCTCCAAAGATCAGACACTCGTACCATAATTTATTGTAAAAGCAGTCCTGTTGTCTTTTCTTAGATATGAGTGATAAACGTAAACACTAGAAAATGCTTTGCGCCGTCCCGACTCCTAACCATGACACTAGAAGATGCTTTGCGCCGTCTCGACTCCTAACCATGCATCAATAGATGTGGCTAACGGCAGTTCCTTGCTTGCTGGACAGAAATGGAGATAGTAATTCAGAGAGGTAACTTGTCGTTGCAAAGTTCCAATCCAGGGAGCTCTCCGATACAGTCGTGTATAAATCGTCGAGTGCCAACAATTTTGAGTTCACCATTTGCTTTAATTCAGCTACCTTACATTCATTGTTTGTTTTTTCAATATGTCGCTCAATCATTGCTACACATTAATTGAGCACTTGTGGCGGGGATAGAAATGTAATGTATCAGACTACCTTAGTATGCCATAAACTTAATGATAAAGGAACTTGGCTTACCGATTTTCCGCAGCAGTTCTATCTCCGACTCAATAAGGTCCTGTCAAATAGTTCCAGATCAATTCCAAAGACCTCTAGAAAATTTCTTCTTTTGCATGATTGTAAGATATAAGATTTCAGCTTTTGTAGGTGATATAAGAACTACATAGACCTTTTTGCAACTCACTGTTAGAACAATTTTTCACAAAATCTTGTACAGGTAGGTATATCGATTGATTGCGATAAAAACATCCAGAAGCGTATGTCGCTTATGGTTCTTGACGTCCTTTTGTACACCCACCTATATACATTATGCAGCACTGAGTGATGGTGTGCTTATGGAATCTTGCAATAGTTGAGTGCAAAACATCGGTTACCGCTGTTAAGAGAAGTAGCGTTGTATGACTAAGAAATCAAAAAATAAGGCTCTTTGCAAGTTTCTTGACCGATTATTGGTAGCCGAAATGATAAGACTTGTGTTCCATAGTGTTTCACCAATAATTGTTATGTTACATCATACAGTATTATCTATCATGATAGTATGCTCCATAGAGCTACCAGCATTGAGGAGATAAATGTGTGTAGGCCAAGCGTTATTCATAATTTATTTAATGGTGTGAGGGCGATTTTATCAATTTTCAGGTAAGGTTATTTTAGAGTTTTCTTTCATTTTTGTGATTTTCTATATGAAACGAGTAATAAAATGATTTGAAGCCATTGCAAACTGTGACTTGTGTATGCCGTGAGGTTGTCGTAATGAGATAGAGTGGCACATCACGTAATTTGTTTTCTATGAATGATTGCCACGTTGTTACGGTGGTGAAAAGCACGCACTGACTTAACTAGTGAAAGACACTACTCCTTTTCTTCCATCACTACCTTTTGCTCTTGTTCCAACAGCGAATATTCTATACGCTGGGTCCTTCTGAGCCTTTAAGCTATACATAACTCGTCTCACCCTATATTTGTGACCTATAGCAATGCCTCGTACTCGTCGAACCAGACTGCCTCCCGATGTCATTGATGAGCTCAGGGATAGGCTCTATCGCTACACCGTGGATTCCAGAGAATTGCTGATCGCCTCCGTGAATCAAATATTCCAGAGGCAGAATTCAAACGTATAAATGCAATCGCCCAGGGAGAATGGGGTCCGGGACGCCTCTACTCAAGACCCAATGCAAATAATGAAGAAGAGCGACGCGCATTTCATAAAATGATTGAGGACAGATATGCAATGGTGGATAGTACCACGGACTATCTTGAGTGAGTAACCCTAATGCTTTTATCGCCTCGCTTCACTAAATTCATCTTATATAGACTTCACAGATCCCAGTTGCATTCTACTATGCTATTCTAGTTGTTCAAGATCAAGAACTAGCAGGAGAAGATTACATACGTATATATCGTGAAGCCTGTGACAAAGCGTGAGCTAGTACTAGTCTTACACTGTTATAGATGAAATTAACATGTATGCTTCTCTTACAGTATGTTGGAGTTAACTGGAGAAGATCGCCGCATTACAAGACAAGCTGACTCGGCGTCTGATTTATACAATATTGTTCTGAAAAAATTCAAGTATAAGCTTGGTGGAGAGCCGGAGAAGGTGGTGAAAGTTAATGATTTTTTGAACAGTGCATTATACGGGCAGATCTATATGGTTGAGATTGATGGAAAACCCGAGGAGAGAAAGGATATTGAGGAGATGAGAGAGATTTTAGCTTCACGTACTTCAGACTATATTGATGTTGAGTAACTAACCTTCCTCAAGCTTGCTAAACGTGTTATCTAGTTTTAAGTTCCTTCACTTACCTTAACCAAGATACAAGTGTATAAGCTTGACTCAACATTGATAACACATGTATATCCCCCTCAACACTTAAGGAAAATACTTTGATAGTCCGTATAGATACAATAAGTCATTCTATATTTTGTATATTTTTAATCGATGTATATTAGTGATCGGAGACTCATACAGACTGGCGCAGGAAAATGATTAGTCGCTACGGTCTTCATAGAAACACGTCAAAGTAGAAAACAGCATAGTTCGCATCGTACTTTTTAAGGAGGAACATTCACCTCACTTTCAATTTCCGACCCTTTATGTTTATGTTTGGCATGGCGTAACAGAACAAAATTGCTGTTGACACTATCAGAGTATAGAGTGATTTCAATATACTCCTCCTTTTTATGCCAGATAGCCAACATGGGACTGCGTCCCTGAAAACGCTGGCAATGTATCTGTGAGAAGCGATTACGTACACATGTACAATGTGCTATATAGTCTAGAAATCAGTCAGTATCTGATCTTTCTGTTTAATAGCTCTTTCAGAGACTTCTGAAGGCATGTCAGTTAGATAAGAAAGCTCATTACAAGATAAGGAAGCTCGTAGAACGAAAGTAAGAGATAGGAGTATATTCATAGCGACCTGGAAGCTATTGGATTGACTTTGGAGGAAACATGATACAGTTGAACCTGCTTCACGGATGTACGTACGGCGGAAATTCTGTTGTAGCTAGATTAAACCAGACCTCGTCATATGAACTTCAATCGATATACACACAACGCATTATTAATATAGGGCCTGAGCTACGAAACATCCGTGCACCCAGAGGATCCCGGAGAGAATGAAAGGTATGAAGAGGATCCCGAAGAGATCGTTGATGCAGTTGGGCCGTCGCGTGATGATTGCGAAGACGAGAACAACGTTTCAGAAAGTATTTGTAGCGATGCTCTTATATATTTCCAATACAAGCAAAACAAATATGACATGATAGTCGATTCCTTGGAAGAAGGGACCAAGGGTATGTGTATACTAGTCATCTACAATAAGTTCATGCGTGCACAGTCCTAAACTTAAAACTATCGTTTCATCTACTCCGTAAAAATGCACCAATGAAGAAGAGAAATAAAATTATTGTCGGAGATATCCGGCGTGGCACTTGTCCAGTCCAAGAAGAAATCAAGGCTCCACTAGATTAATGCCCCACTAATAGACCATTATGGTTGACTATGCCTTTGCCCTCTTAGTTCTCGATACTATCTTACATATTTTTGCAGCGACATCAGTGTTTCCTGCTAAAACGTTTATACCTAAGTAGCGCATGTATACTCGCAAATACGTACAATCGAGATCCAAAGAGATATTAGGAAGTCGAATATCGAATTTTCTATATACTCACGTGTGTAACTCGAGCTCATGAAGCCATTATGGAAGCTGGGGAAAATCATATTACCGAGCGTTAGTGAAACTGAATGTGGTATATAAGATAATAGGTAGTAAGTCTGATAGATGTTCATTTTACGTAATTGGCAGCCCTAGCCTCAGCATCTATTCGATTTTAATCAATCCCCACGCTTTTCTATTTTTACTATCCATCACATTGTCTTGAGGCAGATCAATATGACAAGGGGACAATCTCTCCATCCCTCACTCAACCCTCCCCCTCGTAACAAATGAAAATACCCCGATCATGACCTCATTTTACACTCTTCGAGGTTTGTTTCGAATATTCCCCAAACGGCTCTTGGTTGATTGAATATCCCTTTTAGTATCAAGATCGGACATAACAGTCTCCGGGAAGTCTAAAGCGCCAGCCCTATACGTTAGAATAGCTTTCGGAAATGAGAATTGTAGAACAAGCTCTCTGAATAGATTACCGCCCGAGTGGAATGAGACTTTTCCAATGTATGTTAATTAGTCATCAGCTCAGATCTGTTCTCGAAGCTAACTTTGGCTCTTTGTAAACAAGCTCATGCGCATGCTCGGATAGCGAGAATAAATTCACAATCAAATTAATGAAGGAGGCATTGATAGATACTAGTATTGGAGATAAAGAATGCTCATTAGAAGAGATACTCAGAGAAAATGGCGAAGGTAAGTGTGATGTTGTATTCTCTCATCTTTATGCGTTGACGAAGGTAAAATAGATGTTCGCATATCTCTACAATCAAATTCAGGATCACCTTCACTATTCTTAAGCCTTCAACCATCGAATAAAATGAAGAATGCTGAATTGACTCTCATAAATCTTGCTCATGCCCTGCTGGACATCCATCCTTCTAATTTAACTGACTTTGAGGAAAGTGTTAACACTTTATTCGATACGGCAAAGCGCGTAGCAGAAAGCAAGGCGTGCCAATCGCTGGTGGAATTGGGCTATAGTATCGCTGCCTTCGTTGAATTTGGAGACAGTATAGCGGACGTGAGCATTTTCAGACTGATTTACACCCTTAGTCTATATTGACTATAATGATTATAGGCGAGCCCATACTTGAAATTAACGTGGTGTATAACAACCGCATTCCTAAAGGTGAGGTTTCTAGATAATGGCATCGAACATTTCATACTTAGTTGAATAAGATAATCGCTGCTCAAATTAATATCGATAATCGGATTAGGGAACTAGTAAAGAATCTGATGGGATTATTCTCCGTTATTAGAGACACTTCCATTTTTAACAACCCATCCGATTCCTTGCGTTTAGTCATCGTCAATCTTCTCGAGTTTATCACACAGTGCAGCATTCTCTTACAAGACTATACACGAAAAAGGTTTATATGTAGGTTGGATAAAGTGACCGCTATCTCACTTGTTAATTCGATAATATTTTTAGTCCGTGCAGTTTTGCAGAACAAGAAAGCTGCAATAGCTGACCTAGAGGCTACATTATTAGGTTTGAAGACAGATCTGATGACAGCGTTTGAGAGACAGGGCATTATTGAAGTGGAAATAAGGGCACTCAGAGAAGGTGTGTTCAGATCCTGAACGCTATCGATAACAGCTTATAGATTGAATATCCATAGAACTGAGACGAAAACTTCAGCCAAAGCATGAGGGTGGGCGAGAACGCCGACGGTGTTTGGAGGGAACAAGAGCTAATCTTTTAGAAGAAATCAAGGAATGGGTGCAGAACAAGGATATGCCGAATGTACTCTATATTCTCGGACATGCCGGTACGGGTAAAAGTACGATTGCAACAACAGTCGCAGAATCATGTGAGAGCTGGCAGCTTGGCTCGCATCAGTACTTTATGAGAGGAAAGAGCGAGCCTTCTTTCATCTTTCAAACTATTGCGTGGGGCTTAGCAAGACATGACCAGGCTGTCGCTCAAGCCATCAGTGCACAATTTGATAATATCGATCTCGAATCAATCACACCAGATAAGATATTCGAGGTCTTGCTATATGAGCCTCTTCAAGCTGTAGTAAAGAAGGAGGGAATGAAAACCAACATTCTCACCATCCTCGACGCGTTAGACGAGTGCGGAAATAGGGAGTCCGGAAGCCTTATATCAGACTGATCAAGGAAAAGCTACGAACATTACCTCCCAACTACCGCTTTCTTATCACGACTAGACCTGAGGAGGATATTGCCTCGTCTGAAGAGCTGAAGGGGTTAGGACTATATAGTATATGGCTTGGACACGACACAGATGATGCTAAACGTGATGTCCTGACGTACATTAAAACCGAGTTAGAGAGGTTAAGGAAGGCCGGTAGGCTACTACTAGAGCCAGACTGGCCATGGGAAGAGAGTATGGAGATCCTAGGTAATGCTGCAGGTGGTCTATTTATCTGGGCAGCAACGGCTGTGAGGCTTATTGAAAGCAAGAAACAAAACAAGGCGAGCGAATTGAAGCGATTAGTAAACACAAAGATGTTAACACTTGACGATCTATACGCGACTGCACTCGAAAACTCTATCGATTGGGACGATGCTACTACAAGAGACCTTCCGAGAGTGTTTTCACTAATTATGTTTAGTAAAGAGCAGCTTTCAGCTACGTCTATTGATACGTTAATGGGACTTGACAATGGAACGGCACAGAGCATTCTTGAATGTTTGCGTTCATTAGTTATACTTGAGCCCGATCAACCGGTTCGCTTGTACCATACTTCGCTCTATGACTATCTGATGTCGGAAGGGGCAAGTGGAAAGGCATGGTTCATTGAAGAGAGAAGAGAGAAGGTACACATCTCGATGCGATGCTTCGAGTCTATGGAAGGGCTTCGGTTCAACATCTGTGAGCTGGAGACATCATACAAATTGAATAGGGACATACCCGGGCTTGGAAAGCGTATAAAAGACAATATATCTACGTCCCTATTATATGCCTGTCGGCATTGGGCTTCTCATTTACGAGAATCCCCTTACTCGGATGATCTACTCAATCAAACTCAAACATTTGCGTTCACCAGACTGTTATACTGGACCGAGGCCCTCAGTCTCACAGGTTCGTTATACACTTTCCTTCTACCATCGCTCGAAAATTCCATCGCCTGGATAGGAGTGAGTTAATCTATGACATGTCAAGACTATAACTAACATCTGCATAGAATAAACACGCGCAACTATCTGCATTTCTTCAAGATGCCCACTATCATCTCCTCAGATTCATGGAACCCATCTCTCAAAGTAGCCCCCATTTGTACATGACATTCCTCCCGATGATGAGGGAGGACTCCATCATCGCTAGACACTACTCCAAGCAATCAAAATCACTAACGAGTGTCGAATTTAGTGGTGACAAGCCCCAATTGACATGCATTAAACATATAGACATCGGCAGTCCTGTCAATTCTATTTCATACTCTCCGATGGTAGACGAGTTGTATCGGGCTCAGTCACTGGTATTGTTGAGGTTTGGGATATAGTAAGTGGTAGACGACTCCTGGGTCCACTTCGGGACATTCCCGATACGTTAAGAGTGTCGCATACTCTGTTAACGGGAGATTTATTGCGTCGGGGTCTTGGGATAAGACTGTGCGAGTATGGAATGCAGTCACTGGTGAGAGCGTTTGTGAACCACTCGTTGGACATTCGGGAAAGGTCAACTCCGTCGCATTTTCTAAGGACGAGAGATATATAGCATCGGGTTCTTATGATGGGACTGTTCGGTTATGGGTTGCTCAGTATGGGACACCGGTCGGGGATCCAATGAGAGGGCATAAAGATTGCGTGTTTAGTGTCATGTTCTCACCCGATGGATGTTATATTGCGTCAGGATCGGCGGATAAAACGATCATTGTATGGAGCGTACAAAGTAGAAAGATGATCTCAGGCCCATATAATGGCCACGCGGGTTCAGTTTACTCACTATCTTTCACTCCAGAAAGTGATAAAATTGCATCAGGGTCACTTGACTGCTCTATTCGCATATGGGAAATATCAACTGGCAAAGTACTGCGTACTATCTCCGGACACGGAATGAGCGTTGTAACAGCTGTAGTGTATTCTCGTGATGGGAAATACATTTTATCGGGATCCCAGGATAAAATAGTAAGAGTGTGGAATGCAGAAGACAACGACGCGCCTCCAAAATTGTTCGAAGGCCATATAAATCTAGTTGAGTCTATATCTATCGCACCAGATTGCAGACACTTCGCCTCGGGGTCGCTTGACGGGACGATCAGGACCTGGGACCTCGAAAAAGGGGAGAATGATTCAAAGCTTGAAGGACAAGCAAGTAGAATCAGAGCAATTGCGATCTCACCAAAATCTGGAAAATTTCTCGTCTCCGGCTCCGATGATAATAGTGTATGCGTATGGGATATTGAAAATGGAGATCTACTCAAAGGTCCCTTGAAAGGTCATCGTGCTTGGATTACGTCAGTCGCATTTTCAGCTAACGAAAATCACTTCGCTTCGGGATCAGCCGACAGATCGATACGAATATGGACAATGATCGACGATAACTTTGTTACCTGTAACGGTCATATAGGCTGGGTTTCTTCCCTCACTTTTTCTCCTGATTGTTTTTGTCTTGCTTCGGGCTCAAACGATAAATCAATACGTATATGGAACTTCACAAAAGGATCTTTGTCTGAGAAGACGCTCATTGGACATACAAAGACTGTCGACTCAGTTTATTACTCCCCTGATGGAAAGAAGATTGTCTCTGGATCAGCTGATAAAACGGTGCATATCTGGGATGCCTTGAATGGCAATCTACTTTCCTCTTTAGATCTCAGTGGTCCGGTATATTCTGCCACCTACTCCCACAATGTATTATATATCGTCTCCGGATTAAACAACAATACAATACGGGTCTGGAACACTGAAACTGGTCAAGCAGTGTGCGGATCAGTATCAGACCACGAAGACAATGTATCCTCAGTTTGCCTTTTCCCTGATGGAAAGTGGTTAATTTCTGGATCATCTGATAAAAATATCTACGTATGGAACGCATTAACTGGAGACTTATTCTTTCAATCTCGTGTTGCGTCGTCTGTCACCTCTCTCGCTGCATCTACTACGTCTGACAGTGAATATATAAAGTTTGCCTCAAGCTCCATTGATGGAACAATCCATGTCTGGTCTGTAAATATAAAATCAGGAGGAAAGGTCTATCAGCTGAAAGATGACGGATGGCTGATTGGAAGTAATGGTGACTTGTTGATGTGGATTCCTTCAGATCTTCGTCGCTCCCTCGTACATGGGCCGCGCACGCTGAATACGCGCTTTTCGACAAAATTACACTTATCAGACTATCAAGGTGATCAATGGACTACGTGTTTCTCCTCGTTCAATACAGGTACTCCAACAAATATGGCATCCTGATAATATACTTTCATCTATACCTTCCTAGTTTTCGAACTTTTTCGTCTTTCCATCACACGCACTTGACCACTTCTTTGTAACATGTGTTATTCTGTAGAATCAATGTGTACTAGTATATACTACTATCATATGTATCAATTGATTATACCTGTGTGCATATGCCTCAAGTGTATCATATCACTAGCGCTATTTCAATGAGATAGTCCATGGCGCTTTTATTAATCTGGTTTGTAAACGATGGAAATTGCACAATTTGAATTTACCAGGAATCCCAGAATGAGTTGTCAGGAGATCGATATAGAGATATTTACGATTGGAAGGTATAAGTAAGAAAACGCAAGCGGTTACGGCTACAGATAGTTTCAATATTGTTTCTCATATTTATTTGCTTCATATGCTTACGAATATACGATAGTAGACTCGTTTACTTTCACTTGTGCTGATATATCATGCCATCAATAAATTAAACCACGGACAGATTTTTTGTTAATTTAAGTCATCTTTTGAAAGCATCTGAACTAGCAGAATACAGTATTCACTTTGTTTCGTTCGATCTCATTCCTACCAAGGCTTGATTTGACGACTGGTTCAACCCTGACCCAACAATCACACCCTTGGCTTCTGTGGGGTTATTACGTGTGTTGTTATATCATACTAACGACTGACTATCTTAACGTTAAACTAACAATTGATAGGCATCCAATCATAGAGGAGATGCCTTTTCTGATAGCTACTCAGATATTTTCTAACCATGTTCCAAACTCCATGGTTTCATCCTACGTTACAAGCTACACATAAGTAATTTAACAGTAACGAGTCTTAAGGCAGTACCGATATGACTGAGCTCAGCCTTTTCCCTCCTGAGTTTAGCTCCCCACCCTTCTTGTCTATGAGTTGTATAATCTAGCTCAAGCAATTCAGCCATGGCATCTTACTATATCCTTCGAGGTTCGTTTTAAATTACCAAGAAGCCCTTGGTTAGCTAGTTTTCTCTCATTTTTCGCACTATCGCCTGGGGTCTAGCAAAGCAGAACCAGGCACTTGCTAAGGTTGTCAAAGCACAGCTTGACCATAATGAAGTCGAGTCCGCAACGCCAAATAGGTTTTTCGAGATCTTGCTATATGAACCGCTTCATGCAGTATTAGAAAAAGAAAAAATACAGTATAATACCCTTATCGTCCTCGATGCATTGGACGAGTGTGGGGATAGAGAGACTCGAAAGCCGTATATCAAACTGATCAAGGAGAATCTGCGGACACTACCTTCTAACTACGTCTTCCTCGTCACCAGTAGGCCAGAAGAGGACATTGGAACACCCGGATCACTAGAGAGATTGTGATTACGCAGCAGATGGCTTGACCACGGGTCAATAGAAACCCAAAGCGATGTTCAAAGATATATTGAGTATGAGCTGGGGAAGTTGAGGGACAGTGGTAGAATAGTAGTGGAAACAGACTGGCCTTGGAATGAGAACATGGGGGTTCTCGGCGAATCTGCAAAGGGCCTGTTTATATGGGCTAAAACAGCAGTGGGACTCATGGAAAGTAAGAGAGGAAATATGGGGGGAGAGCTGAAGCGTTTGGTCAACTCCAAGTCACTATCACTTGGTGGTTTGTACGCGGCAGTATTTGAAACTTTGCTTGATTGGGGCAAAGATATGAAGAACGATTTCTCAAAGGTATTCTCGTTGCTCATACGCAGTGAAGGAGCAACTATCGTACATGGAGATCGGCAACTTTCTAGGGCTTGATTATGGAAAGACACGTGGCATTCTCAGCCCATTAATAGTGCACCGAGCTCACCTATAGTGGCGGAGCAAGAAACGCATGTGCACTGTTTACCTTTATAGATTGATTACCTGAGGCGCTCTATAAATCAAGTTTTTGGTGAAATTAGTTCACAGCGAAAATCACTTCCAACCCAACTCAAGCTTGATGCTGTGATATTTAGGTCTTTTATTAGTAAACTCCCATACCTTTAATATTAGGTCACCGTAGTATCTCCGAATCATTCTTATGAAACAGTAATCAGTGGCTTCACATTCTCGCGCCAAATTCCGGTGATTCTACATATAACCCACAACTTGATTCGTACAGGTGCTAGCAGTGATGTTCATCATTACTATTTATCTCGTTACAATGATAGCATTAGTCACAGCAGCTAAGAATGGCTTATAACATGCCTCACTTCACACATTCCAAATCTTACGTGACACTCATTCTTAATCAATATTACCCTAGACCTTGTATCCTTCACTCCACTATGGCACAAAGTATCCATACCCTCCCTCTCCAAGATGTCTCTGAGATCACAAAGAAAGGTGATACGTATAATCCATACGATGAGCAGGCACTGCTCCAGCCTACGGTGCATGAAATCCTAAGTGCAGACTCGGCCAAAAGGGATATTAGGGATACAAGCCCTCCGCCAAAAGACTTCAAGTTTTGGATGTGCATCATAGCTATTATGTTGTCTTCGTTTCTTATGATGCTCGAGATTGTATGTTAATTATTGATTATTTCGCACTATACTTACAAAAACATCACTAGGCCGGAATTGGTACAGCAACGCCAGTCATCATCGCCGAGCTTCATGGAGAACAATTTGAGTGGATCGGTAGTGCATACAGCTTGGCTGCAACAGCGTTTCTTCCTATGAGTGGTGCCCTTGCCCAGGTATATAGATATATCCTGTACGACTACTTCTTATTTCTCATTTTCTTCTTTCAATCAGGTCTTCGGCAGGAGATTAGTAATGCTTTCACAGATCTTCCTGTTTGCATTAGGTAGCGCTTTGTGTGGTGCTGCTACATCTCTCAATTTTCTGATAGCAGGACGAGGTGAACTTGATGTCTGTTAGTTTTAAAAGAGTCATTCTGTTGATCATCTCTCTACTTCAATTAGCCGTTCAAGGGGTGGGTGCGGCTGGAATAACATCACTATCACAGATTATTATTGCAGATCTTGTACCACTTCAGGAGCGTGGAACGTATAATGGCCTTATTGCATTGTAAGCATCAACCATTACTACTACCTTCCAATCTGAGGCCTGTTTTGACCCATTTGTTATAGAGCATATGCATTTGGAACGGCCATAGCTCCTGTTGTATCTGGATCTTTAGCTCAGCATGGTCAATGGCGTTGGTTTTTCTGTGAGTTATTATATGGTATCAACGTACTTTCAATATTGATTTTAATCATAAATACAACATTTTGGAGACCTGAATCTTCCTATCTGTGGTCTTACAGCTCTTATATCTGCAAAGTATCTTGATCTTAGGGTTCCTCATAGCTCAATAAAAGAGAAAATTCTTAAACTCGACTGGGTGTGAGTGGGGATCGAATATTCAGGTTCTTTCGGTGACATTTACGTTTCTAGGGGAAATATTCTTATAATTTATTTACCTCGGCTATCGTGTTAGCCTTAACATGGGGAGGAATAACGTACCCTTGGTCGTCTCCAAGAGTTCTTGTCCCGTTAGTTTCAGGATTGGCCGGTGTGGCCATCTTTCTGGTATACGAAGCTCATGTAGCAACAGTACCACTTGTAAGCTGCATATGCTTCACACTCAAAAGCTGGATTTGACTCTAAGCGTAGGTTCCTCTGCAAATATTGTCTTCTCGAGAAACTATTGCTGGGTATATACAAGCATTTTTTGGTAACTTTTATCTACTTGGTATCATATGTGACGTATCAAATTTACCCTACCCAATACCCAGTTTAGTCTAACTTTCCTTATAGTTTATCTTCCAAGTTATTTCCAGGCCTGCAAAGAGGCCTCTCCAACGCGATCAGGTGTTGATATTTTCGGTCTTGCATTTACTATTATGCCATTTGGTATAGTGGCAGGGTTGAGTGTGGCTAAGTCTGGCAGATATCGCCCCCAGCTCTGGACAGGTTGGGTATCACTCATACTTGGTGCAGGCCTTCTCTCGATGCTTGATGTTGATAGCTCCACTGGAGAGCTGATTGGTTTCCAGATTTTCTCGGGTCTAGGATTGGGAATCATGCTTACAATATGCTTCTTCCCTGTGCTTGCTCCTCTCCCTCCTGAGTATAATGCAAACGCACTTGCATTCTTTATGTTCGTTCGCTGGTTCTCTCAGGTCAGTTTCATTTATCGAGTATTATCACTGAGATACTTTGCTTATTTGAAAATTCATGATAAGATTTGGGGTGTCACGGTCGGAGGGACAGTCCTTCAGAACCAATTAACGTCAAAACTACCATCAGAGTTCTTATCCAAGTTTCCAGGAGGCACTTCTGTCGCATACTCAATTATTCCAATCATAAAAGATCTCCAACAGCCTTTGAAACATCAAGTTCAAGACGCATTCGCTGAGGGGTTGAGGACTTTCTGGCTTGTCTTGGTAGGGGTTGGTGCAGCTGGACTTCTTTCAAGCTTTTTAATGGAAGGACTTCCATTGCACACCGCAATGGATGGAAAGTGGGGACTTCGAGAGCAAGAGCGTGCTGCATTCAAGGACCAAGTGGAAGTTTGACCGGTCTCTGACATTAGTAATCCTGATTGATCAAATAATACTACCTCCTTTATTATGTATGGTGTCAAGCAGAGAATATAATGATGTCAACGAGAGCTATGATTTGGTTTAAGTAAGCATCAATTGTATAAGATAGAGTTAAGGCAGTCATATCACGAAGTTTGTGACTATCTCTTCTCAATCCAGGATGTTAACTCCGGCGTACAAGGTACATGTGTATTGTGTTGATATTAATATCTTCAAACAGATTGTGACCTCGCGCGTGTTTGAGGCATATATGTAACAATCAATCAAAGATATGAAGTACTTTAACTGTAGACACTTCATCCATGTGACATGGAGTACCACAGACTACTAGTGAATGTGGAATGGAAAGCTCTCTTCCCCACGTCTACAGAGGAGTAAATTTTATCACACTCTTTCATGCTTTTATCTTCTATGTATCAGTGTGCTATAGTAACACGTATGTGAGTATACAATCAACACGTAGACAAGAAAAGTCATTCCACGCGTCTTTTCATCCGATTAGGGGCAATATGTAACCCAGATGGAATACGATCATCACAAAGAACTCCTTATAAATTCCATCCCCGACGATATCGCATCACCTTTAGAACGATCATCTTTCTCTGAAAAGATTCAAATCATGGATCGAGCAGCTTACCAGAAGTAGCTCATACATTGGGAAGCATCATTTCGACTTGAGATATACTTTGAAATGTATAGCTGATAACAAAGTTCCTATCATAATCATGATTCTCTATATTGGCCTTGTGCCACACAGTAATATTGCACCTATAAGCGCAATCAGCTCAAACAGTGGCGTGTAAAGCCTCCGCTTTGACCCTTGATACTGTTCGGGGTGCTCTATCAAGCAGAGAGTTATGGTACTATATTCCTTAGTCTATAAGCTCCGATCCAGATCATCAAAATTTGCGATTTCTATCAGTATTGGTATATGAAAAATTTATTCATCAGCCATGCTTTATCTAGGTTTAAAGATTTGCTTAGCTAAAACATGATTCACAGCTCAAGGACTCTTCTTATGCTGATTTAGGATTGTTCTTGTCTCGGAAGGTAGCATAGTGCGTAGCCTCGCTAATATGCATAAGCGATATCATTTGATATCACTTCAAACATTACAACTTTACTCCTACATGCTTCAAGCTCTTTGGTCTACCGCCAAAATGTACGTCTATACCATACTTTCTCATATCAGTGTCTTCTATTAACTCTTCTTACCATTGGTCACTCTTAAGTATGTCAGAAAGTGGAAGGTTTGATACCAAGGGTGAAAGCTTGCCAACTGCTCTCAGTCATCTATATGTGATGCATGTTAGGATTTCCAAACTTTAGGCTTACCAATAACGATTATAAAGCGCTTACATCATGTCTAATAACGAGGTCACACGAGGCTCATCAACTAGCCAGGACAGACCCCAGAACATATGCCATACCTGTTATAGAACTATACAGGAGATGGAAGAGATATGTAACAATATGGCCATACGAATAACTAAGGCCTTAATCAAGACCCAGAAGGAAGATTGGAGGTACTATAATAACTACGGATGGTTTGATATGCATACAAACAATTATCCGTACGATACCACCTTGCATAACATAACAAGGGTACAGAACCACCTTTGGTTAGAAGAACCATTCAAAGGCATATACCCCGATCAACCTGAACTACAAGTTCGCTCCGAAGCAATGCTAGATGCTAGGAATCATGGAGAACCAATTCTAGTAGCATCCTCAATATGTGTTATACTACACAAGCAAGCTTCAGAAGAAATCAAGGAAGCAATTCGTATATCTGTAATCAGAGCTACAGACGAAAGCTTTGCACTACGAGGACCAGGCATAATGACTATAGATGAAAAGGAGACAAATCACTTTGCAATGCGAATGCACACACTGTGGAGAGGAATGATATATGAAACTTATAATAAAACTCCTCGTCCAGGATTCGAGAGAGTAGATTGGATCACTCTTAACAGAGCTCAACCAGTTACACCTCCGGTAATACCACAACGAGAAAGCCCTCCATTACCAGTCATGCCTAATAGGGAACGCCCTATACTACCACACATCAATACTATTCTCCCAAGAGAAGAATGGGACAGAAACAATCCATCAGCCCATGCTAGAACTAGCATAGCGTCAGACCATCCACAGTATGAATGGCGGACTAGCCATTCCTCTTAGCAAGCCCGAGGCTGGGCTAAGAAGATATTCCCACGCTGGGAGCAGATGCGCCGGTCAAATAAATTCTCACGATACGAATATGGTAATTCACGAGTCAGGTGATTGTAATAATGGACGCGGCAACAGAAACAGTTATAAACAATATAACAAGCTTAATGCTTTTGGATGAAGGACGAATTAGACACTTTAACTAGTGCCACAAATTGCTGTAGACATGGATACGGTGCCACAAACAATGGTGCCACAATGGTGCCACACTAGGTGCCACATTGGTGCCACACTAAGTGCCACAAATTAGATATAATAATAGTATTTCTTTATGATTAAACGGGTAGTTAGTTCACATGTAGTAGATGTATATAAGGAGGTCGATTTTGACCAAGATCTCCTCATTGAAATCAATCTTGTCACAAACCCAAAGACAGCTAATCTGTCTACATCTGATACATTACTATCAACTGTCAGTATATCTGGCCTACAAGTCGTTTCTGTTTTGAACACTGTGATACTAAGTACAAGGGCATCTTATATAAGTACGCTTAGTCGTATTATCCCCTTGCTTATACAAGCAGATCAATACAGATCCTAACAATGCACTACATATTGTGTAAGCCAAGTATTCATTAAATCACATTGCTACAGCTCCTCTAAGTACGTTGATAGGCTCAGGGACATCTCTTCTCCTGTACGACACATTGCTTTGTATCAATGACGAACAGAGGCATGTATGGAAAAGACTTTTGTCGTGGAAAAGGGGCGAGGTCACAATGAACGCGATGAGACTATTGTACCTTTTTGCAAGGTATATAATGATTGTTGTGTGCTCCGTAGCCTTGTTCTGTAAGGTTATCACTCAGCTAGGGTAACGAGTCACTAACTATAATCTTCTCAGCCTTATTTCCTCCCATTGATATCGGCACAGAATGGGTAAATATACATCTAGGATATGACTCTAAGATAGTACCCGTATATGAGGTTTCTAATTTTTTTCTCGTAGTAAGATGATAATCAGCTTTTCAGTACAAACTAAGCTCAGCATCTAGTATCTGTGGTCCTATGTAGGTGTAGGGGATTAGTCTCATTTGCCATATGCATCTATATTGTTAACGAAGTTTTGGGCTCCGGTATTACGTGAGGTATAATTTATTTCTTATCACACGCTAACGTCTTTCAATCAAAGCTATAGTCATGTATCGACTTCATACTATGTGGGATTTACAGAAGCTTAGTTCTCAAGTATTAAGTGTATTATACCTTCTGTCTACATTTGTTATATGGGCATTTGCTTTTACGTGGATGATGAAAGCCAAAAGTCTGTCACTCCAACTCAGTATGCGCTTGTTATACTTAACTAATGATGTCGAAAGATTTGTTTACATATGTGTCATTTATGGCATATGACATACGAGCATGTCTTACTGGTGATGCCCAGCGGCTCATCAAGGGAGCCATCCTCCCCGCAGTAAGTACACTCTTTTTCTTAAAAGTGGAAAAAAGAGAAGTATATGACTGAATATTCTCTTAGCTTGTCTTTGATATAATTGCATTGTTCTCACTTGTCATGCATGGTCTATCTACTCCAAGGTTGGTCAGCACAGGCCTCACCAGAGTTCTGTATCGAAATGGACTTCTATTTTTCATGGTAAGACCCTTGCGGAATACATTTAAGAGTATTTAATGTTTTTAACATGCTACGCCTCTAGTGTATAATAGGTGAGGAGAACTATATCAGCGATAAAGCGAGATTCAAGATTAAAAATACATTATAAACTCATAGCCCTGCGGATACTGAACCTCATATTCACTGATATAGCACCAGCGAGTATTATTTTGTTAGCTTCGGTCAATATACATTCTAATGGCGCTCTACTATAGCCATCCTTATTCTATCTCGGTATTCTGTATGTGCTTTGATCTCTCTCTCATCCTGAGCAGAAATAACAGAAATTACAGTCTTTCTGGCACTGTTGTTGAAAACTAAACTTTTAGTCAGATTTTGACCTTGGTGTTGTATTTAGTGGCGAGGACGTGGGGTTTAGAGTCTGCCTACACCAGACACAATGCTCAGGCTAAGATTTGAGGGCTAAGTAGCGAGATACTCGACCTCGGTCGGACCGTAGAGACTGATAGAGACCTTGGTGCAAGCCGAGACCTCACAGACCAGTAAAAGTAGTAGAAACGTATAGAACAGAGCCCCAACCGAGGCTGTAGTTTGAGGTAAAAGTGTATGTATTTCAGTCCGCCCGGACGACTTGCAGTACGGTCAGAGCGTTACAAGCGCGCCCGGGCAGCCTAATAAAGCAGCAGAGAAGTAGATAAAGATTACAGGCGACTATTAGAGAGCTACTCGGGGGGGGGGGGGTAGAAAGATAGCGACCGAGAGGAGTAGCTAGGAATTCACTGATTCACTACGGCCTCAAGTCTGGAGGCTTATATAGCAAAACGCGAGATAAAGGTTAGATAATAAGGAAAGCATGGTGTCCAGGTGGCTATATGCCACTGGACGAAGGGTTTAAGCTATCAGAAACGAGGGGGTCGTATGAACGAACCCTACCCTCGAGTAAGAGTAGAAAGTGAAGCTAAATAGTAAGAGAAATGAACGAGGTGCGCGGCCGAGTAGTAGCAATGGACTTCTCGGGTGAGTTAGAAAGTGCATTATAAATGCACTACGACCGGCCAAACACTTAGCTGGTCCTACATTGTCACCACAGTCTCTTGCCGCTATTTTCTCCATTTACTAGCTATTTGGGTGGGGACGAATGCCCTTGATGGATACTATACAGATCACTAACAGGTACTGTGCTCATGGACTCCGTGGCTTACTAGTAGAAGTCACTACGTTGTGTCTAATTTAATCAAGCCCAGTCCCTTATTGTTTTGAAGCGTATGTTGATAGAAGTATAGCTTGAATATCGATACATGTCAATTCCAAAGTACAAGTTATGCTGATGAAAATCGAGCCCTATTCTTCTTTAGCCTGTAAGCTACAAGCTGATTATCTAGTACAAAGAAGCTATGAGCCTAAATTCAGGAACACCTTTTTTACGTGCTCCTAGTATAGTAGAGGCATATTCATACCAATAACTTGAACCCACTAACCAAGGTTCAAATTTCTGATATTGAAACAACTTTTTTCTACATACAATATAATTGATCGGACAGTAAGAATACTTGAGAACATATAATTGGCTGGAATCTCCAGGTGAGAAAACTCCAAGGAACTACTAGCTCAGGTATATATATATGTCTATCCAATTTCCAAACTAGTAAAGATTGAGCTTAGTATATATGTAAAAAGTCTTCACTGTCTACTTTACGAGTGTCCATCTTTCCCATCTCAATCGCTTCGCTTGAACAGGTCAAAACCTATAGGTATGAGGTGATAAGTTGCACGAAAATATAAGAGCTTGGTAGTAAGATATACATTTCTGATTATTTCACTACAGCCTTGATGATGATTTAACGAGCTCGAAATATTTGAGACCGGAAAAGCCGTTGGAGGCGTCACGACTTGAGTAGATAGCTGATTGCTCACCCGCCTAAAGCTCTCGCGATAATTCAACCTGGAAAAATACAAAGCATCTCAGTCAGCCAGAAAGTCATAACATTGCAACACATACAATGCTAGTATCGAGTTCAAGTATACTGGAAACTCAAAGTCAGTAGGGAGCAACTAGCCTCTAATGATAATGCGTACTCTTCGGAAGTGTGAGATTCGGTGCGAAATACCAAAACGTTTTTGGAAGTGCAAATGCTGATACAAATCCAACTATCTGGCATAGTCCCGCCAAAAACCCAGTGCTAATTATGTAAATTATAGCTTTGTGAGCTATGGACTCTTTTTCCTGATCTCTCGTTTGGTTGCGCCTCATGAGAAAAGCAAGTAGTACTGCACAAAAAGTAGTAGCTACCGCGCCAAGTGTTGTAGCGATCCGAGCGGTGTTTACATTTGTGATGCTAGTCAGCTCGATCACATCCGCACTCTTTATTATTTTGCTAATGTAATAAACCAAAGAGATAAACTGGGCGAGGGAGAGAGTAGTGCATATAGCTATGACCCAGTGACTACATTTGCTCACTTACGGCATAAGGAGCAAAATGTTAGCTCTGATTCAGATATATTGGTAGAGCACAACAAACATACAGATCCATATCCTCTTCAAGTAGTACGCTTGTGTGAGCAAGCTGATCACAGCACAGAAAATACTTGTTTCAATGATTTGCCTGTATGAGTTGTCAGATAGAGTTCAAGGTAACATTTGGGGACGAACCCAGAGTTTTTCGTAAGATTTATAAAATCTCCAAATTTACTGACAAATATATCATAGATACCGTTTACATAGAGAACTTGATGTACAGTATCAAGAAGCCATATAAATGATACAAAAACTTTCAGATAGATCGAGTTGATATTCCAGAAACTCTATGGTTTTTTGGATAGACCATTAGATTTTTATTATCATAAAACCTTCTTAATGCTTACATCGAGATAAAAGTAAAGCTGGACGGTTCCACCTCCCCATAATCTTTGAAAATATAGCTTGATTATACCTATGAACGTATTCAAGACTGTTTCTCACTCACATTGATGTTACACTTTAGAAAAATGTTGAAGGGAATTATGAACTCATAACTAAAAAATGGTATAAACTTGATACACACATGCAAAACATGAAAAGAACTGCCCACTTCATGAGTGAATATTAGAAGTTGAAGTAAGGCCTATGCCAGTACAAAATAAGAGCTTACATCGTTAACCAGAGTGACAAAAGCCTGAATTTCCCCAGCAGCTATCTTTGTGGTAATATCGGTGCTTTGAGCTTGTTACAGGAGGGTGCTAAAGTTTTTACGGCTCCTATCACGTTGTTACGGGATTGGAGGTTTGAAGATTCACGGATCATCGGCTAGGTTGGAGATCAAACACAAACCAAATATAGGAAGCTGCAAATCCTGCCTATTATGAACAATAGCAAACTCAGCCATGTCACACAGGGAAGTCCTCTCTCAAGATGAAGAAAGGCCTGCGGTGTTTGAACGACTACATGCGCAGCCAGCAGAGCCATTGCTGGATCAAGTCCGTGGTTGGATAGAATCACGGCAAAGGTCAGAAACTAGGACCTTACCAAATCCTACAGGAGACGTAGGTGTTCGTATAGCAGTACATGAAGCAGAACGAACTAGCGAATCTCAAGTACACAGTCAGGTGGAACGAGTCCCCTGGTACCAGACCAGGGTAGGGTGTATTAATTGCAAGAAGACTTATTCGTTACAATTGGACCTCTACAGGATCACTTGGACAACTCTCTTCGAAATGGGAGTGGATGCTACCGAGTTTACAGTACAAGTACAGAAGTACTGGACAGACGATTCTATCCGAGAATTCCCTCACTGGGAGCAAGATGTATGGACCTTTCACTATGTTACATTCTTGGAGTTAAGAAGGAAAGAAAAGGTCTGGGGTCAAGTCAGGATTGTAGTCCTAACGAATATGGAGCATACGGGACACCAGCACGAAGAACAGTGCAGCAGTAGTGTGGTTCACTATCAAGTGATACCAAAGGACCCCCCAGAGTGGGGAATACTCTTACTCCATCAGCTACCAAGGAAAGTCTACGATCACTTCAAGTTAATCGATGTGCCTGGATACATACGGTGGGGATATCACCAATACTTCAATGCCGAACAACGTGTGGCCTGCTGGGTCGGCACGGACCATTCAGGGTCTTTGTGGAGTGAACGCACAACATGGTTCAGCCACAATTGGGGTTATCTAGGGTTCAGGGCAGTGGACCCTAATTCAGGAACAGGAGATTGGGAATCTCTCTAGATCAGATCTAAGGGTCTCAGGGTCTCAGGGAGTAATACGATCGTATGGACTGCGGAGCAGGGACGTTAAGGGTTCAGACATGTGTGGGATACACAGGGTCTTCAGGGACTTGTGGAGCAAGTGCCCTTAAGGTTATGGTTAGGATAAAGGAATACCCATGGCATAATGGGTGTTGATGAAGGCTATAAAAGCAGGACTTTTGGACATCGTAGAGTAGATTGTTCAGACTCACTTATAGCCATCATCTGGTAATAAGTTTACTTCTAGCCGTAAAACAGTAACAAGTTACAATTACACTTGAAGTACAATACCTGCGCTCAGTCAAGATTGTCGTTAGCTGGCAAAGGTGTTGCTTTGAGAGTATCTGTATTGTGGTAGAACATCTAGCTTTCTCTAACATTGTTACTTGTTCTCTATCGCTGTACAGTAAGGAGACTACTTCTATACTCTCCAAGAAGGACCACATTATTGTACTACGAGTTATTGCATCGGCATTGTTTAGGTTGAATCAATACCTTGGTCGACACCTCGCGTGATTACCTCTTTGTCACAATCTACTTGTAGTGTCCTTGGCACTTGGCACGACGACTTCGAGACCCCCTACCTTGAAGAAGCACCAACTGCTCATTAGCTTTAACCGGACTAGGTGTCTATTTAGTCTGATCAACTACTCAGCACACTGCTAGCCCACCCCTTTTGGCGAAAGGATTAGAGTTGCTTTATCTGGGCTATCGAACCTCTATTACTAAGGTTGCAGATCACGCTGATCCCTTAGTTTTAAGGAAACCGTAACACACGTCCCTTTAACGACTTTCAACGATTTTCAAATTCACACCCTGATATATCACTCGATCAATATATTGAAGGTGTTGAACCCAAGTAAATATTATTTTTATTGAGTTTCTTTTCTGATCTTAGTATATGCCTCAAATGATTAAGTACTGTATAAATAGTGATGATGATTATAATGAAAAGGGGTGTTATCAAAGAAAACCTACTATGGTATCTTCATAGCTTTAACTGCTACTTTCTCTTAGTTTTTCTCAATGCTTAACGAAAGTACGCACTGAGATTCAAGTTTTACTTGAAGTTATAGTGTAACTTAAGAACAAATGGGGGTGAATAAAGCGAAGAACTGTGAGCTGTGCTGGTATAGTCATAGCATCCCCGTAACACGCTCGGCAAATTACACGCCCCGAATAATTGAAAATTTCTGTGCGCAGATGATTGTGATGGTCCCGTTACACATGCAATATTGTATCTTTTTACATCATCACTGTGTAATAATAATCATGATACAAGAAACTCTAGGCTTTAGCTCTTTATACATACGTAATTTTCCAGAGAAGGCATTCCGAAAGAAATGGCGAGTAGGTGATAGCGTAGGCTTGAGAGTATCAAAATAGGGTAGGAGCCTCATATATAAGCAAAGGCTTAAATGTGAAGTATGGGAATCTGAGTTAAATTCGAGAAAGATAGATGGATTTGTGCTTACAATTCAAAAAACAGTAATGTATTAGATCTATGGAAAGCGGCTGAGATACTGATTTGCAAAAGTATAGTATGCCATGTTGATTATCTATCTCCGTTGTTGTAGGCCACTTCTCCGGGGTGCCCGAGCTCTGGATATTTCCCATGCATAATGATGTTGATTGATTACTGTCTGCAAGCAGCTCAAACAAGCGAGCTATTGATAGGGTGTAGTTAAGATACCGTTGGGAGTTCATCTATAGCATACCCCATCTTTGGAATAGTACGAAGACTTATATGCTCTTATCTGCTTGCATGCTGGCGTAGTTAAGGACAAAAAGAAATATTTTTAACCCTACCTGAAAAGTAAGGTTATAGCCGCTATGATTCAGTACTTTCGCGTCTCTAAGAATGATATTAATTATAAAACTGCCACGCGACACATTATCTCATCATTACAGAAATCTGAATACCATACAATTACATGTGCTAAGTTTCGCATTGTATGATTGATAGATAGATGAACAGGAACTATACTTATGAACCTAAGGATTAACACCTGTATCACTCCAACTCTAGTGGGGTGTCCTCTTGAACTTTTGCATGTACGTAGCAATACTTGTTGTCCATAGCTCTCATTTTAAGTATCCCTATTCGTAGCATAACGTCTGCGTAAGATTTTTCTTCTTTTAGTTTTCTGGTAACCGATTTTTTTTTAGCTTATGGGGTGCTGGGAGCGTACAAATGTACTTTTATGTTGAGGTAAGATAGTAATCTCTATTGTCGATTCTTCCTAATGAAATCAAATGTATGCTATACATAGAACTACTGGATCTCCGACAAGTCATGGCTCAAATTCTTCATTCTAATAGTTTTCATCATGGATACCGTACACCAGTCTCTCTACATAAAAGGAATGCACGAGATCTTTATAGCAGGTTTCGGTGATATACAGATTATCCTACGTAATTCAAGGTTGGTCCCATACACCCTCATAAGCAAGTATATGTACTGATAATCTCTATAGCTTGATGCTTGGTACTGGTTTTTTAACCTCTATTATTTGTATATCAGCGCAGTTTTTTTATATAGCAAGAATATGGTTGCGTATGTACTCTTGGATGATAATGTTACATTCTTACTCAAAAATAAATCTAGTAAGTCGGAAAAACGTACTTTTAACGGCAACATGCGTTATTCTCTCTATTGCACAATTAATATCTATAGTTGTATATATCTCACGGGTTCTAAGTACAGATGGCATTCTTACTCTACAAGATGCCTCGGTTATAAGGCTTGCTCGTCTTGCTAGTGCAATATGCACAGTAACTGATTCCTTTATCGCTATGACTATGGTTGTGCTTCTCATTCGTATATGTTCCGGTCTTACGTGGAGTGACTCACTTGTTCACTGGATTGTACTATATACACTCACTAGTGGTATACTTACTGGATTAACGGAGATGGCAGGTTTCATACTAACTTATACCTGTCCGTCAAGTTTTTGGTATTTTGCGCCATTTCTCGCTTTACCTAAGTGTATGTTGCATCATATCACCATTTGACAAAAGCTGATAGTCTTTCATAGTATACGTTAACTCTATGATAGCTATGTATGTTCTTCCATACTAGTTATAATATTCCCTAACTATCTGCTAGGCTTAATTGCCGAAAGAGTTTCCGACGGATAGCGGACTCTGGAAGGAATATGGCGGCACCTTTCCCGCTGAATATAGATATGAACTATCAGGAAAGTCAAGACAGAAGTGTTGTAAGTAAGGTTTTAGATCATATCTCAGTGCATGCAACTAAGTTAAAGTGTATACATCTGTAGAATGGGGAGATATGCAAAGGGGGTGTTGTAGACATACGAAAAACATCAAGAAATTCCAGTGAAGAGTACCGAGGCGCGGAATAAGTTTTGATACGTCTTTGAAAAATTGGATGGTTCTACAGTTATTTCCGCTTTTGTTTTACTTTTCTTATACAACTATACATAGTGTATATGCATTTTTATAGCTAAAAAGGACAAGTATAAGTGTCGACAGGGAATGATTCCATGGCAGTGTACAACTATCTTCGGATGATCATTCTTTCATACGTTTCATACGTAAAGTCACCTCTGATAAGGTAACCTAAAGGACTGATATATTCATGGAATCAGCGGGTCCTTGCTGATTTCGAGATATTAAATCTGTGAGATCATAGGTCAAATTTGGTTGTTTCAACACAGATAAGTTGTGTGTACTGTTATGAGCAAAAAGGCAAAAGCAAAAACCACTATGCGCTGGCCCATATTCCTAGCGCTCCAAACTTGCAGCAAGCTAAGAAAGAGCTTTTATTGAATAAGTATCTATAGAAGTGTTCATCAAGTAAGGGTTACCAGTACTATGAATCGCCGAAGGTCACCATGAATTTGTGCAATATATGATAACTTAGGCCCAAGCTCATATCATGTTGACCTGGTTGCCATCTGGACTGGGGCCTTCTCAAAGGCAGAGTATCGTAGCAGAATTAAGATATATGCTCATAAGTAGACATTCATATCGGTAAAAGAAATCGGATATTTGATTCCAATCTAACTCTAAGCCTGGTCCTGAAACTTTCACCCTAATCAAAGTAGCTTCTTCAAGTAGTTTTCTACACTGCCGTAAATTTGATATAGTGCTGGGGTATAGTGCACGAACTCAAAATTAGCCTCAGTTTCACATACTTCTCAGAGAGCCTAGAATATCAAAGTCCATATGATCCACTGCTTTCTTTGCTTAGGAAATGATCGTAGACATGTACAGCTAGAATAATTGGAAAATACTTCTATCTATTTAAGCTCTGTCGTCGTTTTTGATATACATAATAAAGTGCCCCGAAATCTATCAACTAAGATTGTGTCTGAGAACTCATTACAACTTAGTTGCATCAGACAAAATATGGACTTTGTAGTGAAAGTTTCTCTTTTCCTCATAATTAACCATTAATAGAAAAAATCTCATGCAAAGTTTCATATAACGCCAATATAGATACTTTGACAATCTGGAGAGTCTAATCTCAAGCTGAGATGCTCTTATTCTCGCTTTTACCGTATTAAAGTAATCCCATATAGATCCACTTCATCCTTATTAGCATGCTTTTCATCAAGTTCAAGCCTTAACAAGTCGAAATGATACTTCCCAATGTATGAGCTACTTCTGGTAAGCTGCTCGATCCATGATTTGAATCTTTTCAGAGAAAGATGATCGTTCTAAAGGTGATGCGATATCGTCGGGGATGGAATTTATAAGGAGTTCTTTGTGATGATCGTATTCCATCTGGGTTACATATTGCCCCTAATCGGATGAAAAGACGCGTGGAATGACTTTTCTTGTCTACGTGTTGATTGTATACTCACATACGTGTTACTATAGCACACTGATACATAGAAGATAAAAGCATGAAAGAGTGTGATAAAATTTACTCCTCTGTAGACGTGGGGAAGAGAGCTTTCCATTCCACATTCACTAGTAGTCTGTGGTACTCCATGTCACATGGATGAAGTGTCTACAGTTAAAGTACTTCATATCTTTGATTGATTGTTACATATATGCCTCAAACACGCGCGAGGTCACAATCTGTTTGAAGATATTAATATCAACACAATACACATGTACCTTGTACGCCGGAGTTAACATCCTGGATTGAGAAGAGATAGTCACAAACTTCGTGATATGACTGCCTTAACTCTATCTTATACAATTGATGCTTACTTAAACCAAATCATAGCTCTCGTTGACATCATTATATTCTCTGCTTGACACCATACATAATAAAGGAGGTAGTATTATTTGATCAATCAGGATTACTAATGTCAGAGACCGGTCAAACTTCCACTTGGTCCTTGAATGCAGCACGCTCTTGCTCTCGAAGTCCCCACTTTCCATCCATTGCGGTGTGCAATGGAAGTCCTTCCATTAAAAAGCTTGAAAGAAGTCCAGCTGCACCAACCCCTACCAAGACAAGCCAGAAAGTCCTCAACCCCTCAGCGAATGCGTCTTGAACTTGATGTTTCAAAGGCTGTTGGAGATCTTTTATGATTGGAATAATTGAGTATGCGACAGAAGTGCCTCCTGGAAACTTGGATAAGAACTCTGATGGTAGTTTTGACGTTAATTGGTTCTGAAGGACTGTCCCTCCGACCGTGACACCCCAAATCTTATCATGAATTTTCAAATAAGCAAAGTATCTCAGTGATAATACTCGATAAATGAAACTGACCTGAGAGAACCAGCGAACGAACATAAAGAATGCAAGTGCGTTTGCATTATACTCAGGAGGGAGAGGAGCAAGCACAGGGAAGAAGCATATTGTAAGCATGATTCCCAATCCTAGACCCGAGAAAATCTGGAAACCAATCAGCTCTCCAGTGGAGCTATCAACATCAAGCATCGAGAGAAGGCCTGCACCAAGTATGAGTGATACCCAACCTGTCCAGAGCTGGGGGCGATATCTGCCAGACTTAGCCACACTCAACCCTGCCACTATACCAAATGGCATAATAGTAAATGCAAGACCGAAAATATCAACACCTGATCGCGTTGGAGAGGCCTCTTTGCAGGCCTGGAAATAACTTGGAAGATAAACTATAAGGAAAGTTAGACTAAACTGGGTATTGGGTAGGGTAAATTTGATACGTCACATATGATACCAAGTAGATAAAAGTTACCAAAAAATGCTTGTATATACCCAGCAATAGTTTCTCGAGAAGACAATATTTGCAGAGGAACCTACGCTTAGAGTCAAATCCAGCTTTTGAGTGTGAAGCATATGCAGCTTACAAGTGGTACTGTTGCTACATGAGCTTCGTATACCAGAAAGATGGCCACACCGGCCAATCCTGAAACTAACGGGACAAGAACTCTTGGAGACGACCAAGGGTACGTTATTCCTCCCCATGTTAAGGCTAACACGATAGCCGAGGTAAATAAATTATAAGAATATTTCCCCTAGAAACGTAAATGTCACCGAAAGAACCTGAATATTCGATCCCCACTCACACCCAGTCGAGTTTAAGAATTTTCTCTTTTATTGAGCTATGAGGAACCCTAAGATCAAGATACTTTGCAGATATAAGAGCTGTAAGACCACAGATAGGAAGATTCAGGTCTCCAAAATGTTGTATTTATGATTAAAATCAATATTGAAAGTACGTTGATACCATATAATAACTCACAGAAAAACCAACGCCATTGACCATGCTGAGCTAAAGATCCAGATACAACAGGAGCTATGGCCGTTCCAAATGCATATGCTCTATAACAAATGGGTCAAAACAGGCCTCAGATTGGAAGGTAGTAGTAATGGTTGATGCTTACAATGCAATAAGGCCATTATACGTTCCACGCTCCTGAAGTGGTACAAGATCTGCAATAATAATCTGTGATAGTGATGTTATTCCAGCCGCACCCACCCCTTGAACGGCTAATTGAAGTAGAGAGATGATCAACAGAATGACTCTTTTAAAACTAACAGACATCAAGTTCACCTCGTCCTGCTATCAGAAAATTGAGAGATGTAGCAGCACCACACAAAGCGCTACCTAATGCAAACAGGAAGATCTGTGAAAGCATTACTAATCTCCTGCCGAAGACCTGATTGAAAGAAGAAAATGAGAAATAAGAAGTAGTCGTACAGGATATATCTATATACCTGGGCAAGGGCACCACTCATAGGAAGAAACGCTGTTGCAGCCAAGCTGTATGCACTACCGATCCACTCAAATTGTTCTCCATGAAGCTCGGCGATGATGACTGGCGTTGCTGTACCAATTCCGGCCTAGTGATGTTTTTGTAAGTATAGTGCGAAATAATCAATAATTAACATACAATCTCGAGCATCATAAGAAACGAAGACAACATAATAGCTATGATGCACATCCAAAACTTGAAGTCTTTTGGCGGAGGGCTTGTATCCCTAATATCCCTTTTGGCCGAGTCTGCACTTAGGATTTCATGCACCGTAGGCTGGAGCAGTGCCTGCTCATCGTATGGATTATACGTATCACCTTTCTTTGTGATCTCAGAGACATCTTGGAGAGGGAGGGTATGGATACTTTGTGCCATAGTGGAGTGTAGGACACGAACTTTGAGCAATGAGGTTCAAATTTCTGAAACATAGTCCCAATCCTGATAGTCCCTTAAGATAAAAATCCTAGCTTCTGATCTATCAGAAACGCGAAGCCACGACTTAGTCGGAGCAATCATTAGCAGTCTCTGAAAGGATAAATAATGTTCTACATTAATAGTGAGATTGGTTCCGAGGTTATCGTGAGAAGCTATCGAAGCTACTTCTCTCCTGATAGTAACGGCGAGCTGGACATCTTGGAAATCATTGATTCTTCTATATTTCTATATTTCAAAATCAAGGCTTATAAGATGATTATACTCCTGTAGCGCTGGAATTATGTAGTAAGCAAATCAACTCTACTTTTAATAGTGCCTTGTCTAGGCCGGGTCATTGATGATTGTTTATAGTGTTATTTATATATGTAATTGATATCAATTCAAGAACTAACGAACACGGCTCAGAGTATCGTTTATTTTATAACCGACATGTTTTTAGATAGCCGTAGATCACATTAGCTCTAAAAAGTAATAAAGTAAACTAGATGATCTATAATTTTCCGACAGGAGTTATGTTCAAGAGGCTTTGTTCCATATGCCATATTCATCTGCAGGATAGTAGATAAAATCTACTTGAGATTTTTCGAGAGACCGAAACACGATTGATAAAACCAGAGCTAACGTTCACGCATAATAATTTCGGCACGCTACTTTACCACACTTCACCCCTAAAAATGGCTTGTATCTCAAATTATCATATTAGTTTCTGGCGATTTTAAGTATAGAAATTAGGTAAATATAATATCTATGTATCAGCTGAAGCAAGTATTATTATTACTAGTTTTCGAGGGCCCCAAGTAACCGCACCCATTAGTGTTTTGCTTAGATATTTCTACTCAAAGTTAACAGCGCAAGAAGTGATTGTTGACTCACATTAGAGGGTTCCTGAGCTAGAATATGATATCGCCGTCTTAAATAGCCCGATCACGAGGTTTCTGCAATAATTCAGAGAGCAAAGGAAGAACGAGAATCAGGTAGCAGAAAGTAATGGCGTGACTTACTATCGTCATTACAATTAAAGCATGAAACGATACAGAACATGAGCGGTGGAATGCAAAAAGATTATAAAAGATAGATATTGCTACAGACGGGTTCATAACATCAAGGCAGTATTTTTTTGGAAATCTTCATTATTAAGTGGAATGAAAGCAGTCCCTTGGCCACCTTAATGGACTGAGAAGTGCAACTTCGTTGAAAAGCGTATATCGAGGGAGCAACGGAGATAGGAAGGAACCCAATTCGATAAACCACTGTTGCTCCTAGTCAGCCATGATTTGCCTTCAAAACGCCAGATATATCTTCTAGTTTGACACTGATGTACGGAATGTAGTTTGTCCCATAGATGGAGCTTGACGGAAACCTGACCTATCTGGTTTCAGTGGTGAGGAGAGAGGCGGCTGGGGAGCTATCTGATAGGATACGTACCTAAAAGAAGAGACTGACAATTGACACATCCCATATACAAGAATTTTTGTCAGATGATCCTTCATTAATCCAATTTCCAACGGGAGAAAAAAAACTGAGGATGTACTATCCACGTGTCTTTTTAAAGGACTGCGATGCTTGACTGGCTCCAGTGTTCCAAAGTCATGTTATGTTGTTATCAGATCCAGATATGATACGTAATCCGTCGTGAGAGAGTGAAGTGGAGTTGGACCAGTCAGAATGACATCTGTAGATGGCAAGCGGGTTACCATTCGAAGCATTCCATATACGAATTATTTGGTTACATGAACCGGAGACAACTTCCTTTCCGCCAGGGATCCAACAAACCGAGTGGACCAAGTCTGTATGCCCGGGTGCATGAAGCTAGCAGCGATGAGCCACTTTAGAGGTTTCGTACTCGGTTTGACTCATCTTCAGAGCCTAAAGCAAGATATAAGCCAGTGGGCGACAAAGCAACCGAGCGAGCACGGTTGTTACAACTAGTACTAATGATATATTTATCGTCGATCATTTTCCACATTTGTCGATCCCGACTCACTATGAAATTTATCAGGTGAAGAAATATTAATGTGATTGAACCACCTAGACTGAGACTAAGATGACCTTTCAATATGTTTCCGCTTTGCACACTCCAGACACACTCTGAGCAACCGCTGGTGCGAGAGGCAAAAATCTTTTGTAGGATCGTATAGAAATCTAAATTACTCTGAATATAATCTGTTTGTCTCTTAATCTTCGTATCCGTCACTCCTCCGACATCCCATACTCTATTTGTCCCGTCTAATGACCCAGAGGCGTAGTGTAGTGCTAATAGTCAGCCATGTATGAAGCAGACATGACCTTCTTTCTGCGACCTTAGAATCTTTCTGGAGATGCTTTAATGTCTTCAGCTTTTCACATTCTCACTATATTGGACCGAGATCCAGAAAAATATGTTTACCTTCCGACCAAAATCACGTTGCCCATCCCATCTTCGGAGAGTGACTCCAATACCTCTCCAGCGGATTCTTCCCATACATGAGTATCGTCACTCTGTGAGCCTGATGCACTTTTTCGCTATCAAGAGAAAACGATAGAGACGGCCTTGCTTAAGTAGGCTTTGAGCGGATCAGATATCATTTTTATGCTATATAAAAGTACGTACTAAACAATATGAGCACTACCCTTTGACCCTGATGCAGTATAGCATCTATTAGGTGAAAATATGACACATCTCATATGGCCTGAATGCCTTCTCAACGGTTCTTCGACTGGCACACAACACTCACCATTTTCCATTCACATTCAAACAATCTAATCATCAGAACCAGATTTTATACATTTCCAGCTCTAGAGAAGGCTACAAATTATACCCTTGAATATCTGACAAATAGCTCTTAAAAGCTCTCGACGGTGAGCGCAGTCCACACCCAGACCTCGACGTGTTATTTTTCCCACACCAGAGTACGCGATTCTCGTGGCGTAGCTTGTGCTAACCCATGAGCGGATTCTTTGTAAATGGTCAACACAGCTGACAAGAATAGAAATTTGACTGATTTACCTCTAGATCTGTCACAAATACGGGTTGGAAAATCACTATCAACCCTGCTAGGTTGTCAAAGTATGTTTAATATCTATGAATGTGCACTTACTTTCTATTTTCTATTTCTAGAATCATCTTACTGATTTCCCTCCGATTCTCGATTCAACTCTTAAGACTTCATGTCGGCTGGATGCCCTTTCTCAAGCCTTCCGATGTAGCCTCGAGGTCCTCAATTGTAATTTTCTTATTTCGTGTTATAACATGGGTTTTTAAGATAGATAAGATAATACGCGAGATCTAAAATGTATCCATCTTACTTACTGAAAAAAGGTGCACATGCATACTGTTGAATGGGACTGTTACATAGTTAAATAAAATAAAAATCATGAAATTCGAGGACATCGGTGATAATCACACACAGGGATTTAGACGGATTGTCGAAAACGGGTGTCTCCTCGATAACTAAGAATATTCCCATAATATCACACCCTAGCTCTCTGATACGCTTATCAATACTTGTCTGAGTAGCGATCATCGACAGAGATAGATACTATATGAAATGTATCAAGATGGGTTGCCCTATGATGTATCTCACTATATAAAGATGATTTCGTTATGTACCTCTAGATAACAAAACTACGGCTATCAAACAACTCGACGTTCTTCACATCTGCTACACTATTGCTATACACCACAAAAGCAGTAGTATTGATTTATACGCGTAAAATATCAACAAGCATCACTCTACCTTTTTTGCCGTATCAAAATTTTATACTGATTTTTTGACAAAGCTGTCATCGCTGCAAAGTTCGTGAGGGTTAGGTCGACATTTTTCATTTTATCCGATGGTCGAAGATATAAAGATAACGAATACGACCCAGACCTTGATTGCAGAGAAATACAAGTATCTATTTTTTAGCCTTGAAGAAGATTGTATTCCCCTCTCACGTCCCACCTTCGTTATCCTTTCTGAATATCTACTACAAGGAGCATTCTTTACTTCCGATACTATTATCTTTCAAAGTCCCCTTCTCTAGTTTGATAGTGAATCTCGCATGATTGTCTGAGCATGTACTAAGGTAGAAGATGTCTTGTCGAACCGATTTGAGTTTATCGTACACTGGAGATGTCTCGTTTCACTGAGGCGGAAGCTCATTCACAGAAATTGCTCCTAAACTATGCTCCCCGAGTGAGATCTTAAGTATCTATACAGCGCTTTAGATTTTTCAGATATCGGATCGTGATCCCAGGAGAGGGCAAACAGTTAACTCAAGTCCACTTGATATACATGTACTCAGACAAACCTCGAAGTGTGTAGTATGATATCATTCTTGGTTTTTGGGAAGATGCTGGATTCCCTTTTAGAGCTACAGTTTCTAGTGAATTGAGAAGGTTGTGTGCTGTTTATTGGATGTCACTGGTCAGAAAATATCGAAACGGTATGAAATGTAAAATGAGCGGCGATTCAAATCAAATAGAATCAATGATTCTTAGCTTCTAGTTCTAGAAAAGGTTTATAACCCCAGCAATACAGCTCACGGGTAGCTTTCTTTACCAGTTTCTGGCTGATGAACCAGCAATCTATTGCATCCGCGCCTATCCTCGTATATCTGATTTTCCTTCGCATAACCAATGCACAATCATCAGTAAATCACGATTAAATTCCAGTAGTTGCAGCATAAAAATTCACGAGAATCTACTTCTTAATGTAGCAAGAGCCAGGCACAGTAGACATTCAATGATTGGTGTAATGTGCTCTTACGAAAAGTGAAAGGGGGTAAACATAAAGAAGCAAGTAGTGTAAGGCTTTGGAATAAACCAAAACTGAATACAATTGTCTGTATCATCTAACCATTCCCTACTCAAGTTCTGAGTTCTCGGAGACTTGGGATTGCGTACTAGAGTATGATAGTGTTATCATTGCGAACCGTTCTGGTACCAAAACACGAAAGTGGGGAGATCCTAACGCCATAGGATAAATGAAGTGAGAAACCATATATAGAGGTATATAAGACTATGTAAGATTAGAATGGAGTCTTATGAGATTTGTACATCGGTAGAAGGAGAGCAGGTGGTCCACTGGTAGCCTCGATTTATGGAGAGACACAGATTTGTCGAAAAACGTGTATTTAGTGTGCGAGTACATGGTCCACCTATTATCGATTTACGAAAGTCTGGAGGTATCCATATCAGTAAATTACCGTCGTTCCCAGTCAGCCAGCCATCATCTTCCAGGCGCCGTATGATTCCTTCTGATTCGACGTTTACGGACCAAACATAGATTGTTCCATCCCATGAACTTGAAGCAAATTTAATATGATTACTCTCAGATGTAGGGAAGGAAGCAACGGATTTGACATCTGATGAAACACGGAACTGTGAGAAGAGACAACCAGTCGATATATTCCACACACAAACAGTCTTGTCTTGAGATCCTGAGATTATCCATTTTCCATCGGGAGAAAAGCATACAGAGGACACGCTGTTTGTATGGCCTGTTATCGGGTCGCACACTGCTTGACCAGTTTCGGCATTCCAAACTCGTATTGTATTGTCTCCAGATCCAGATACAATATATAGTCCATCGATAGAGTAGAAAACAGAGTTAACCGGGTGAGAGTGACCCTCAAGGGTGGATAGTAGACTTCCATTAGAAGATGACCAAATACGAATAGTATTATCGGCTGATCCGGAAACAATTCTCTTTCCGTCGGAAGAATAACAGATTGAGTGGGCAACAATTGGTAGTCCAAAGACCCGTCTAAGTTCTGATGAGCCATTTTCGATGCTCCATATTTGTATCGAGCCGACGTCAGAGCTTGAAGCCAGATGAGAGCTATCAGGAGAGAAAGCGAGTGAGCGAATCGAAAAAATAGGACGGTCATGGATGATGCATTCATCGTCGATCATGTTCCATATTCGTATTGATTTATCAGCCGATCCCGAAGCGAAGTGATTTTCATTGGATGAAAATGTAACTGACGTAACACAAGAAGTATTACCTCTTAAAGGGCCTTTGATCAAATCCCCGCTCTCTGTATTCCATACACACACCGTACCATCTTCGGAACCGGAGACAAGATACTTTCCAGATTTTGGTGAAACTGAGATTGCTGTAATGGCACCCTTTTGTCCGTTGAATTCTGTTTCTGACACTCCACCTTCGACGTCCCAGACTCTAACTAACCCGTCTCTTGATCCTGAGGCGAAGTGCCGACTACTGGGTGCGAATGAGATAGACTCA